>SNQJ01S0007078.1:57680-77658 GCA_010110895.2 Picea sitchensis
TCTCTTGGGCCAACCATATATGTGGAAGCATCATGCTATCTATGAGTCTCGACCCCATAATGTCATTGTTAATTTAGTGGGTCATATCTACAGAATACCGTAGCTAGTTCCAACTACTTTCCCACCTAAACAGTGCCGCAAAGTAGTATATCATACTACAAAATTCAGTGTCTTCACAATCTGTTCAAAAGGTGAACAAAAGGACAACCACTACAGCCTCGGGCCAATCACCTTCTATCCAACAGAAGCATGCCAACAAGATTGCAACAAAACTCAAAGATTCCTTCTACAAAAAATCATCTTATGTATCCCGACTACTTGAACAGACTCAACCCCTCCAACAACAGGTTTATGACAACCTTCAAGCAACTAAGCAATGCAACTTCTTCAACAAGCCAAACAACTCACCAATATGCAGGTTCAACAAACACTTTTCTCTCTCCCCCGGGAACCAACGCCATGGAGAACATTGTTTCCTAAGGAGGGAGGATTTATCCAAATGGATATTGGTGGCCAACCACCTTTTCTGACTGGCTCAAGAGAGTCTTCAGGCAATTTACTATTTTTAACAGTTTTTCGGTTCCTAAACTTCTAGGGCCATTTTGAGGGCCTAAATGAAGTTTTTTAGGATCATGCATCTTATTTATAGCCAAAGTATTTGATTGAGCCCCCAAAATGAATATCCTCAAATATACCTTTCCAACGAGCTATCGTGCGCCCCAAACGGATATCCTATGCCAAAGTTATGCCCCCGAGAAGTTGATCCACCAAACTATCCAAAACGACGTCCACAAAATTGTTGGCTTTTCATCTTTCGGGGTTAGGGTTTTGGATTTTATTTATGTTAAAAATTCCTTTAGAGCCTCATTGTAATCATCTTCTTGTGAATGCAAGTAGTTATCACATCTCTTCTTAGAGATAAACTTCGACCATTCTAGCGAGTCTTTCACTATGTATTTCTACAGTTTTATACATTTCTCTCATTAATCTAAAATTGTGTATTATTGTATCTTTGTGTTTATGGTTGCATCTCTGATATATTTCTATTATATTGTTGGATATCTTAGATATCTCTGTACATTTATTTATTATATATTCTCTCTCATTTTGTGTCGAAAATAATCTGAATCAATGTACGTCTTGGTTGTTGTAATTCTCCCTTGAACATAAAAAAACCGAATTCCATTACCCTGTGGATGTTTCCCTTGTAAAGGGTTTTACCACCTAAATCCAATGTTCATTCTTGTGTGATTTCATTTTTGTGTACATTGTTTATTTTTTGCTAATTAAATCTATGCGTTTTTTAGCTTCCGCTTTATAACAAGTGCAACAAGGGAGCTAAGTCGAATTGTTTGTAGATATTTGTGAGCGAAAGAACCTTTGGACATGTTTTTGGTAGGTGAGGGTAGGAAGAGCTGAGTACTAAGGAGACCAGACATTTTTGTGATTTGAGAGAATTGATCCAGTGGACCTTTCCACATTAGCACTCCCTAGGCCATCTTAGAGGAGCATCGACCCTCCAACACTTAAGACAAACCAATTTTCTAGTATTCGACGCACCCTTATCATGTCGAGAGGAGCACTGGAAAGGTGGCGCTCTCCTTCCATACTAAAGGAGTGCCAGTCTCAAATGTGGCACCCACCAACAAGACTTAGAGAGTGATAGTCTTAGACGTGGCTCCCCTTGTGAATCTTAAGGCAACACCACCCTTCTATCATTAGAGGAAAAGGAATTTTTTTCCTCTCCAAGCAGAAAATTGGCAGAGTGTTTGAATCTGAATGGGAAAAGGGTTTAAGAAAATGGCTAAAGTGAAAGTTCTAAATTTGAAGTTGAGAAATTTAATGATAAAACCGACTTTGAGATATGGAAGCTCGAGATGAAGGATTTGCTTGTGCAATAGGATTTTCAAAAAGCATTGGTAGGCATATCAAAGAAACCAACATCCTTGACAAATGATAAATGGGATGATATGGATGCAATAGCGCCGAGTACTGTATGCATATGTATTGCAAATGATTTTTTGTTTAATATAGTAGAAGAGGAAACAACAACAAGTCTATGGACTAGATTGGAAGGAATTTACATGACAAAGTCCCTCACTAATATAATCTATTTGAAGAGGTAGTTGTATGGTTTGCAAATGAAAGAAGGCACGAAATTCGTTGACCATTTGAGTACCTTTAATACCCTTATAGTTCAATTGGTTAGTATGGAAATAAAACTCAAAGACAAAGACAAGGAAGTGGCACTACTATATTCGTTGTCTGAGTCTTGGAATCATTTAGTTACCTCTATAATCTTTAGTTCAACAGATGTTCTTGATTATGACACGGTTGTGGGAGCTTTATTGGCTGCAGAGATGAGAAGAAAATCTAGTCAAGGAACATCAACTTCTAAGGTAATGGTGGTCAAAGGGCGATCTGAAGATAAAGAAAAAAATTAGATAGGTTCTTCTAGATTTAATTCAAGAGGGATGAAGAGTAAACTTAAATGTTGGTACTCTCGCAAACATAGACATCCTAAGAAGGATTTCTCAAAAAGACAACAAGCCTCCAAATAAAACTCAACAAAAGAAGTAAAGTAAGCAAATGCAACTCAAAGAAGTTTATCTTTTGATTCAAGTATGACTGATGAGGTTATTTTTATTTATAATGACTCACATCATGATCAACATTGGTTGTTAGACTCTGGAACATCAAATCATATGTGTTTACATAAGCATATGGTTTTCCACGTATCAACCTATAGATGATGGAGTTGGTTTTATGGGAAATGATATTTCCTGTAACATTGTTTGAATTGGTAGTGTCAGAATTAAAATGTATGATGGTTCTATAAGAACATTAAACAATGTGAGGCACGTACTTGAAGTCATAAAGAGCCTGATATCTTTGGGAGTCCTAGATTCTACTGTATACAAGTGTAAAATTCAAGGTGGAGTGATGAAAGTGTTCAAAGGCATCTTACAAGTTATGAAGGAGAACATGATCGAGAACCTTTCTCATCTTGAAGGAAGAACTCGGTCAGATCAAGGAACAATAATATCTGAAAATGGAAGTGATTCCACTCATTTATGGCCTCAACATTTGGGTCATATGAGTAAGAATGGACTTAAGTTACTTGTAGATCGTAAGTGACTCCCAAGTTTGAAGTCTGTGAATTTAAATTTATGTAAACATTGTATCTATTGTAAACATAGTAGGAAGAAGTTTAAAACATGAAGGTTTCCTTGACTACATTCACTCTGATGTTTGGGAAAAATCTCCTATAGTATCGTATGGAGGATCATCATATTTTGTTACATTTATAGATGATTTATCTAGGAAGGTGTGGGTCTATCTGTTAAAAAGAAAAAGATGATGTTTTTACTATTAGGTTGATAAAATGCACTAATAATGGAGGTGAATACATATCTATGGAATTTGAAAAATATTGCAAAGAATCGAGGATTGAGAGGCATAAAACCATTTCCTATACTCCTTAGCAAAATGTTGTTGTTGAACACATGAAAAAGACTCTTCTAGAGAGAGAAAGGAGCATGCTTAGTAATGCCAAGTTGCAACAATAGTTTTGGGAAGAAGTAGTTTAAACACCTTGTTCTCTGGTTAACTAATCACCATTGACTGCAATTGAATGTAAGATTCTAGAAGAGGTATGGAGTGGTCACTCTTGTGATTATTCAATCCTTAAGATTTTTGATTGTGAAGCATATGCTCTTATACCTAAGCATCAACGTTCTAAATTAGATCCCAAATAAAAAAAGGGTTATCTTTGTTGGGTATCATGATGGAATTAAGAGATATAGATTGTGGGACCTTATTACCCACAAAATCATCATTAACAGGGATGCAATATTTGATGAATCAATATTTATTAAATGAGATGTAGTTGTTGTAATGAAACAACGTAGGTACTACAAACTCAACAATCTGGTTTTGAGACTCATTTGTCTACAAAAGAAGATGAACAAGATGAACGTGAAGAGTTTCATGAGGATGTTCATGAATATGTTCCTGCAAATGGAAATGTGGATGAAGATAATAATCAAGAAAATGTGGATATACCAAAATCATCTTTAAGGATATCTACAAGGGCCAAGAATCCTCCTAGAAGGTATGATGATTTAGTTTCATATATTTCTTTGGTTACTAATAATGAGGAGCCTACTTGCTATCACGAAGCAATGGAGGTTTTTTATAGTGAAAACTGGAAAGAAGGGATGAAAGAGGAAATGGATGCCTTAGAAAGGAATGGAACATGGGACCTGGTAGAACTCCCAAAAGACAACAAAATTGTATGATGCAAGTGGGTCTATACACTAAAATGGGGTTTTGATGATAAGGTTGAGAGGTAAAAAGTAACACGGGTGGGAAAAGGCTATTTGCAGAAGGAAGGTATTGATTTCCATGAAATATTTTCACGAGGGGTTAAACTTGTTTCAATTTGGGTTGTATTGGCACTAGTTTCTTTATTTAATCTGGAATTAGAGGAGCTAGATGTTAAAACAATGTTTTTACATGGAAATTTAGATGAGGAAATATACATGGAACAACCAGAAGGGTTTGTTCAGGATCACATGACAATATTTGCTTGCAAACTCAAGAAGACGTTGTATGGCCCAAGTTAGTCTCGAGGCAATGGTACAAGAAGTTTGATTCTTTCATGGTGAGACAAAATTATACAAGGAGTGAGTATGAACATTGTGTTTATCTCAAAATGTTGGATAATGGCATATTAATTATTTTAGTGCTATATGTTGATGATATACTTGTAGCAAGCCATAGCATGGTAGAGATCAACATGTTAAAGGCTCAAATGGCTAGGATGTTTGACATGAAGGATCTAGGAGCAACGAAACAAATCTTGGACATGGAGATACACAAAGATAGAAAAAATGGTAAGCTTTCGTTATCACAACAAAAGTATGTTGAGAAAATACTTATGAGGTTGGGTATGAACAATGTGAAACAAGTTTCAATCACTTTGGCTTTTCATTTTAATCTTTCTACAAGTTTATGTCCTAGTATTAATGAAGAAAATGATAATATGTCTAGTGTACCATATGCTAATGCAGTAGGAAGTCTTATGTATGCGATGGTTAGTACAAGACCAGATATTGAGCATTGGGCAGCAATGAAATAGGTGCTTAGTTGGATGTCAAAGCTTCAAAATATTCTTAAAATGTTGACTTATCATAGTAAGTCAAAACATATTCCTATTAAATAACATTTTGTAAGACAGGTTGTTGACGAAAGAGGAGCGTCTCCAGAAAAAATCCATACAAAAGAGAATTGTGGAGACATGTTCACAAAACCAGTATTGATAGAGAAGTTGCAATGGTGTTTGGCTTCTCTTGGCTTGCAGAAGAGGTGATGAATAAAACTGGGCATGAAATTCAGGGAAATTGTTGTCAAGGTAGAGATTATCCTAACATTTAGCCTTCAATTGAGACAAATCAACTAAACAAACATGAATGTTTGCTTAGAGGCGCATTTATTGTTTGTAAGTGTTGTAAGCCATATAGACTGAAAGATGCCCATATACATGTTGGCTGTTGTAATTCTCCCTTGAACATAATAAAACCAAATTTCATTGCCCATTAGATATTTCCCTTGTAAAAGGTTTTACCACGTAAATCCTATGTTCATGTTTCCCTTGTAAAAGGTTTTATCACGTAAATCCTATGTTCATGTTTCCCTTGTGTAATTGCATTTTGCATTTTCCTGTACATTGTTTATTTCCTGCTAATTAAATCTATGCGTTTTTTAAGCTTCCGCTGTGTAACACAGACTGAATACGCATGCTCCAAGAACGGGGAGTTAGTAGGATAGGCACCAACTGAATACACATGCTCCATGAACTAAAAAAGACCGCGAGAACTTTTATGGACGTTTCGGGGTGATTGCATAACTATATGGTGAGATTTATTCGTGATTGCATAACCATATTGTGATATTTATTCTGTGGGAGTTTGCGTTTTTTATTTACCACATGTTCTTGTTTTTGGTGTGATTTATTTGTTGCTGTTTTTATTTACCACATTTTCTTGTTTTTGGTGTGCCTTATTTGCCGCTCAACAACCTAACATTCCAGTTATAAAAGGGCTAAATCGTCCCGCACGAATCGACCCTGTCCGCCCGACTGATGGAGTCCAAACCATATTCAAAGTAATCAATGTAACTGCTGCGAATTTTACACATATTCTGATAGAGTTGGTTAGCTGTTTTATAAAAAGGTTTTTTTGTTGGAATCCGGTCATATAAATTTATACTAATTACTATTTTTTGTTATTCAAAATCCATTTTTGAATGTAGAAATAGATTCAGCAAGCACTTAGATTTTACAAAAATAATCACTTAAATCTATTAATCCAACAATTTTTCACAAAATTTAGCACAAATATCTAGGAAAAAAATCTTCATTTAATAAAATCTTTCTTTAACTTACTTGATATAATCTTTAACTTACTGCTATTCTGATTAAGTTTAATACCATAGAGAATTGTAATTATGTTTTGGTGTAACTTGTATTACTCAATCCTGAGCCCTATAAAGACGGCTAAACTATTCAGTAAACCCATCGATCGAAAATGGGCTTTTCTCGTAGTGCGCGAGGCTGTTAGTGTCTATACCTTACTCCCCTTTCCATGATCGAAAAGTCGACTTGATGACAAATAAAAGACAAGTCGACAACCAAGAAGTTGCGCGTAACTGACTGACGAACCAACGCTGAATAAATAAACTTTAATGATTTCTATGGGCATATTGGTGGACATTAATGCTGGTCATTTTCATGTAGGGGTCTGTCTCGGCAGCGAGAGTCCGAGACTTCACTACTTCCCAATGGTTGGCTTTCGAGGAGGGTTTTCCTGTGTCTCGAGAAAACTTAATCGAGGCGTTACGGTTTTTGAATG
This sequence comes from Picea sitchensis, assembly GCA_010110895.2. Taxonomy (NCBI): domain Eukaryota; kingdom Viridiplantae; phylum Streptophyta; class Pinopsida; order Pinales; family Pinaceae; genus Picea; species Picea sitchensis. The sequence continues at coordinate 64,595 of SNQJ01S0007078.1, forward strand.
GAAGATGCTTTTTAATTACACCTATTGACAATGGGCAGATTTAATAGGGGTTTAGTGTTTAATAAGTTTTTTATGGACAAGATTAAATATGGCTGGAATATTCTTAGTAGTCACACAAAATAAATGGTTGTGATTTCAATCATTAACTTCCTAGCTATTATAAAGACATAAATTTATGTGTTTACTTTTTTACATTTACCTAATCATATTTAAAAATTACTTTGATAGCTAGCTGATTGCCACGTAAGTGATTAACAGAAATTAAAATATTAACACCAGATAAATGAAGCCCAACACTTTATTTGTTAATAGATAATAAAATTTAATATATTCTTTTAAAGATTCATTTCATCTTCTCAGTCTTTCGGCGTTCACCAACAGCTATTTTGTTGCTGTGCTAGTCATAATAAATTTTGACTTTCAATGTATTATTTGGGCCTAGACTAAATGTTTGATAGGAAATGACTTTCAAGAAATGATTTTTTTTATAAAAAAAAATTTGATATTTGTTTTGTGAGAAATTATTAGATTCACATATTCTTGTTTCTATATATTCTAGTGAAATGGATTTTAAACAATAAAAAATAGTAATTTAATGCAAATTTATGTTGCCAAAACTAAACCCGTATGGGGTGACAAGTGGAGAAGGAGTGCCAACTGTCCCCGCACTCAGCCAAAGCTTAAATGCTGGGCGTGGCATCCACACCACCCACACTACGGATGGAGGGTCGCATTAACGCCAGTTCTGCCATGGGAGGACTCCTCCCTCGCGCGAGTATTAACGAGACCAGCAACAGGGATGATAAAGGTGGTTATTGGGTTATGCAGATGGATTATGAGTTTCTTTCTGCTCCGGTCTTGGCTCTGCTCTGCGTCTGGAGGCCCTGGAGAATTGATGTGAGTGCCTTGAATTGGTTCCTATCCTCGTCCCGGTCTGTGTGTTTTTCCTGGACAAAACTCAGCAACATGCCAAGGAAACGAGGAACGCCTCGCCGTGGGTCCGCTAGGTATGCCCGTAAGGAACAACGTCAACGAAAAGAGCAGCTCGAATGCGCTTTAGCAATGGCCACCGCTCTGATGAGAAAGAAGGCTCGCGCTGAGGAGCGAGCTCTGCTCTCCACCATAGCCGAGAAGGCTGTGGGTTGCAGCAGCATGGACACAGCAACAATTGAGGGTGGCAACGAGCAATTGTACCGGGCCTACATAGTAGAAGAGGACCCGACTCTGGGGGACCTGCCGCCAATGGAGCTGATGAGTGACATAGGTAGGTTTAGCGGTGGGGATAGCACACTCACTTCGGGGGTAGAAGCCTTCCCTCCTGGCTGCATTGTGGAAGAGATCCCCAGGCCAGATTTGGATGACGCAGTCGATGATGGAGATGCGATGGCGAAGGAAGGTCGTTGTGATGGCCAGAACGAAGCGAGGCGCGAGGACGTTGGTGGAGGCATGCATGAACCTCTCCTCCGCGAGGAACACTTGCCCTTGGTGTTTGAGCTCCGCAGCCACATGGCTGACATGGAGCACCGAGCAAGCATTATGAGCCAGCGCTTGGACGTCTTTTTGGATGCCTACTCTGGCGCTCCATCTCGGCGGAAGTGTCCCTTATGTGCTCAGTCTTTCGCCATCCCGGCCGGCCCCACGGGGAAAGCAACTGATGATGACAGGTCACCAATTACCTAGGCCTCTCAGGTGATGTGGTTTTTAGTTTAATGCTACTGTTTTATGTTTTATGGTTTTCAGTTTTATGTTTTCTTAGACTTTGGGCACCTGTCCTGGTTTCCTCCGGGCAGGACAGGTGCCGACAGATTATAGCTGTTTATGCTTGGTTTCGATGCTGGTTTCCGGTTTCCGGCAGCATTTTGATTGATACAGAACCTCGACTATGTGCATTTTGATACAATTTTTGATAATATAGTACAACAGGCTCTCCCCCTTTTTTATTGAAAAAAAAAAAAAATGTTGCCAAAACTATTTAATAGAATAATTAGACATTTATATTATTTGGTTTAAGGAACCTACAAATTTTAAATGTTTTGTTTAATTGTTTTAGGTTTTTGTTTTTTTGTCATAATTTGAGGATATAAGGATACATAGTAACTAATATTTTATTACATTTAAGTTCACATTTTGGAGTGAGCTAATTTTGGATTGGTTTAAAATGGGACAAAATCCTTGTGATAATGTTTTGAAATGCATACTAACTCAGATATCCTGAAAATCTAGTTAGATTCAGATCCATTTTTAACTTCTTTTTTTTCCTAAAATTGGATCTCTAACGTAATTACTAAACGTAATTACTAAACCTTAAAGTAATTTAGGTTTTTGGAAGGGAAGAAATTTTAGGGTGATTACTAAACCCCAAGGCTACAATATAAGGAGATATAGTAAATGATATTTTATTATATTTAGGTTTAGATTTTGACCGAATTTTATTGTGAATAGTTACTAGTATAGTTGGTATAGTTGAAGTTTAATGTTAAAATAAAATATTTTCAAAAAAAAATATTGTTGTGTAATAATTTTTTTTTCAAATTAATAAACGAATTTATATTTATATAATTTTATGGAGTATTAATTATAAATTTATAAAAATAAAAATTATAAATTAAATTATAAATTATTTTGATATGAAATTAATAATTAGTTTTCTATGATTTTAAAAAATAAAATAAAGAAATTAAAAGTACACTTACCATACAATAATAAACACAAATTTATAATCTATACAATAATAAACACATATTTATAATCCATATAATAATAAACTCAAATTTATTTTATATATATATCTATATATATAACATTAATTATTTTTTAAGAGGTCAAGTAATTAAGTGGATTCCTATATTTGTTGGAAATGGATATAATTAATGAGTTTTTAACTATACATTTTAATTTTATAACTTGTTATTGAAGATGTTGGCATATTTTTCGTCCTCCTCCAAAAACAATGAATAAGATTTAATATTGATAAGTTCCTGGCATTTCTAAATGCATCATTTATCCTATTTACTATTTACTTTTTAACATTTAATGAATCATATTAAACATTTACTGTTTACCCATAAAAATGCCACCTTTAATAATTAGAAACAATTCATTTATATATAACCATTTATTGACACGTTTAAGTGAATAGTCACTACCTCATCCTCATCCTCATCCTCATTCCCACTGATATGTGTGATTTTCAATTTCAATCAAAACATGTGTTACCACTGGGAGCATTGTCTCCTTACGAGGTACCTAGTTTTCAATTTCAATTAAATCCTCGTATATCATCAATTTCAATTAAAGCTTTGTGCATTTCAATTTCAATCAAAGCATGCGTTAACAGGTGAAAAGTGGTGGGATTCAATTTCAATTAAACCCCAAGTTACCCAGTTGAACCCCATGGAGTGGTGTCTTCATACAAGGTGGAGAGCAATAGGTTTTTAATTGTACGTACATTTTCAGGCTTGTTGTAGAACCAGATCACGCTGGTTGTAGAACACGATGTTGGAACCATAATTATTTATAATGTTTTGTTTAAGATACATGTTACATAATAATCCTTTCATGCTTTATATTTTTTTTTGAGAGAGGTTCACTTTATATCCTTTTAAACCATTTTATAATTTATAATTGAAAAATAAAGATATGGTTACATTGAAAATTGATTGGAATTTCTTAGGTATTTTGTTAGTGTTAGGATTAAAATATCAAACAATTTTATAATTGAAAAATAAAGATATGATTACATTAAAAATTGATTGGAATTTCTTATAGGTTTAAAATATCAAACAATTTTATAATTGAAAAATAAAAATATGATTACATTAAAAATTGATTGGAATTTCTTATAGGTATTTTGTGAGGGTTAGAGGAGTTTGCATGAAGTTAATGACATTAATATATTTTATATGTCTTTAAATTAATGTTACCTTTGTTTATATGCTTCTTATCAATTGCTTGACTTTAATTCAATTATATATTTTCAATTTTTTTAAACTGTTATATATATATATAAAGATCTTGACTTGAGGACATTTTATTTTTAATTATTTACAATGTTTTGTTTCAGAAATCAAACATAATAATCCTCTCATGCTTTCTCTTTTGACATAGGTTCATGTTATATCAATTGAAAGGTTTTTATAATTGGAAAATACAGATATGATTAAATTGAAAATTGATTGGAAATGTTCAAATATTTTGTTAAGGTTAAAATAGGATTAGGGTTAGGAGCACACATAATGTTAATAACATTAATATATATTTTATATATTTATTTAAATTGACTTTTTTTAATATCTTTTTGTTTATATGGTACCTATAAATTTCTATAAATTGATTTATGTAGAGATTGTATATTTAATATTTTTAATTATATTTCTAAATTTTTAAATTTATTTATATATATACATTTATTTTAGATACCTTATAAATTGATTTATTGTAAAAAAATTATATATGTACAATTTTTTAAATATTCTTATAAATTGATTTATTTTAATTCATTTAAATGCTCTATCTAACCTAAACCTACAATTGATTTAAGTTCGAAGAGCTTGCTCTCTCTCAAAACTCAAATTCTTTGTCTATATACCCAATCCAAATAACAAAAGTCAATCCCATTAATGCAGTGTTACGGGCATGGTTACAATCTCCCGGGAAAGTCCCCTCTCCAAGCCTTTATACGTAGAGAACGGGACTCAAAATGTCTGTAATAGAAAGAGATTAAGACCGTTGGTAGTAAGTGGGCCGAGATGAATATTTAGAAGGCAGTTATAGTTGTGCAATTTGTGAATGATTACAATAGCAATTTCTGAATCGTGGGCGGCCAGAGCACAGTCGAATAGTTCTTTCTCTCCATCATTACGATACATAGACAACAATATACTGCAATTTTGTCCACAATGGGGCATCCACTTAGGCCAAATCAATAATTCTTTAGTATATTATACCAAAGAATTGTCACCAAAAGTGAAGAAAAGTTACTCTCTTTTATTTCATTTCAAAAAGTGTCCAAATTCTATGTTCCTTTGGAGTCTATTTGTTTCTTCTAGGTAAAATTGGGCTTTAATATATTTATTTTTTTGTTTGTGGAGTCTATGTATTTTTAGTTACTCTCTTTTATTTCATTTCAAAAAGTGTCCAAATTCTATGTTCCTTTGGAGTCTATTTCTTTCTTCTATGTAAAGTTGGGCTTTAATATATTTATTTTTTTTCTTTTTGGAGTCTATGTATTTTCACCAGGTAAAGTTTAATTTTTATATATTCATTTCAATAAAAATTATAAAAATTATGATGTGTTTTTTTAAATGAGTTAAAATTGTAATTCAATAAAAATTATGATGTATTTTTTTTAAATGAGTTAAAATTGTTAAATGCAAAGTTTTGTAATGAATATTTTTATAATTAATAGAATTATAATTTTTATAAATTTAAAAAGAAATTAAAAAATATAGTTAAATGTTTTTTATTTTTTAATTTATTTATTTAAAACAGTTTAATTTTTTTTGAAGATAATTATGATTAGGTTTTAGAAATTTAAATTTAATTTAAGACACCTTAAATAAGTAATTTATTTTAACATTTGTTTAAATCACCACTTTAATTTTAATTTAATAATGAAGGATTTTGTTACTTCCAAACACATTATAATAATTAGAGTTAGAATATAATAATGAAGAATTGTGTGACTTCCAAACTTATTATAATAATTAGAGTTAGAATAGGATTAGGGTTATTTTTATGAAGATTTATTTTATAATAATAAGAAAAGAATAAAAGAATAATTTAAATTCAATTTAAGTAATAATCACACATTCAATTCAAATAATAATTGTAATAAAAAATAATTTAAATAAGAATTGTAATAATAAAAATACAATTTAAATTCAATTTAAATACAATTGCAAGAAACAATTTCAAATAATTGCAAATATTTTATATTTAAATTTTTAAATATATTTATTAATGGAATAATAAAAGTAAATAGGAGTAAATCATAGGAGTAATAGGAGTAATGGAATAATTTGAGGAAATCATATAGATAAAAGAATAATAAGAGTAAATGATAAAATTATATTGTTATACTCCCGGATGGGGTGACTTCGGATATGACAGGTGGACGACAAGATGGACAGACACATGGCCTAGTCTCTCGCCACCTCGAGCTAGCTTAGGCCGCACTCAACTTCCACCATTAATCCCTGAATTTAACACCTCAGTAGTCGCTCCTTTCAATTCAATTGATTTTGGTTCGATTTAATGTTATGATGCCTCTGTTCGTGCGAGCGATAATGGTAATGGGTTAGATGCACTCATAGTCCTATCACTCTGCTTGGCTTAGCGGTTTTAGGATTGCGTTCTAGAGATCCATGTCTCATTCAAGCCCTTGGCCTCCTCCTGAAGTTGGTCCAATCTTTTTCTTTTGGCTCCAGTTTCTGCGGTGCACTCAACCCTCTATGCCCAACACGTATCCTCTGGTATGTCATTGATTCTCGGTCTGGCTAGTCTCGCATCCTTCGAGAAACATCTTTCATGTGCTCCTTATCTGGTTTCCGGTGGCTTTCCCGATGCCTCGACTTAGAGGTAAGTCGAAAAGGGGTGCATCCTAGTATGTTGCAAAAGGAAGGGGCTTGAGAGGACGAGGCAAGAAGGCTCTTCAAAGCTCGCCTTCCTGGAGCCTCCACCTCGGAGCCTCCCATTTCTCCCACTCATTCCATCACTCCTGATTTGCCTCCAAGGGCCACCACTCCTAAATTTCCTCCTATGTCATCTCCTTACACCTACCGAGTCGAATGGTTTGACAGCCATCGTAACTCTCTAGGCTTCACTCCAAGGCTCATCTTGTCACCTCCCCACCAGCCTCCACCTCCCCCTCCTCCACCTCTACCTCTCGTCACCTCACCTCCTCTCTCTTCTTCCTCCTCCCCCCTTCCTCTTTCCGACTACCCCACCTCCTCCTCTGACTTACCTCCACCTCCTCTGTCCTTTCCTTCTTGCACCCACTATGATGGGAGGGAATTTCTCAACGATTCTTTGGCTACCATCAAGCGAACAATTGAGGACATCAATGGCATCATCAAAGAGATGCATCCCAAGGAAGAAGATCGGATTCGTCGAGAGGAGATATTGATGACTCTTGTTCAGGATCTCAAGCATGTTATCTCAGACATAGGAGAGACAAGAAGAGACACCACACAAGATCAACAGAATGAGCAGAGGCTCGACTCCAACACTGGATAGCTCCTTCTTGCTTAGGTTTCCTATGTTTTTATGTTTACAACTAGTATAATTCACAAGCTCTCTGCCCTGCGTGACTTCTCAGATCTAGAAATTTACAGTTTTAGCATGGTTCAATTTTTTTTTTTGGAATGAACAGTCTGGCCAACAAAACATTCTCCTTGCGTGGCACACTAGATCTAGCTCCTTACATTTTAAGTTTCTTACATCTTTGCAAGATTTTCATGGATATTATGAATCTAAACGGCCATGTCACCGCATTGGTTTCCCACCAGGGAAATGCTACCATAGCCTCTTATGATAGCATGACAGTTGTAACTTTTACTGCTTAATAGGTTCTAATACAATTCTTAACTTACAAAAAAAATAAAAATATTAGATTATTATTATTATTATTATAAATTATTAAATGATTTGATATCAATGTCCTTAGAACAAGTATGATTTTAAATTTTCTTCTATGTAATACATCGCATCAGTTCAAAGTTCCTCTCTTTCTAACAAAGGAAACACTTTATCATTTTTTTTTAAACTTGGCCATAACTTCCTTTCCGTAATGTGCTTAACACAAACCAACCTCGTCATGTCACGAAAAAAACTTGATGTTGCAATTTGAAAAATAGAATCGAGTGTTGCAACGAGACAAACATAAGAATCTTGCAATGTGATGAATATAGTAATGTTGCAGTGGGATGAACATAGGAATGTCACAATCCAACAAATTGTGCAACATCGCAATGTGATGACCATAGCCATGTCATCACAATGTGATGACCATTTCCTTGAACTGTTACTATGTGATGAACATAGTTACCTCACAATGAGACAAAAAAATGACGTCACAATCTTACAAACATAGCAATGTCATCACAATGTGACGATCATATCCTTTTTTTTGCAATGTGACCAACATAGTTACATCACAATCTAATGAACATTGTAATGTCACAATATGACGAACATAGTGATCCAGATTATTTTTGGCACAAAATGAGAGTAGAGATATAATAAAGAAATATGAAAATATTTATTGAATATCCAACAATATAAAATAAATGTATCAGAGATGCAACCATAAACACAGAGATATTGTAATACAATTTCTACTAATGAGCAAAAATGTACAAAGATTGTAAAAATATAGAGTGAAAGACTCGCTAGAATGGTGGCAGCTTATCTCTGAGAAGAGATGTGTCCACTACTCGCATTCGTAAGAATATGATAGTTACAATGAGGCTTCAAAGGCCTTTTTATCATAAGTAAAATCCAAAACCCTAACCTCGAAAGATGAAAATCCAAAAGGTTTGCAGGCCCCAATGGGGGTAGTTGATACGTCAACTTCTCAGTGGCATAAATTTTGCATACGTTCTCCATTTGGGTCGCTCGATACATCGTTGGAAAGATATAACTGAGAAAAATGACTTTCGATTGGCCCAAGTCAGTGCCTCCGAAAGTCACCTCGGCCCCAAATCCCCCAAAAAACGTCATTTAGGGCCTCAAAACGGCCTTGAATGTTTGGAACCTGAAAATTTTCCGAACAAATGCCAACATGGAAAACTACTTTTCGATCCCATGGAATAGGTTGGTGGCCACCGATATCCACTTGGATCACATAGCCCTTTTGTCGCAATGTGACGAGCATATCCCTGTCCTCGCAATGTGTCAAACATATCCTCACGTTGGAATGTCATGCAAATATACTAATGTCACAATGTGAAAAACATTTCTAAATGTCAAATGTGATGAACATAGCCCATTATCAAAATGTGATGTACATACATTTTCTTAATATGTTGAACAAAAACCAACCTTTTCATGTAATGCACATAACTCTATGTTGCAATTTGATGAACAAAATTGGATGTTGCAGTGTGACGAAGATAGTAATGTTGTAATGTGACGCATATAGTAATGCCACAATGTGATGAAAAAAGTAATGTTGCAATATGAAAAACAATGCAACGTCGCAATTTGACGAATAGTGCAACATCGCAACATGATGACCATAGCGATGTTGTCACAATGTGATGAGAATTTTCCTGTCATTGCAATGTGACAAACATAGTTACATCATACTGCAACCAACAATGTAACGTCACAAACTGATGAACACAGACATGTCGTCACAATGTGACGATTATATACATGTCATTGCAATGTGACAAACATATATACATCACAATCCAACGAACAATGTAACATCACAAATTGACAAACATAACCCTTTTGTCACAATGTGATTAGCATATTTGTGTCCTTGCAATGTGTCAAACATATCCCCATGTTGCAATGTCATGCAAATATACTAATGTCACAATGAAAAAAACATTTCCAAATGCCACATGTGATGAACATAGCTCATTTTCATAATCTGATGTACCTACATTTTCGTAATATGTCAAACAAAAACCAATCTTGTCATGTGATTAACGTAAATCTATGTTGCAATTTGATAAAAAAAACTTGACGTTGTAGCGTGATGAAGATAGTAATGTTGCAATGTGACGAATAAAATGATGTCACAATCTGATGAGCATATCCCTATTCTTGCAATGTGTCAAACATATCCTCATGATGCAATGCAAAGAAAATATATTAACATCACATTGTGACAAATATTTCCAAATGTCACATGTGACGAACACAACCCATTCTCTAATGTGATGTACACACATTTTTTAAATATGTTGAACACAAACCAACCTTGTCACGTGATGAACATAACTCAATGTTGAAATTTGACAAACAACACTAGATGTTGCAACGTGATGAATATAGTAATATTGCAATGTGAAAAATATATAGTAATGTCGCAATGTGATGAACATAGTAATGTTGTAGTTTAACAAATAGTGCAACATAGAAATTTCACGAACACAACCATGTCATCACCATGTGATGAGCATATCTCGGTCTTCGCAATGTGGTGAGCATGCCCATGTCATCACCATGTGATGTGCATATCCTTGTCATAACAATGAGATGAACATAGCCATGTCATCACAATGTGAGAAGCATATCCATGTCGTTGCAATGTGATGAACATAGTAACATCAATATCCAATGAACAATGTAGCATCGTATTATGATGAACATAGGCCCCCCATTTCAATTTGACAAGAATATACCTGTCCCCACAATGTTTCGAATAAATCCTCTCGTTGCAATGTGAAAACAATATATTGACGTCACAATGTGATAAACTTTTCCAAATGTCATAATGTGATGAACAAATCCCTTTGTCACAATGTGATGTACACACCCTATTTTGCAATGTGTCAGGCATATCTCAACATTGCAATGTACTGAACATTTCCCGACATTGAAATGTGACCAACATAACCCATTGTCAGAATGTGATATACCTTTTACAATGCCTTTATGTCACAAAAAAAATCCTACTTGGTAATGTGATGGCCATAACCTTACGATGTCATGTGATAGAGAAAACTTGATGTCAAAATGTGACAAACAAAACATGATCAACATTGGAATGTGATAGTTCCATAGTAAACCATGGTTAAACATAATCAACATGATCCACCATAATGAGCTCTAGATGGTCTATGAAGGTGAACCATGGGCATCGTCAATCATACTCATCCTTATTCAACCATCATCAACCATGGTCATGGTCAACCATGATCAACAATAATCAACTTTGGTCCACGTCAAGCTCAACCATAGCTAACCATAGCCAGCCATGGAAAACCATAGTCAACCATGGTCAACCATAGTCATAGCTAAGGTAAAACATGGTGAATGTCATCCATATTCATGGTCAACCATGGTCATGGCCATCCATAGTAATCTATGGACAACAACTGTTAAACATGGTTATCCATTGTCAACCATATCCAACCATAGTAAGCCAAAGTCAATCGAAGTCTAGCAAAGTTAACCCTGGTCGTGGTTAATGTCATGGACAATAATTGTCAACTATGGTTAACCATTTTCAACCATGTTCAACCATGGTCAAGGTAAACCACAATCAACCATGGTCATGGTAATGTGAAACCATGGTCAACCACAATCAATGATAGTAAACCAAAGTATAAGAAGGTCTACTAAAGTTAACCATGGCCATGGTTAACCATAATTAAGCATGGTCATGGTAAACCAAGTGTTGCGCCTGAGATATGATCATTTCCATGACGTTATTATACACTTTTTTCCATATGTACATATGCGTTTTTCATCTTTCAAGGGAGGTTTTTGAAGAATTTTATGATAAAATGGTATAATCGGCATAAGGTACATGTAATTCATGTTTTATGATTAAATAAAGTTTAATTTATCATGTTTTTATGCTGCCAAGAGTTAATTCATGTTTTTCTTCTCTTAGAGGGAAAAATGCACCATGTTTCTTGATCCGGCACTTGATCTAGCACTCGTTCCGTTACCCGATCCGACACTCATTCCAACACCCAGTATTGCACAAAAACGTAAGGCAAGTTGGCGGTTATGGTATTGGCGGTTAGTGATGGACAAATAGAGCACATGGGTTTTGTTTATCATCGCCCCCTCCAGCTACTAAGCTCAAGACAACTCGATTTCAGTTGTCCAAAGAGGGCAAGTATTGGCTTCCTCCATTTTGTTACTTATGGCCGCATTTATTGTATTTTGCCAAATTTAGAGGTGGTTCGACCCTTCTGTGGTCGACCACTTGGTTTGTAAACCTATAAATACTACCAGGATGATCATTAGATTGTTAAACAAGTAGAATAGCCATTAGATTGGAGATAAATTCATTGTATTCTATTTTTTATTTTTCACATCGCCAGAATAGTGTCAGAACTGTGTTTTTAACTTTCATGGTGAATTCGGCTTGCTGAAGTTCGTGGTGTGCTTGTAGAAGGTAGCCACGAGATTTTGGGGGGGCCACCAGAAGTCTGGTGATGATCAGTGTGTTGTTTATACATCTCATAATTTAAATTGTCTTTTATTTCCTGTACATGCATGTTTTAATTAGCTAGTTGTGATTTAATTGTTTTATTGTTCTTTTGCAGGTTAGTGTGATGGGTTATGTTAGCATGAATTAATTTTGTAGGCTAGGAATAGACTTGAAAGTCTCTATACTAACCCCGTATGCATTTATATATCATATTACGCTTTCATTTATGATCTTACAGTCAAGTTTAAAACAAATCTTTTAGAATAAAACATAGCTTTATTTGGGTTTCCTTTGATAGGGATCTTTGATGGATGGATAGATTTGATTCTAGTTCTTAATCATAGTTTGCTTGTCTTAGTTTTAGATAGATTTTGTTTGTTTAGTTGTTGGTTAATGTAGATTGCCAATTTACTTTTTAATAAGCTTAATCTAATTTATGTTTCTAATTCACTTTCTTATCATGGTTTGAATGATTAGAGTAGACATAGAATAGTTCTCCTTTACGCAATTTCATTTCATAGATTAAAATGCAATTAAATTTATTAGTCAAATAATGATAATCTCATTATGTTGTTGATGGTTTATACATGGATATGCAGGGTATTTAACATTACTTTTATCATGGCCAAGTTTCCATTAGACTGTTTACTTCACACCTTTCATTTTGCCATTGAAATTAGTAGTGAGCTTATACCATTAGAACTGTCCTTTGTTGTCAAGTGTCATTGAGATATCATCTATCACCACTGAAGGCATTCACACAACCACCAACATTACATTTGAGTGTTTCATGGATTAAAGATAGTTTCTTGCTTTCGTAGATTAGAAGAGATAGTTTCTTGTTTTCATAAGTTTAGTTGGTAGTCTTTCTTGTTTTCAATAGAATAGATTTCCTTCCATGCTTTGCATCGAGCATCTAGATTTCCTTTTATGCATT
>SNQJ01S0007078.1:77785-94878 GCA_010110895.2 Picea sitchensis
GATAGATAGTTGTCTTTGCTTACTTGTATTTTTCTTTAGTAGGTTAGTTAGGTGTCTTTCCTTACTTGTCTATTTGATTTAATAGGTTAGATAGGTTCTTTTTCTTACTTGCTTATTTAATTGCTTTCATAGGGTAGTTGCTCATTGAATGTAGGTTGGCAAGTTAAAAGTAGTTTGCTTTCATCATTTGCTTAATGTGCTTAGTAATTTACCTTTGCTTATTGTCATGAACTAGTTTGCTTTGAATAGGGTTTTTACTTGCTTTCTTAGGAACTATCCATCAGTCCTTGGCCCAAAAGTACTTAGGTTACCTAGTTTCAAGTTGCTTAGTNGATAGATAGTTGTCTTTGCTTACTTGTATTTTTCTTTAGTAGGTTAGTTAGGTGTCTTTCCTTACTTGTCTATTTGATTTAATAGGTTAGATAGGTTCTTTTTCTTACTTGCTTATTTAATTGCTTTCATAGGGTAGTTGCTCATTGAATGTAGGTTGGCAAGTTAAAAGTAGTTTGCTTTCATCATTTGCTTAATGTGCTTAGTAATTTACCTTTGCTTATTGTCATGAACTAGTTTGCTTTGAATAGGGTTTTTACTTGCTTTCTTAGGAACTATCCATCAGTCCTTGGCCCAAAAGTACTTAGGTTACCTAGTTTCAAGTTGCTTAGTAGAGTTTTCTCATTAGATAGGTTTGTTTGAGTAGATTAGCCTTAGATACATGCTTTCCTTAGTTAGTCTACACTCCTACCAACCTTCTACATTTGGCATATATTTTGCTACAACTCTAAGTTTACTTACCCCAGGTTGATAATTTAATTGAGGGTCGTTTAGTGTCTTTTTTTAGTACATATAAATCACCTAACATTTTGGCGTCGTTGCCGGAGAGTTGTCTCAAGGTAAGAAGTAATTATGAATTAGACCATTTCTAGACCTTAGCATTAGTTTGGTGGCGGGGGAACTTTAAGACGAAAGGTAAGAACCTATGCATCTGCTATAGCAGGTTCCCCCAAACCCAATAGTAGTTTTTGTTTTTGTTTTCTTTCATGAATAGACCTAGGAATCAAATGGTAGCTTTTTGTTTTTGTTTTTTCTTTCTTTCATGAATAGGCCTAAAGACCCACAAGGTGGATACATTAAATCAAAATCAGACCTTTCAACCAAGGTTCCTTCCGATCTTTTTGGGGGAAGGAATGTTCCGCTTATAAAATCCACATACCGATACCGAAAAACATAAGCTAGCTCAACTCAAAGAGCTAAAATAGTATCTGAAGGGACTAACACAGGGAGCACTATAGAACAATAAATTGAGGCATCAATTATACTAGGATAGGAGGCAAGACCACTTGAGTCTTCCACAGAACCAAACAATACAACCTTTTCTTTTACACCACCACCAGGGGACCCTAATTTTAAGGACATCATAGACCCTGAACATGTGAATCTTTTGTTTTGTAGTTCAGCCAATGTAATCATCTCTCAATTTGACACTAAAACTTTGGCACCAATAGTCTCAACCGGCTTGAGTAGAGTCCCAGACATCCAATCCATAGGAATACCTTTACATCAAAGGGAAACCTTGTTTTCTTCAAAGATAAAACCACTTAGGTACTCTATTTTTGGAAACCAAGCCAATATGGGTGATTAGGAGGACCATAACAATGTAAGACATGGGGAGGAAGAAGAAAATGGAAACCAAACCGAAACTACCTTCAGATTTCCGATTTTAGACACCACTCCAAATGTCAATATGAAGAATATTCCTCTCTCAACACTGCCTACCTTTTATGGTAAAAACAGTGAAGATCCAGGTACCTTCCTATTTTAATTTGACATCTTGTGCAGGAGCTACAACTATGTGAAAGATGCCCATAAATTAAAACTCTTTCCTACCACCCTCAAAGACTCTGCATTAAGATGGTTCATGGGGTTGGGAGAATCCAATATTAGGTCTTGGGAATCCATGAAAGACATCTTTCTTAAGAAGTATCAAGACTAATGCAATACCAAGGAGTCTCGTAATGACATCTTTAAAGTCCAACAGTTAGAAGATGAGACCCTTGAAGACTATATGGAAAGATTTGGTTGTATCTCCCAGAAGTCAAAATACCATGACCTCCGAGAGGATGCAGTTATGGATCTTTTCCTTAAGGGAATTTCAAAAGAATATTTAGAGATTCTTAACCTGATGGCATAAGGTGATATTTCTCATAAACCATTTGCTGAAATATGTGAAATGTGTAAAAATTACTTGAGGAGTAGAGCCAAAATAGGAAAGAATGTTCGAGACCCTTACAATAGAAACTTAAAACTAGTTAGTTCAGGTGGTATTACAAGAGCATAGATAGGGAACCTTCTATAAAACTTCAAGACATACATCCTAAGCACAATAGGTTCCTAGTTGGACACCCTTAAACTCAAAAAGAAATAGGAGGAGGAGAATGCAGCAATGAGCATATATTCCCCAAGATGCAGAAGGAAGCATTCCTCAAGGGAATGCCCATTAGATAACATTTCAGTTTGTGGCTTCTATACAAAAGACCATTCAAATGAGAAATGTCCATCCTTGCCCGGTTTATTAGCCATCTATAGGAGTGGAGATCTTGGGGAGTCTTTTTATGCACCTAGGAGGCCATGGCATCCTAGGAATCAACGCACATACCCAGATCTACAGTCTCAAGTTACACCCTATTATTAACAACAACAGTGGAACTCACCAGGTTGGAAAAACTGGTCTACTCAGTACCAACTTCCTTGGATTCAAGGATGGAGGGGAGGACACAACCAAGGAAACCCTCAAGCTCCACCTATCCCTATGTACAACCATCCTTATCCTTAGTTCTCATCAAACACTCTGCAACTTCTGCCAGGTTTTGTTCCACCACCTTTACCTCCTATCCGACAAAAACAACCGCTACAATTTCAAAATGAAAACTCCCCAAAAATGACACTATTACTGACACATCTAGTGCCGAACCCCAATAATAAGCCCCCTCAACCTCTTAAAAATTTTGAGATGCAGGCCTTCCTGACATATGTCATTACTCCTGTTCCATTACAGGAAATTCAAATAAGATTGGGAAAAGTTCTAGCTAGGAAGAGACCTTTAGTAGTCATCTAGGAATAAGAAGAAGAAGAAGAAACCACCCAACAACCCATGGATGACACTAGGTGGGAAGATGTTATTATCTTGAGGAATCAAGAACCCAAGCTTCCCCAAAATGAACCTTCACAAATTACGAAGGTCCCTCCTTATCCAGACCGATTGGTAATCGAGAAACCTACCACCCGACCGAAATTTGACATTTTGAATGAATTGAAAAATATTTGTGTCAAGATTCCTCTGCTTCAAGCCATTAAAGACATTCCAATCTATAGTAAGGTAGTCAAAGAATTGTGTATTAAGAAGCCAGGTAGGAAGCAAAAGGACCCCCCTACAATACATTTGGTAGGAGGACTCTCTGAGTACATATCAAAGCAGACAAAGCTAGCAAAGTATGGGAATCTAGGAAACCCTATAGTGACCATAACCATTAAGGAGGTCTCCATCGGAAACACTATCATAAACCTAGGGGCATCCATCAATGTTATGACCGCTACTACCTTAGAACAATTACAGTTACAACCTCTTATTTGGCCTACCCCAACCATTTTGGAATTAGCAGATAAGACTAGGGTTATACTTGAAGGGATTTTAGATGATGTCATGGTTACTTTATCCTCATGGGAGTACCTCGTAGATTTTCTTATCATTCATTCAAAATATCCTACTAGATGCCATCTTGTTATTTTGGGAAGACCTTGGCTAGCCACAACCAATGCATTTATTGGTTGTAGAGAAGGAGAAATGACCATCTCGAATGGTCTCTCTATCCAAAAGCTCACCATTTACCCTCCAACTCAACCTATTATGGATAATATATGGTGGCTTGAATGTCCATACAAGAATGAAGATTGAGAAGAACATGTATTTCCTAGTGACCATGCAAGGGCACTTTAGGAGAATACACCAGAAAATGTGCTAAACCATTTCATTTCTGCTATCACATGTGTGGATTTTACACAGTATTTTCCCCAATTTGCGTACATGTTTGGGGAAGAATTTCAAGAACAATTAGATCCATGCATTTTGTCTTCGACATATTTTATTTTCTAAATAGATGAGTTTGCCATGTCTTATACTATGCCCTATGAGATTAGTAAAGGGAAAATTTTATATATAAACTATGTGCTAGATACAGACCAACATAAAAAGTTAGTAGATATCCTTAAAGAACAATCAGGAGCATTTTCCTGGGAATACACTGACATGAAGTGTATACACCCTGACACAAGCATCCATCATATATACACCAAGGGGGAAGTAACACATGTTAGGCAACCCCAGAGAAGGATGAACCCAACACTCAAGGACATAGGCAAGGAGGAAATAAAAAAGTTGTTAAATGTCGGATTTATCTATCCCATCTCCGATAGTAAGTGCATATCCCTGCTTGTAGTGGTTCCAAAGAAAGTGATCAGGAAATGGATAATTTTTGTTGATTTCCAGGAACTCAATAAGGCCACTCTGAAAGACTACTTTCCTCTTCCTTTCATTGACCAAGTTTTATATACCTTGTCTAGAAAGAAGTATTTCTCCTTTCTAGATGGGTACAACGGGTACAACTGGATTATTATAGCACACGAGGACCAGGACAAGACTACCTTTACCTATCCTTGGGGCACCTGTGCCTATAGGTTCATACCATTTGGATTGTGTAATTCTCTTTCCACATTTCAACAAGCAGTATTAGGGATATTTGCCGATCTTAGTCATGATTGTGTGGAGGTCTACATGGATGACTTCATAGTTTATGGCAACACTTACCAGGAAGCCTTAGACAACCTAGCAAAAGTCCTCATCAGATTCTAGGAAATGAACCTATCCCTAAGTCATGAAAAATGAAAAATGTTGTTAACTGAAGGAGTGGTTCTAGGACATCATGTTTCATCTGAAGGAATAAAAGTCAATCCTGCAAAGATTGAGGTCATTATTAGACTTCCACCCCCCAAGACTTAGAAAGAGGTGAGAATCTTTCTTGGACATGCTAGATATTACCGATGGTTTATTGAAAATTTTACAAAGATTGTTGCACCTATGTTTGGATTATAGATAAAAGATGTTGATTTTGTTTAGACTGAGCATTGTCAAATTTCCTTTGAAACCCTGAAAGCCAAGCTGTCTGTGGCACCAGTTCTTAGAGGGTCCAATTGGAATATCCCATTTCATATATCCATTGATGTCTCTGACACTGCAATCGGAGGGGTATTAGGGCAAAACGAGGACCAGTAGTCCTATGCCATTTATTTTATAAGAAAGAACTTGTCCCCTGCCGAGTTGAACTACACAATCATAGGGAAGGAATTCTTGGTAGTTGTTCATGCTATTGACAAATTTTATCATTACATTACAGGTTATGAAGTATTTGTACACACCGATCATTCTTCCATTATGTTTCTCATGAACAAACCTATAACTAATGGTTGAGTAACTAGGTGGCTCTTGTTATTGCAAGAATTTAATATCAATGTGATTGACCAACCTGGAAAGGATAATGTAGTAGCTGAATTTATTTCCCGAATAAACAACGAGGATGATGATATCCCTGTAGATGATAGTTTCCCATATGAGCACCTCTTTTCCCTCTCTATAAATACCCCATGGTTTTTGGATATGGAAAACTATTTGGCCACTAGGAAGTTACCATTTCATTTGTCACCTCATGAAAAGCGGAAAATTATTACACAAAGTGCTAATTACTCTTGGGTTGGTCATGATATTTTTCGCACAAGTCCTGATTTGATTATTTGTAGATGTGTTTGAAAGGATGAGGTACCTGATATACTACAAAGTTGTCATGATGGACCATGTGGTGGCCATTTCTATGACAAATGTACACCATATAAAGTGTTACATTCAGGTTAGTATTGGCCTAGCATTTTCAAAGATACTGCCAAGTATGTGAGAAGTTGTGATAGTTGCCAAAGGTTAGGAAGACCTACATCATCTGACGAAATGCCTTTGCAGGCCCAAGTTATAATAAAACCCTTTGCAAAATGGGCCCTCGAATTTGTAGGACCAATTTCACCCATGTCCCATAGGAAAAACTATATTTTGGTTTGTACGGACTATGTCACCAAATGGTTAGAGGAAAAAGCCCTATTTAGGGCCACAGAGAAGTCTATTGTCGAATTCATCTACGAAGACATATTTACCCGCTTCGGTGTCCCTCGTGAAATTGTTACTTACCAAGTCACTCAAATTACTTCCAAGATGATGAAATAGCTAACAGACAAATATGGGATTAAACACCATAAATCTTCTCCATACCACAAGAAATCCAATGGTCAGGTAGAATCTACAAACAAAGTTCTAGAATCCATCTTGACTAAGACTATTAAGTTACATCACTGAGATTGGTATGATAGGCTCTTAGAGGATTTGTGGGCATACCGAACTACCTAGAGAAATACCACTCGCCATACCCCTTATGATCTAGTGTACGGGAAACAAGTACTTTTACCAATAGAATTATAGGTAAGGACCTTCCGTATTGCTGCAGAGTTAGGATTGAACCTGGATGAGGCTCAAAAGAAATGAGCCCTACAACTAAATGAGTTGGATGAAAACAGGCAAGATGCCATCCAACGGACAATATTAGTCCAAAACCAGAGGAGCAAGTGGCATGAAATGTTTATTGAAAAGAAACACTTCCTGGTGATTGGGCCCTATTGTTTGATTCCCAGTTCAAAACCTTCAAAGGAAAACTTACCACCCGTTGGTTGGGCCTTTATGAGGTAGACACTGTATATGAAAATGGACCTGTAAAAATTAAAACAATTGACGATGGAAAAGTCTCCTTTGTGGTAAATGGACACCAACTTAAATTTTATCATAAGCCCATTTCCAGAGAGGATTTTCTACAGGTCATGAAAACCGACAAGGAATTGGCTTAGTAGATGGGGAAGCCCCCCCTTGTTCTTGAATTTTTTTTTTTTAAGATTTCCTACTGTATATATGTAAATAGTTTTTGTTAATAAGGAAATTCTAATAGGTTTTTGTAAGTATTTATTTCACCAGGAGTACACAATTTCAAGATCTTTCTTCACAACATTGTTATACTCGAATTTTGTGTCTGCTAAAGCATCAAATGAATAGTGACTTATTGTAATTAGCCATGTTTTTGCAAAATTATCATTTTTAAGGCATTCTAAAGCAGTTTCTCTTGAAACTCTTCACCATTGTATAATGAAGTGATACCATAACTATCAAGCCTAGAGGTCTCTCGTACAGTTTTTCCAAGAAACTTGAGTAAGTAAGTCAAGTGTCTTTATCAAAGAGTAACAGGGAGGTCTCATTAGTAGTTAGTCATGGAAACATCATAATAATTACAAAATAAGAAAGTGAGTTGAGCCAAGAGATACCTTTCTGTTCTTTCTCGATGGTACCATCCACTACACACTAAATAGCTTGATTATATCATATCTTTAGATAGGCCACATCCGCTTGAGTACCCCTTACATTAGGAAAACCACTAATAATATAACGGAAAGTCATCCTCTAACATAAATACCATCCCAATTGAAAAGAAAAATAAAAGAAAGAAAAGTTGTTTTCAGAGTTGTCTCCCCATCTTCTTGCATAAAGAATCTTATATTAAAATATTAAGAGATGGAGGACCAGTCTCTGAGGGTTTAAGAGGCTAACCCATCAAGATACTGAACAGGTCTGCTGGCAGCGAGTACCGGCATGTGGTATGACTAGGTAAACCCGTCGGAGTACTGAATAGGCTTGCTGGCAGTGGGGCATTCTACCTAGCGAGGATGGTAATCTCAAAAAAATAGATAATAAATGTAAACTTGTCCTAATGTATGACATTACTTGCAGACAAAGTTGACAAGAAGTATGTGTGGTTAATCTAAGGTTAATGAGCTCCATACACTTTCCATTAGGAAATAACTTTAAGAATATCTTGAAACTCTCTTGCCTACCTCTTCTTATCTATATATAGGATCTCTTATCCTATAGGTGGGGCCATCTCCTAACTATCTCGTTATACCAATATGTGAAATTTCATCTTTACACTTGACATACTGTAAATCTTCGGCTATTGGGGGATACTGAATAGTTTCCTATACTTTTGATTGTGAGGTTTCACAATACTTAGGTGTGGGGGAGGGGTTCATGAGCTGACAAATGATCATTTCCCAGAGAAAATATTATTTGCAAGATTTTTTGTATTATTACTATGATACAGGTTATTACATTGATAGTCATGTTATTTTTAAATGCTTAACTCCTGTGTGCTATACATTACTGAACTCATGCTTAAAAAACCACTCTTTATTGGTTATTTAACATACCACTCTTTATTGGTTATCTTCCATTACAATATGCATACTGTAGGTTTGACAATACAAGTTTTATGCTTGCTATAACCTGTTCATTATAGGTTTTGAGATTATATGTCATATGCAAGAAGAATGAGTGAGCATGGAGCACTCTGCCTCTACTCATTAATCACTATGGT
Organism: Picea sitchensis; assembly: GCA_010110895.2. Lineage (NCBI taxonomy): Eukaryota > Viridiplantae > Streptophyta > Pinopsida > Pinales > Pinaceae > Picea > Picea sitchensis. Next base: position 86,347 of record SNQJ01S0007078.1, read on the forward strand.
TGTCAAAAACACTTCAAAATTGCAGGCTATCCATGATAAGAGGTTAAAATGCATTAAACATATCTACCAAATGAAGTACCGTATGAGGTACTAGATGAGGTGCCGTATGAGATGTCGTTTGAAGTGCCAAACGAAGTGCCATACACACCAGTAACTATCCTAGTTTCTAGGTAACCAGAATTCAATTCTATTCAATTACATTGATTACAGGCATTGATTGAAAGATACCTCATATGGTTATGATCAAATGTCCAAGTCAAAAGACTTGGACATTGATCTACTTATGCACCAGTCCATTGCCAAAAATTGAGCCTTTGAATTTGAATACTTCACACATGGCAGCACGCGCGCACATCTGTGTAACTCACTCCACCTTAAGTGCATCCAAAATCAGGCTGGGCACTCTATTATTTCATTTTCCCTTGCCAATTTATCTCCTTTGCATTAATAATCATGCCCAACATCTTCCCAATTCTCCCTTTGTTCTAATGGCACTCAGACTGTGCTAAACCCATGCCATCTCTTGGCCTGTTCGCAACCTTACTTGGTAAAATTTGCCTTCTATTCCAATCGCACTCAGATTGTGCCCAATTTGTGTCTCTACATGGCTTGATTTAACCCTTTCTTGGTGAATTCAAACTCTGTCACAATGCCCAGGAGATATGAACCCTCCTCCTATGCAGAGTTGTTTGTCATTCAAGAATTCGTACAGTGCAGAGAAGTCTTCTTGTGTGTTGTCTAGGGGCCATTTCTGTGAAGTTTGCAAGGCCATGATGACGGTCTTTCTATGCAATTTGTAGTTAGTTTTGATGGCAAGATAGCACATGTAGGGTCTCTCAACTTTGCAGTCACAGAAGAGTCAATTGTTGCTGCAACAAAAATCCCAAGAATGGGAGATAGATGCTTCAAGAATCATCAATTGGCATGCTCAAGTTACAACAGGGTGTTTAAGCCCAAATTCGAGATCTTTTCAGGAGTGAAAGGGTATGCTAAGGAGTGTATAAATCCAAAATTGGTCAATCCCCTCATCGTCATCACAAGGTTAATTACATGCAAAGGTAGATACTCCACCTTCAAAGCTTATCACTTTAGATTGCTGGCTCATTTTTTGTTAAACAAACCCTTGAACTTTCCCTTTTATTTTCTCAAAATCTTGGAGAAGGTGTCCTCTCAAGTGAGGAAAAATGTGACTAACCCCCACAATAGTCTCTTCCACCACGGTTTGATCAAACTCCTCATTCTTAGCGAATGAGAGAAACAAGGGAAAAATTGGGATGCCTTTATCTACCAATTTGCAAACCCTCATCTGACAGTTAAGACCGACAATAAGCCACTTAGCCTAAAAACTATCTCTCCATCCAAGCCTCGCTCTCCAAGAACTCCAAACTCCCTTGCACAAACTCCCCCTTTTTCGGAACAATACCAAAAGCTTCTTGATATTCCTACTTCTTCATCGGGGAAAAAGAACAAGAACAAAGACCAAAAGAAGCCTATTGTTGACCCCTCAATGCCTTCATTTTCTCTTGATCCTACACCTAAGAAACCCCAAGAAGTAATGCAACAAGACTATCCCATCATTCCCACAAACAAGAGGGGAGCCAACCGATTTGGTAAGGGACCCTTTTGGAAGAGTACCTGGAACATAAGAACCAAGCCTTATGCAAATCCTTCACCTACTTCAGATCCTATCCAAGTATCCTATGACCTTGAGAGCCCTCAAAAGTAACTTAGGGAATTCTCTGCGGATGGATTAGAGCCACTAAGGAAAACAAAATCAGAACCTACCTCACCTTTCCACTCTCCCATCACTCCTACTTCACCCATGCCTACTCTAGATCCTAAAATTGATAAATTGTCCACATCTCTCAAAGGATCTAAGCCTTCCTTGGATATCATTGATTCTACCCCAACTATAGAGGATCTACAAAAGGAAAACCATCAACTTCTCCAACAATTGGAAAAGAGGAAGACAATAGATGCACACCTTCATCATGACAATGCAGTCCTTCAGGAAAAAGTTAACTCCCTTCAATGGTTGGTCGATGGGATGACCCAATCTAACTGCAGCCTCAGAGCACAATTAAAGAAACAAAAGAGGCACAAGGCTAATCCTACACAGTAAGAAGGAGAGGCTTCTAAAACCGACCTCAACAAGCCTAGTTCTGAGGGGTGACTTCTTTTTGTTTACAGTGGGACCTACAAAATCATATGTGTGGGGGTAATGTTGCGCCCGAGATATGATCATTTTCATGATGTTATTATACACTTTTTTCCATATGTACATATGCGTTTTTCATCTTTCAAAGCATCTTTTTGAAGAATTTTATGATAAACTGGTATAATCAGCATAAGGTACGTGTAATTCGTGTTTTATGATTAAATCAAGTTTAATTTATCATGTTTTTATTCTTCCAAGAGTTAATTCATGTTTTTCTGTTGTTACAGGGAAAAATGCACCATGTTTCTTGATCCGTCACTTGATCTGGCACTTGATCCAACGCTCATTCCGGTACCCGATCCGACACTTGTTCCAGCACCTAGTATTGCATCAAAACGCAAGGTGAGTTGGCAGTTATCGTATTGGCGGCCAATGATGGAAACATCGAGCACATGGGTTTTGTTTATCATCGCCACCTCCAACTACTAAGCTCAAGGCAACTCAATTTCAGTTGTCCAAAGAGGGAGATTATTGGCTTCCTCCGTTTTGTTAGTTATGGCCGCATTTATTGTATTTTGTCGAATTTAGAGGTGGTTCGACCCTCCTGTGGTTGACCACTTGGTTTGTAAAACTATAAATACTACCAAGATTATCATTATGTTGTTAAGGAAGTAGAATAGCCATCAGATTGGAGATAAACTCATTGTACTCTATTTTTTATTTTTCACATTGCCATTATAGTGCCAGAACTGCATTTTTAACTTTCATGGTGAATTCGGCTTGTTGAAGTTTGTGGTGTGCTTGTAGAAGGTAGCCACGACTTGTTGGGGGGGGCACCAGTATTCTGGTGATGATAAGTGTGTTTTTTATACATCTCATAATTTAAATTGTCTTTTATTTCCTGTACATGCATATTCTAATTAGCTAGTTGTGATTTAATTGTTTTATTGTTTTGTTGCATGTTAGTGTGATGGGTTATGTTAGCATGAATTAGTTTTGTAGGCTAGGAATAGACTTCCAAGTCTCTAGACTAACCCCATATTCATTTAGATATCAGATTATGCTTTTATTTATGATCTTACAGTCAAGTTTAAAACAATTTTTTTAGAATAAAACATAGCTTTATTTGGGTTTCCTTTGACATGGATCTTTGATGGATGGATAGATTTAATTCTAGTTCTTAATCACAATTTTCTTGTCTTAGTTTTAGATAGATTTCAGTTGTTTAGTTGTTGGTTAATGTAGATTGTCAATTTACTTTTTAATAAGCATAATCAAATTTTTGTTTCTAATTCACTTTCTTATCATGGTTTGAATGATTAGAGTAGACATAGCATAGTTCTCCTTTACACAATTTCCTTTCATAGATTAAAATGCAATTAAATTTCTTAGTTAAATAATGATAATCTCATTATGTTGTTGATGGTTTATACATGAATATGCAGGGTATTTAACATTACTTTTATCATGGCTATGTTTTTATTGGACTGTTTACTTCACACCTTTCATTTTTCCATTGAAATTAGTATTGAGCTTATACCATTAGAACTGTCCTTTGTTGTCAAGTGTCATCGAGATATCATCCGTCACCACCAAAGGCATTCACACAACCACCAGCATTACATTTGAGTGTTTCATAGATTAAAGATAGTTTCTTGCTTTTGTAGATTAGAAGAGATAGTTTCTTGCTTTTGTAGATTAGAAGAGATAGTTTCTTGTTTTCATAAGTTTAGTTGATAGTCTTTCTTGTTTTCAATAGAATAGATTTCCTTTCATGCATTGCATTGAGCATCTAGATTTCCTTTTACGCATTAGAAATAGTTTTGCATTAGGCATTTAGTTCACTTGCCTCTTAGGCTAGCTAGTTGTTCAATGGTAAGTCTTTTCTTACTTGTCCCTTTGCTTTAGTAGGATAGATAATTGTCTTTGCTTACTTGTCTTTTTCTTTAGTAGGTTAGTTAGGTGTCTTTTCTTACTTGTCTATTTGCTTTAATAGGTTAGATAGGTGCTTTTTCTTATTTGCTTATTTAATTTCTTTCATAGGGTAGCTGCTCATTGAATGTAGGTTGTCAAGTTAAAAGTAGATTTCTTTCATCATTTTCTTAGTATGCTTAGTATTTTACCTTTTCTTACTGTCATGAACTAGTTTTCTTTGAATAGGGTTTTTACTTGCTTTCTTAGGAAGAACTATCCATCAGTCCTTGGCCCAAAAGTACTTAGGTTACCTAGTTTCAAGTTGCTTAGTAGAGTTTGCTCGTTATATAGGTTTGTTTGAGTAGATTAGCATTAGATAGCTGCTTTCCTTAGTTAGTCTACACTCCTACCAACCTTCTACCTTTGGCATATATTTTAGTTAGTCAACACTCCTACCAACCTTCTACCTTTGATAGTTTAATTGAGGGTAGTTTAGTGTCTTTTTTTAGTACATATAAATCACCTAACACCAAGGTCAACCACAATTAACCATGGTCATAGTCATCCAAGGTCAACCTTATTTAACCATAGTCAATCATAGTAAACCAAAGTCAACAAAGGTGCAGCAAAGTAAACCATGGTCATGGTCATTGTTATGGTCAAACATAAGAAACCATGGTCATGGTCTACCATATTCACAATCATGGTCAAACTTGGAGTCATCATCTACCATAGTCAATCGTAGTCTATCTCAATCAACAATGGTCACGGTCGACGTAGTCATCCATGGTCTAACATTTCGTAAACATTTCATTATTATTTGTGTTGATATTTTTATTTAGAAATTTATTAATCTTCTTTATGCATGGTCATGGGCATGTATAGTCAACCATATTCAAAGTCACGATCAAGCATAGTCATGGTTAAGGTCAACCATGATCAATGTCAACCATACTCATTGTCAACAATTTTCATGGCCAACCATGGTCAGCTATAGTCAACAAATGTTAAGCATGGTCAACCACAATCAATGAAGATCAAGGTTAATAAAGGTCATGATTAATATCCTTTAAAAATAATGCATTATTACTTTATTAATGTACTATTAATACTTTAAACTTTAATGTATTTTTAGATACTTTAATACTTTATTAATGTATAAATGCTTTATTGATGGATTAATTAATAATACATTATTAATATATTAATGTTTTAACTAATAATATTTTATTAATGTATTAATTAATTAACTAATACTTTAAAGAATTTTTGTAATAATTTATTTTTAATGTATTAATATTCTAATAATGTGTTTCTTTATTAGTGTATTAATATTGTTTTAATCTTTTTACCTAATAGTATTTATTAATGTATTATTACTTTAATAATGTATTGGTTAATAATGTAAATTAATACTTAAATAATTTATATATTACATTAATACATTAATGTATTATTAATACTACATTACATCAATGGTAGTCTCCAAGGTATGTCAGCCTTCAACTAACAATAATGACTTTATAAAAGTGGTTGATATTTTCCTCTTTTTCAAACTAATGTCACCCATAAATGTATATCAACCACTTTTATAAAATAGTTGTTGCTAGTAAAATATAACAACCTAAAACATGTTATAGTAAATGCAATACAAAATAACGTAAGATGAATTAATATATAAAATCATCATCACATATATATGAAATATAGTCCAATAAATTTGTATAAAATAAAATTACATTATTTTCAATCATATTTTAAATTAAAATTACACATTATATAAAATATAATACTATAATACATATGAATGATACATATGAATGGTTACAAACAAAGTTTGTAAATTTCATAATTCTTCATTTACATGTTTTAGCTTTAAAAAACAAGTTTGGGATCAAAATTTTGGATCCTTCTTTAAAATACAAATAAATAAAAAAGCATTCAAGATAAATCTTTTTAATATTAAATCTTGATATTTAATAATCATCCTTTTATAAACTGATTGTTGGGATTAAGTTAAGTGAAGGTTCATTTGAGTAAGTTATCTTTATTTACAAACAAAGATAGATATTAATAAGATGGAAATGAACATGAATCACATATTAAAACCTCAACTTAGGGATAATGTAACATTGTAGTTGCAATGGTAATAGATATGATTATTTTAGAGTTGTAATGCTTAACACCATTATGGTATATTTTCACCTTCTTTCATAATGATTTTTTAAATATCCTATTTTGAAAGGAAAATATTGTATGTCATTATTAAATTTTCTTGTTATTTGAAAAAAACAAGTTTAAACATTTAACAATTTTTTTTTACAATAAAATATGACATAAATGTTGTCATGATGTTGACATGACACTTTATCTTAAAAAATAGTTAAACATTTAATCTAAAAAAATTAATGCATATCTATTGAATAATATAAAATTATATAGTAGATATATAATAAACTATATCTAACTAAATTTGAAATTACCAAATAATTTTTGTGTGAATTATTTATGAGTATTGAAGTGACATCTATAACAAATAAGTGTTGCATGACAATTTAGTCCTTATCTAATAGATGGATGGGCATAGAGAAATTTAACAGATGACCTAAAAAAATTGTAATCTTATTTTCTTGGCATTTGTACTAAAAACTTCTCTAAAATATTATTTATATTGAAATATGTACTAAAAACTCTTCTAAAATGTTGTTTTGAAAACAAAAAGTGTTTTGTTTTTAATATTTTTTAAAATTTTAACCTGAATAAATATATTTTTAAAATAAAAATGACTCGGACTTATTACTATCAAATTGAAATTTTTCTATACTCACGGACTTATTATTACTAAACTTCATACTCTAGGACTTTTTTTCCAATAAAAAAATTATCTCATTATATATGAAAATATAATTGTTTTACATCGGGGTCTTCACCCAAAAAAAACCATCACAGACTTATTATTACCAAACTCAAGTCTTTGAATACTCACGGACTTATTATTACCAAACTGAAGTCTTTCAATACTCACTAACAAAATCACTTGTTGAAAACACTGGATTCTGTGAATACATAAATAATTTAGCATTCGAGTTTTGAAATATAATTCAATTAGGCGTGAATTCAATTATAGTCTAATGGCTACCGTTACAGAGAAAACTTATGCACTAACGTATGCGAAAGGAGCGTGTTGCCGAGAGGAGTTGTCAGGTGGGAATGACTGCCGGTTGTGGCATAAAATCCGAATATCAGGCAGACAAGACTGACATTAAACTAGCACAGCCACAAGTCACTCGTGGTTCGTGAACGTCGAAATAACTGATTCTGCATTAAATAACAGCAGAATCCTGCTCATTAAATAATCCACGTTGTAAGAGTTCTAGGTAGGAAAATCTACCTCAGTAAATAATAGTTGTAGTAAAAATAGTGGTTGGTGAACTTGAGCTCTTTAGAAAATGAAATGTTAATCATTCAGAGGTGGTAATCAGCTAGCTATCATAGTAAATTTCAAATATGATTAAGTAGAAGTAAAAAAATAAACATATAAATGGATGTCTTTATAATAGTGAGGAAGTTAGTGGTTGAAATTACAACCATTGATTTATTGGGACGACTAAAAATATTCCAACAATATTTAATCTTGTTAAATGTGTCCATTACCTTTCGACGTAATGAACACTGTCCGTCAACCTCTCCAACAAGTACATCAATTTTTCAACGAAATGTTAAAGAATCTTTTCAACTCAATTCCAATAAACAATAACATAATAAAAAAATAAATTTAAATATTAAAAAAAACAATAAAATCAAATGCATGATGTAAAATTATAATTATAAACCCAACGAATAGTTCCTCGAAAAAAAATAATAATAAGCCGATTTGCTAACAACAAAAATCTATTTCTAAGAAGCAAACAATATTAAGAAACCAACAATATTGTAAACTTTTTCTTATATACAATTATAGTTGAAGACATATTATCACCTCTAATTAACTTTAAGGATAATGTCTTAGATTGAGACTATGTCTTAGCCTCCATAAAGTAGTAAAAAAGTTATTTTGCATGTTTTTCATGCATGGTAATTCATCCATTGCATTATTGGAAGGTGATGTGATGTTATTTTTTTAAAGAATCCATGAATGACATATAATCAACTTGAATATAGATTAAACTAAATGTTAAAGTTCCCAACTATGATATATAATATGAGACAACTCCTTAGTAAATCCATGAGCTAAAATTTTATTACGATCATGTATAATCCTAAGGAAAATGGTAGAGCTAGGTATACAACGGATTGAAACAACCAACGAGTGATTGTGGATGAAGCTACCAATAAAAATATTAAATTGATCCATATATCCAAATAATATATTTAATCAATAATATAATTTAATGACACATTAAAGTTACAAATTCACACTTGAATAAAATTGCTCCATATATCCAATAAATATATTTAAT
>SNQJ01S0007078.1:94905-111664 GCA_010110895.2 Picea sitchensis
AATATAATTTATTATAATATATTTAATATAATATATTTAATGACACATTAAAGTTACAAATTCACACTTGAATAAAATTGCTCCATATATCCAATAGATATATTTAATCAATAATATAATTTATTTACACATTAAAGTTACAAATTATGAATTATAAAAAATTAACATATTAACTAATCATATATTCAATAAATATATTTAATCAATAATATAATTTATTTATTAAAATTACAAATTATGAATTTCCATATATCCAATAGATATATTTAATCAATAATATAATTTATTTACAAATTAAAGTTACAAATTATGAATTATAAAAAATTAACATATTAACTAATCATATATTCAAGAAATATATTTAATCAATAATATAATTTATTTATTAAAATTACAAATTATGAATTGATAAAAAATTAACATATTAACTAATATTAATTTTAGTAAAATATGCATCAACTTTACACTGAAAGTGAAGATCCAAACAAAAGTATGAATGCAATGCTAAAAATGTTTGTATATAAAAAATACAAATAAAATTAGAAACATTTATTTGAAACATTAAAAATAGTCCTTTAGCCTTAATCTAGAGAGGGGACAACGATGAATACTCTCTACAAAGATGTAACAATGGAAATTAATATCTTATAAATAAAAGTTTCAATTCAAGTGAGATAATACAAATCAAATTGATTATCAATTTCTATCGCGAAAAGAGTTAAATAGAAATAAAATATTCATGATGGAGAAGATGAAAAGTTAGCATAAATATTGAAGTGATACTCCAATCTATTTTCAAATAAAAGGGAGGATCTTGTATAGATATCAGAAAAAGTTACGTAATTCTCGAAATTTCAATTTATAGACTGGTAACTTGTAATTTGAAATTATACTTGGAGTTTTTTTTTTTAGACTCAACTCTGAAGTGAATCTTGAATGGGATAATTATAACATTGGAATGGAGTTAGAATATATCTTTGTAGTTGTTTTATGACCTCATTAAGTGTTGGAATACTAAGAGGGCGATGAATTAGTATGAGCACTTTATTATCACTTTTAACCACAATATGCAATCATGTATTTCATCATCAATATATCATCAATGAGTAGTATAAATCAACATAGCATAATAGACCTCCACAGAAACATAGTACACAAGAATTTACGTCGAAATCCAAATGGGAGAAAACCACAAAATGTTTTTCTTATATATCAAAATAATACATTTGTTGGAAGAACCAACTTCCCAATTCTCCAACTACAACTTTGGAGGCTATGACCCCTTATTTATAGGCTCCAACTTGAAGGAAGCTACAACTCCCTGAATTCTCTGGCTCTAATCAGAAGGAGGCTACAATCCCTTGATTCTTAGGCTCCAACATGAAGGAAGCTCCAACTCCCTGTGTTCTCTGGCACCAACCAAAAGGAGGCTACAACCCCTTTTCCTTGCCCTGTCTTGCCACCCTAAAATATAAGTGTAGACAAAACTATCACTACCACTCATACTTTCACTTCCTCTAATAATCAACCTATAATCATCCTATCATCCAACCTATCACTATCACATCAACCTGTAACATGTCACTATCACATAAACCTATAACTGATCATCAACTTGCAACCTATCATTTTCCCTGTCACTGTATATGTCACTAATATATCAACCAACTCCACTCAGATAGACCATATCAACATCAAGTGTACAAACCATGTACCACAATAGAACTCAAGCATGCATCATACCATACACCATACGATATGCCTCAAATATATGCCACTATCACAAATATGTGTCTCTAAAAATGAACCATAACAACCACATACAATGTACCAAGGATATGTCTCAAGCATATATAAATGACACCAAAATATGCACCTCAACCATATGCAATCATATATCAAAAGGCCTCCAAGACATGTCTCAAGCATGTGCCATACCATCCATGATACAAGTCTCAACTAAACACATAAAATACATACATCTACTCATGAAGACGACTTGGTGGATACAATCTCATATCAACAAACCAACCCCATGCATGTCATACTCAAGAAACAAGAGATGGTATCTTCTTCAAGCGATTTTCACATATATGTGACCTGTCCTCACTAGAACTTGTAGATGTTTGTTCTTTCCTTCACTGCAACTCATGGATGTCCGTGACTTTATTCATTGTAACTCGTGTATGACCTCAAAAAGGTAGATTTTCTTCAACTTCCCTTCGCTACCTCAAACTATTATACTTCTTCAGACTTCACTAACTTAGATATACCAATTTTTTTTTTCCAAAAACATTTGAAAGATAGATAAACATTGAACTTGTGTGTGTCTTTATGAATGAATTATTTTGGTGTATTTATACTTTTTTAAGCTAAATTCTTTCCTTACTTTAGGGATTTCTTGTTACAACCACTTTACCCTTTGAACAAGACTTGTAACTACTTAGGGGCTTCATAACCAATTTTTGGGGCTTCCATCTTCATGAGGCCATAACTCCACTACTATGAGGAGCCAGGTGGCATGCCACCAATCACTGGAAATGACATAATGAGGACTATGCATCTATTCATGTGTTACCTGCATTTACATTGTCCTTCATGTACTTATTCCTCAAACAAATTCGAGCTTCATGACCATACCTATGGGTTTCTTGTAGACTTATTCAAAGCATCTTCTCGTGAGGGCCATGCTTAGAGATATGGCATAAGGGGGGCACTTTGGAGACTTCTCCAAATACAATGATCACATTTATTGACATCAAATGACAACCCCTTCTTGTTGGCATCAATGACAATAAACTAGCCAATAATTTCCCCCTTTGGGATTGATGGAAACATTGATGGAATGGGAACACTCATGCTTCTGCTCATGCTCCCCTTATGACCATCACTCCCCTTGTGACCAATGATCCCCCTATATTCATTCATATATTCTTTCTCTTTGTTTCCATGCCTTTTTTCTCTCTCTCCCCCTTTGAAATCAATGGAAAAAAATAATTCTCCTTGGTGTTTCTCCCCCTTTCTGCAAGTCTCTTATTTATCTTCATGGTGCTTCCTTGTGTAAGTCTCTAATGTATATGAAAAGAATTCAAAAATTTCTTTACTTTCATTCTTCATGTATTCTATTGCTCCCTCCCTAGCTTAATTTGCCTGATGCCGTGTGGATCACTGTGGGGCAGAAACTACTCCAATTTTTTGTTGAAGATACTCAAAACTCTCCTTCGGAAGAGGTTTCATGAAGATATATGAAATCTCTTATTTTGTCCCAATGTACTCTATATTGATATTCCTTTGTGTATCTTGTTCCCGTAGAAAGTGATACTTGATCAGAATATGATTCATCTTATAATGCATCACTATATTCTTGGAGATATTGATAGCACTAGTGTTGTCATAGAGTATTTAAATGGGTTCATCGTACTTCACTTGTATATTCTAAAAGGTTTGCTTCATCCAAAGAACTTGAGTGAAACATGTTGCTGCTATGATATATTATGCTTCTGTTGTGGACAAAGATATTGATGATTGTTTCTTTCTCAACCATGATACCAGAAACTCACTCAAGTATAAGGATGCTCCACTTCTGCTTCTTCTATCATCAATTCTACCTACCAAATCACCATATTTTTAGGCGACCAAAGATAGTTCTTTCCCTTTTGGATACCATAATAAAAAATATTATGCTGCTTTGAGAAATCTGAATATTCTCTTTACTTCCATAACATGTGTTTCCTTCAGTGCTTCTTGAAATCTCACAATTTGTCCATCTTCAGGATGTTTGATGTAAACTTATTCTCCTAATTCTCCATTTAGAAAGGTTTATTTTACATCCATATGATACACCTTGATTCTTTTGGAGCATGCATAGGATAAGATCAATATTATTTATTCCATCTTGGAAGTTGGGGGAAAGGTCTCTTCAAAATCTATACCTTCAATTTGAGTATATCCTTTGCCTACTAACCTTACTTTGTTTCCGGTTACTTGTCCATCCTTGTTCAGTTTGTTCCTGAAAACCCACTTTGTACTAATCATGTTCTTGTTCTTCGGCCTTGGGACCAGTTCCCATGCATCATTCTTCTCTATCTGATCCAATTCTTCATACATATCCTTGACCCAATGTTCATCATTTTTAGCTTCTTCAAAACTGCTTGGTTCAATTGTGGATAATAGTGGTAGATTCCTTTGTTCGGGTTAAAGTATTCTTCTTTGGGTTTCAACTACTGCATATTTATTCCCAATAATATGTTCTAGAGGATGATTTTTATGCACTCGTCGGCTAGATATCTTAGGAGGTATATTCTTCTCTTCTTCCTCTTGTTCTACTTCTGGCTTCTCTTCTTCTTATTTTTCTTCCCCTTATATTTCTTCTTATTTTAGATGTTCCTCATAATCATGATCTTATGAATCTTTGTTTCCTTCTTTCCCCTTCTGTACATGTGTCTTGTCAATCATTACATTGATTCTTTCCATGATTTTGTTGAGTCCTGGAATGAAGCATTTATATGCTTTTATTTTTATTGAATACCCAAATAGTATTCCCTTATCAACTCTAGAGTCAAATTTTCCAAGCCTTCCATCTTCTCTTTTGATATAACATTTTATTCCAAATACTCTGAAATGTTTCACATTTTCCAGTCTTCCTTTCCATAATTCTTAGGGAGTATTATAACACATTACTTCTTATCATTCCTCTATTCAGGATGTGAATTGTTGTATTTACTTCTTGTGCCCAAAATATGTCACTCAACTTGGAAACTTTCAACATGGTTCTGTCCATTTCTTGTACTATTCCGTTCTTCCTTTCTATAACTCCATTTTGTTGAGGTGTCCTAGCTGCTAAGAATTGTCTTTTTATTCCATGTTCACCAAAAACTTCTATGAATTATTTTTATGTAACCTCTCCTCCATTATTTTATCTCAAACACTTGATTTTCAAATCCATACTAGTTTCAACCATTTATTTGTATATCCATAAGTGTTTGAATTCCTCTAACTTCTTCCTCAGAAAGAAAATTGCATTAATTCTTGTGTAGTCATCAACCAATACCATGAATTACTTTTCCCCATCTAATACCTTTGGTCCTGGTTTGTTTTCCTTGTAGAAAATGCTCACATACAATATTTGTTGTCTTTGAAATCTCATAGATTTCTTTCACTGCTTCATTTCTGCTAATTTTGATAAGGTTATCAAAGTTCATGTGACCCATTTTTTTGTGCCACAACCAAATTTCATTTTCCTTTCCTAAGAAACATCTTTCCCTTCCAATTCAATTCAATATATATATGTTTTTTGAGGTTCTTATAGCTGTAACCACCAACTTTCTTCATATTTCCTTCCTTATCTCACATTTTTTGGAGTCAAACAAAATTTTGTGTCCTTGATCACACATTATACTTACACTTACAAGAATGTGCTTCATATCTTCGACCAATAGAACATTTTATGCCTTGGCATATTTGCTTCCAAACTTGAATGTGCCTCTACCTATAATTTGGGATGAATTATCATTTACAAACAAAATTGATCCATCTTGTTCCTTCTTCAGGGTAAGAAACCCATTATTCTCACCTATCATATGCTTCGAGCAATCGTTGTCAACATTCCACTCGCTTTTATTGCGTTGCGCTTGTAGAGAAAGTGTAACATCCCCAGCCACCCACAAGCCGGGGCATGCTACATTCAAGCCCGCTCTTGGACTTCTTTCTCTTACGATACCTTTTTAAAATTTAAGGATGCATAAAAGAAAAGAATTTGACAACATGCATATCAGTAGTTAGCAAGCATGCATAGTCTAAATATTCAATTAAATGATAATTAAATATACAACGAAAATACATTCATATACATGTAAATGATACCATAACAGAGAGCAATTATCCTTATGGCAGATGACACCAACTTGCTACAGACCAAGGACATTCCACCCAATCATAGACACCACTACTCCAAATCTCAACAGCATTGTCACCCCCAAGCCAGGGCTATGAATCCACAAGGACGGTTACAGAGTGTACTTTGTTTCCCAAACCAATCATCTCTCAAGCTCTCATAGTTTTACCAACACCCACAATAATGCAAGTACCCAACTCTCTTGTACCCAACTCATACCACCCCAAGAGAATGGATCTCCACCCTTCACTGCCACGCAGGCCCTCAGGCAGTCCCTCTCCTTTATTTTTGGGCCACCAGAATAGTTGGTCTGGAATATCAAAATTGGAACTCTCAAGACTCATAGTTGTGAGAAAAATAGGGCACATGCCAATGTATCTCAGACATGAAGTCCCCAGGTCATGGCTGGATTTCACCAGCGACCATTACATCCAACTATCCCATGGCTAATTCTTTAGCAGTTTGGTTCCAGGAAATCAACGAACAATCCATCAGTCTCACGACCAACGACCAACGACCATCGACCCCCGACCAACCCCACAATCATACCAGGTACAGGTTTAAGTATTTTCGTGTGGAAATCAAGAACCTATTGGCCTTCCCCAAGAATCTCACGTAAATGATCCCCTCCCTTAGACAAAAAGGGTAATTAAAATATGAATAAACACTTATCCCCTCAAGCCCCTTCTCTTGTGGAATGATAGCCCCCTATAACTCTATTCCTTGTTCGTGTAGCAACCAACCATGTATTTATTATTAATAATGATAAAAAAACATTACATGTCTTTGGCACACTATCTTATTAATAATTGTTTGGGCACCCTGGCCTCTCAGCATTATAACAATACATTATTTAAAATGGGGATTCAAAACCTAGGGTGTTACATCCCCTCCCCCTTATTTTGGCACTGTCCTCAGTGCATATACAACATAGAGATCAAAATCTCAAATTTATTTAAAAAACTGCGGGTACTATGTCTGCATGGCATCTTCATGCTCCCAGGTAGCATATTTAGGACCTTAGTAGGTCCAATGAACTTTTACCAGCTCTATAACTTGATTCTATAGAATTTTTACTTTTTTGTCCAATACCCGCATTGATTGAACCTGAAAATCTCCCCGTGTCTCTACCTGAATCAGATGGAAATCAATAACATGGTTAGGATCATGTACATATTTCTTTAGTAAAGAGACGTGAAATACATTATGCACATTCATGGAAGCTGGAAATGCAATAATGTATTCAACTGGCCCTATTATGTCCAATATTTCAAATGGACCACAGAATTTGGCTGCCATCTTTTTACAACTATCCAATTTTCAAAGAGTTTTTCTTGGGCTTCACTTTCAAAAGTATATGCTCCCATACTTTAAACTCTCTAGTTGTCATGTTCTTGTTTGCCTAAAATTTATATCTATCCTGAGCTACCTTTAAATTCTACTTGATATTGACCACTTAGTCTTCCATGTCCTTGAGCAACTCCAATCCAAGTACCACTCTATCTGTTGGGTTGTCCCAACTTATTGGAGTATCCCATTTCCTATCATACAAGGCTTCAAATGGTCTCATTCTAAATGAAGCTTGATACCCATTATTATATGAAAAATCAACCAAGTGTAAGTAATCTTCCCACTTAGATGGCTTATCCATCACATACATTCTCAACATGTATTCAATTATTCAATTGACTCTCTTTGTTTTCCCATCTTTCTAGGGATGATATGTTTTGCTAAAGTTTATATTTGTGCCAAATACTTTAAACAATCCCCTCCAAAAATTGGAGGTAAAATTTTTATCTCTATCCGAGACAATTGTCCTAGGTATCCCATGCAACCTAGCAATTTCCTTCATGAAAATTTATGCAATATTAGTCGTTGTATGCATTGTCTTCACAAGAACAAAATGAGCATCCCTTGTTAATTTGTCAACCAACAACATGATTGAATCATTTTGCTTATTCGTTCTCGGTAATCCTGTTATGAAATACATGGTGATCACTTCCCATTTCTTCTCTAGGATTGGCAATGGTTGCAACAAACCCGCTAGGTGCCTATGCTTAGCCTTCAGCTTCTGACATTCCATACATCAAGCAATGTAATAGAAAACATCTATCTTCATTCCCAGCCAAAAGAAATGGCTTCTTATTGCTGTAATTGTTTTCTGGTAACCAAGATGTCCAACATAAGGAACATCATGCATTTCCTTCAGTACAAAATTCCTCAGTTCTCCATAACTAGGAACATAGATTCTATTTTTATGCATGAGTAGTCTGTCTTCCTTTATCTCATACTCCTTTATTTTTTGTTGTACATATCCTTGCCGTAAATTTTCCTTTATTTGTAGGTAATGTTGGTCTATAACAAGGCCATCTAAAATTATTCTCTTCAAGTCTGACTAATGCATACTGACAACAGTATCATGCATGAGATGCACTCTTCTACTAATTGCATCAACAACTTTATTCTCCTTTCCCTTGATATGCTTGATATCGAAGTCATATTCAATTATAAATTATAGCCATCTTGTTTGCTTGGAATTCAAGGTCGGCTATTCAAAAATATACTTTAGGCCAATGTGGTCTGTCCTTAATTCAAATTTCTTTCCCATGAGATAATGCCTCCACATCCTAAAGGCATGAACAATGGAAGCAAGTTCCAAGTCGTGGGTGGCATATTTCCTCTTATGCTGCTTAAGATTTATGGACTCATATCCAATGACATGTCAATTTTGCGTGAGAGCTCCCCCAAGTCCTTCCTTACATGCATTTGTACATACCACAAAACTTTCCTTTGGGTCAAAAATCCTTGACACAACTGCACTAGTAAGTAATTCCTTCAACATATTAAAATTATTTTCACACTTGAGTGTCCATTCAAATTTAGTTCCCTTGTTTTTCAAAGAAGTGATGGGATGAAAAATCTTAGAGAACCCTACTATGAACCTTTTGTAGTATCCAACTAATCCCATAAAACATCTGATGTCTAACACATTTGTGGGTGTTGGCCATCCTCTATCAGCTTTGATCTTCTCTTGATCTACTGCTATGCCCTGTTCTAAAATAATGTGTCCCAAGTAATGGATCTTCTTTTCATAGAAAGAACACTTACTCAACTTGGCATACAATTGATGTTCTCTCAATACTTGCAATACTAGTCTTAAGTGATGTTCATGCTCCTCTGTAGACTTAGAATAGATAAGTATGTCATCCAGGAATACTATGACAAACTTAATCAAATAATTCATGAATATGCCATTCATTAAGAACATGAATACAACTAGTGCATTTGTTAGTCCAAATGGAACCACTACAAATTCATAATGCCCATACCTGGTCCTAAAGGTTGTCTTATGAATGTCTTCTTCCTTGATTCTTACCTGATGGTATCCTGCCCTCAGGTCAATCTTTGATAATATATTTGCTCCTCTTAGTTGATCAAAGAGGTCATCAATTCGAGGTAGAGGATACTTGTTCTTTAAAGTGTACTTGTTTAGATGTCGGAAGTCAATACACAACCTCAAGGTTCCATCCTTCTTTTTGACAAAAATTATTTGTGCTCCCCAGGGTGAAACACTTGGACATATGTACCCTTTCTTCAACAATTCCTCCAACTACATTTTTAATTATTTTAACTCTGGTGTGCTCATTATGTAAG
This sequence comes from Picea sitchensis, assembly GCA_010110895.2. Classification (NCBI taxonomy): domain Eukaryota; kingdom Viridiplantae; phylum Streptophyta; class Pinopsida; order Pinales; family Pinaceae; genus Picea; species Picea sitchensis. Next base: position 104,453 of record SNQJ01S0007078.1, read on the forward strand.
GTGTTTTTGACACCAGGGCAACTCCTGGCACTAAATCAATTGAGAAATCTATCTCCCTTCTTGGTGGTAATCCGGGTATTTCTTGGAATACATCTTCAAATTCTTATAGTACCGAGAAATATTCAAGGCTTGGCCCCTTTGTATTTTCTGTCTCTTCCACATGAGCTGCATACAATTGACATCCTTTTCTAAAACATATTTTTAGTTGTAAGGATGAAATCTCCGTTATAGATATGGGTCTTGGAACTCCTTTCACAGTGCTATGTTTTCCATTTCCATCAAGACATGTAAATGTCTTGTTATGAAAATCTAGGACAACATCATGTTTTTCCAACCAATCCATTCCAATCAGACTATCAGAAGGCCCCATTGGTATGATATTTAGATCAATACTAGTATTCATGCCATTAAGACTTATGGAACAACTTATGACCATATCATGGATTCTTCTTTTGGTCCCAGTGTCTAACTAAACCAAACTTGCTTTTCCAAGTTTACTTTTCTCCAAATGTAATATATCCACTATCTTAGGATCAATGTAGCAATGACTTTCTCCTAAATCAATCAAAATAGCAACACGTTGATATATTATCTTACCTTCCACCTTGATCATATTGGACTGGTACACTACTTGTCGATCATTTAAAGATGCATAGATTCTTCCCATATCTTCAAATTTTGTAGCCTCTTGGATGTTGTGCACAGTCTTCACTCTATCCTTTCTGTGTGGGAAATCCTTATACATGTGATCTTCCTTGCATCCCCAACACTGGATTGGTGGTCTTCCCCTTTTTCCCAAGGAATCTTCTTTCTTGAAATCCCCCTTAGCATATTGATCTTGATGATTTCTATTAGGCTCATTCCTATTGAAGGGAGGTTTGAATCCTCTCCTCCTCTAATAAGAATTTTCATTTTTCTTGTTCTTCCAAGATTTCTGCAGGGGTTCTCTTCCATGGCCTTTCTCATACAGGTATTTAGCCTTCATGAGAGATTCAGTCAAGGTATTGGGTTAATCATACTTGATCTTTTCCTTATAAAAGGCTAGTAGTCCACTTAGAAATCTCTTTATTTTCACTTTATCATCACTAATGAACCCGACATACTTTAACAATCCCAAGAATTTCTTCTTGTACTCTGCCGTAGTCATGCTTCCCAACCTGAGTTCAAAGAACTCCTACATTTTCTTATCATAGAAATGTTCTGAGAGGTACTCCTTATGGAAGTACTTCTTGAACTGCTTCCAAGTGATCCTACTTTCATTAACATGTTCCACTTGCTTCAGCTAGTCCCACCACATTGCAACTTTCCCGTGTAAATGGTAGGTGGCAATCCTAGCTTCTATGTTGGACGAATAGTTATGCAACTGAAAATATCTCATGAGCCCAAGAAACCATGCTTCAAAATCATCTTTCGTTTCTCTTTCACCCTCAAAGGAAGGTAGCTTGAGCTTCCTCATCTCTCCCTGCAAACTATCTACCTCTTGTTTCCTTCTTTGGTGTCTAACATGAGACACCTATGGACTACTTACGAGATCTTCTGATGCATAAAAATTTCTTTCTAAGTAAGGAGATGAGTGGTGTCCATGAGCTCTTCTAGCACTTCTGGAATAACCAGCTCTTACACAATCATCCCTTCTTTCATGGCACATGCATTCTTCCTCTTATTTTGAGTCTGATCCCTTCTTCATTTGTCTCTACAAATGATCTAATCTTTGAAACACTCGAGCATTTATTTGAATTTTCTCTCTCACCAGTCTCTCGTTGTCTGCTTTGTATCTCTGCACTTCCATCTACAAGCTTCTTACCATTTCTATTAACGTTTATTTTTCTCCTTTTCCCTTACGTCCATTGGACTCTGTCTCTCCATTACCAACTCTGGTATTATGGATTTCGGCCTCCTTATCATGATTGGAGGCTCCCTCGACTTCTTCCATTTCCTCAAAATGCATCCCGAGTTGATGTGTTTAAACCCCTTAATTCTGCAAAATGTGCAAGCGACCATTTTTTAAATTTTTTTGCATATGATAAACAAAATTGCCAAACCATGCTACAGGTCTCTTTCTTTTTTTGTTCATGGATATCATATCCCAATTCTACAAAAATAAAAGTGTCCTATTATCCTTGGCCGAAACAGAATCTCATCTTGCATAGGTGCTTCCTTCAAACCACCCTCCCATGGGACCGCGACTAGAAATCGTGGCTAAATTCTTCCTTAGAAATTTTGCATCTCGAAGACAACCAATTTGGCCCTTAGCCCTCTTTCCCTCAACTCTCAACCTACAAATGACCACGGCCATGACCCTGTGCTTATCTGAAAAATTTCTTGTCCAGAGCTTTGGGACTTCAGAACTTTCAGCCAGGACGAGATCAACGGTCCTCGTCTTCTTTCACAATCAACGATCGAGATCCACTTTGGGACTTCGCATTTCGGGAGTCTCAACCTTCCTCTCTTTCCTCCTCCTAGAACAATTTTACCCAGGGTTTGTGATATGTTGATTGGTTCCCTCACACAGATCAGTGGTTGTGAATCACTTCGGCTCTTTGAGATTAGGAAGTTTCAAACTTTCCTCCTGCACTTTCTCCCTAAGTGCTTTCACCTGAAGTCGACGATCCTTCAACGTGTGTCTTCTAGAATCAACGGTCGATATGTACTCTGGCCTTCGGGCCTTCGGGATTTTTAGACCTAATGCAACCTATCACATCTTTCCCCTCTGGAGTGCGTAGTCTCTGGAATGCACGATCTTTCGTGACGTGGTGAAATATTGGAAGTAGACACGTGGCCCAATCAGGCGGGTGACAGGTGTGACATTCTGACTAACTTTTCAATACTCCAAATGCTCAAAACTCATTGACATGTGGCACACACCCCATGTTTCAACATCATCCTAGGTGACATCTGCAAGCCATGTCACTTCATGAATTCCAGGATCCACATCACCTTTAGGTGACATCATCATGCCCCATCACTTCGGTTCTTCAGGCTTCGGGACTTCGGGAGTTTCCATGCTAGCACACTTTCAATTCTCCTAAACTCCACATTCTCGAACTGGCCAATCTATCACCATGTGTCCTCCTGGATCGGATGACTAAGATTCACTTTGGGTCTTCACCCAGAGTCCATGGGTCTGCACCACATGCCCTCCTTAATCTGATGGTTAAGGCTTACTTTGGGTCTTTGGACATCAGAAATCTCAAATTTCAAAACTTATCTGGCCCCACTGTCTTTTATCCGAATCCCTAGATCTTGTGATGCGTGGCTCTTTGGGTTTTAGAAATAGCAAACTTCAAACCCCTCAAAGTACACAGGATTATGCCGCATGTCCTCTTGAATTAGAAAGTTGAGGCTTACTTTGGGCCTTCACCCGAAATCCATAGATTTACACCATGTCTCTTCTAGATCATATGGCCCAGATTTAATACAGACGATATGGTGACTGAGATCAATTTTGGATGATCAGACGATCTATATTTACTTCGTCTCTCTGGCTCTCCAGGCTTCGGTAGTTTCAATTCGCAAGTGAAAACCTATCAGATAGATTTCTCCAGACTTACTGATTTGTTGACACGTACCTCTTGGTGATCGACGGTCAGGATCTACTTTGACTATACAGAGTTTTGATGTTCAATCCCTAACATGTCACATCACTTCATGCATTTCAATTTGCAGGGGCTCGCATAGGTGGTTTGGAGTAACCCGCTTTTCACCCCACAATTCTGTTGATGCTGACACGTAACCCCTTGGGGAATCTATGGTTTGGATTGCGGGACCATCTTGGGAAATTATCTCGCATGCAACATGGTTCCCCGCAATGCCTCCTGTCCATTGATCTCACTATCCAATGGGATCTGATGGTGGTAACCTTAGCCCTTGCTTCCTTTTCATTAGATGACCCCTATTCACCTATCCTTCGATCCAACGATCCAGGATCTCTCTCGATCCTATAGTGGAGATCGCTCCCAAATTCGAAGGGGACAGTAACGATCCTTCGAAACCCTTAGAACAAGTGTCTGACGTTCTATCTCCTGCGTATATTCTATAATGCCATTCCTCCTAAGGTTTTTAATTCCATGGTCAGAATTCAATCTCGACCCCAAGACTCTGACCAACAGACCCGACCCACATCGGCCTGGTGTTTCAATCAGAAGCTCTGATACCATTCTGTAACATCCCCAGCCAACCATAGGCTGGGGGATGCTACCTTCAATCCCTCCCTTGGACTTCTTTCTCTTATGATACCTTTTTAAAATTTAAGGATGCATAAAATAAAATACTTTGACGACATGTACAACAGTAGTCTACAAGCATGCATAGTCTAAAGATTCAATTAAATGATAATTAAATATACAATGGAAATACATTCATATACATGTAAATGATACCATAACATAGAGAACTTATCTTTATGGAATATGACACCAACTGGTTGCAGACCAAGGATGTTCCACCTAACCGTAGACACCACTACTCCAAATATCAACTGTAGTTTCACCCTCGAACTAGGCCTATGAATCCACAAGGATGGTTCCATAGTGTACTTGGGTTCCCAAACTAGTCAGCTCTCAATCTCTCACAGTTTTCCCAACACCCACAACAATTGAAGTACCCATCTCTCTTGTACGAAACCTGTACTGCCCCAAGAGAATGGACCTCCACCCTTCTTTGCCATGCAATCCATCTCCTTTATTTTGGGGCCTCCAACACAGCTGGTCTGAAATCTCAAAGATGGAACCCTCAAGACTCGCAGTTGTGAGAAAAATAGGGCACATGCCAATGCATCTTAGACATGCAGTCCCTAGGTCATGGTTGGATTGCACTAGGGACCATTACAACCAACTATCCCATGGCTAATTCTTCAGCAGTTCAGTTCTAGGAAATCAATGAACAAGACATCAGTCCCACGAACACCGACCAATGACCATTGACCCCCGACCAAACCCACAATGAGACCAGGGATGGGTTTATGTATTTTTGTGGGGAAATCAAGAACCTCCTGGCCTTTCCCAATAATCTCATGTAACCGATCCCCTCCCTTAGAAAAAAAGGGTAATTAAAATAGGAATAAACACTTAGCCCCTCAAGCCCCTTTTCTTGTGGAATCATATCCCCCTATAACTCTAGTCTTTGTCCATCTAGCAGCCAACCATGTATTTATTATTAATGATGATAAAAAAACATTACATGTCTTGGGCACACTGGCCTATTAATAACTGTTTGGGCACCCTCACCTCTCAACATTGTAACAATACATTATTTAAAATGGGGGTTCAAAACTTGGGGTGTTACAGAAAGTGAGCATTCTTTAGTTTTGAATTGATCATGCTTCCTTCTCCATATCCTTTATGGTTCTTGTTTGATATTTTTCTTTGGTTCTCTTGGAGGAACAACCAATCTACAATCTTTGTCCATGTGTCCAAAATTGTTACACTCGTAACACTCTACTTCATTAATTAATGAACCAAAATTGTTGTGATTTATGTTTTTTGCTTCATGTGACTTTCTAGGATAATTGTTGTTTGAATATCCTTCATAGTTTCTTTTGTTCTTGGAATAGGATCTACAATTTGCATCTTTGTTTTCAAAATTGTTACAAGAATAACGTAAACCAAGAAAAATAGTTTGATACCTCAATGTAGGGGACCTTATGAATGGTGTTTTTCTTTTGAATCCTTACTCTTCTTGAGATGTTGTTGAATGTTTATTTTGTGTTTTGAATCTTCTAGGTAGTCTAGTTCCTCTATGATTTTCTTCTCCAGTCTTCACCTATTCCTCTTTATTGATATTACATTTGACTCTCTGCATAGTTTCTTTGTTATTCATCATGTTTTGTCATCCTGGAGCTCGAACCTTTCTCAATCTACATCTGGTTGTATCCTAGTACGGAACTGTCGTAGTATGGTCTTTGACCTTTGATGATATCATCCAACATTTTGGTGTTATTCTATTGCATATCTTTCTTATGAAGATATTTTCTTAAGGTGACTATTTCTTCTTCCAATCTTTCAATCATCTTCTCCTTTTCTTGTAACTTATTTATGTATGTTTCTTCAATACTTTTGTCTTGTTCTACCTAGATTCTTAACTTCATGATGATATGCTCAATTTATTCCGAGTTGGAATTCTAAGATTATTCTTTCATCTTTAATTCTTCCTTGAGAGACTTGTTTTTCTTTGTTTCTTTCATCAGTTCTTCTAAGGAACTGATTAATTCTTATTTGATATCAACTTCTACTTCTTCTTCAGAATATTCCTCTTCATCATATACTACCATGAAGAGTACTCTTTATGAATCACTGTCACTATAATCATCCTTGTCTGATGAGGAGTTGTCTTCCTTTGAGTAGAAACTTTTCTTGAAGAATTTTGTTTTCTTCCTTCTCTTGTCTTCTTTTTTATTTTTATTTTTCTTCTTAGAATCATCTTCTTCATCACTACCTTTATTCTTAGTATAAGGAAATTTAGAAGAAAAATGACCAATACCATCACAATTAAAACATTTCAATGGAATCATACCTTTGTACTTACCAATTCCTCTTTTCAATTTTCTCATGAAATTTCCGACTTCTTCATCTTCCTTGGAATCATAGGTGAAGCTACAATGTGGTTTTGACTTTTTCTTGTTCTTATTCTTTGTATTTTATTTATTGAATGTTACTTCCTTGATGACTAGATTTTCTTGTTCTATCCTCATTTCTATCCTCATTGATTCATCAAATTCTTCTCCCAATCCTATAACAATGTTCACTATTTCATCAACTCGGAGAAAGTAGGGTACAATGTCTTCATCTTCCTTCATATTAAATTGCTCAAAATTATCTCTAAGGATTCGAAACTTAGCTCCCTTAACTTCAGTATCTCCTTCGTAACTATTTTGAATTTTATCCGAAAGATCGTTTGCGGTCTTGCAGTGCATAACTTTGACAAATACTAAATCATCCATATTGCTCATAATGGTGCCCTTATCCTTTGAGTTGTTTTCACTAAGTTTATTTTCATATTTTTCATTTAGGGCAGTGGATGGATCTTCATATATGTCTACTAATGACTACAAAATATCAAATCTCTATGCCTGTAATATGGTTTTTATCCTTTTATTCCAAAAGGCATTGTTCTGACCATCAAACCTTGGTGCTCCAATCTTAACGTATTCCATGATCTCCTTCGAGTGGTTAAACTATTTCTTGAAGGACCTTATTTGATACCAATTGTTGGAAT
>SNQJ01S0007078.1:111674-128625 GCA_010110895.2 Picea sitchensis
GATCACTTTATTATCACTTTTAACCAAAATACATAATCATTTATTTATCGACTATATATCATCAATGAGAAGTATAAATAAACATAACATAATAGACATCTATAGAAATAGAGTACACCAAAATCTACAGGGAAACCAAAATGGGAGAAAACCACATAATGTTTTTCTTATACATCAAAAGAATACATTCATTGGAAGCACCAACTTCCAAATTCTCCATCTACAACTAGAAGGAGGTTACGACCCCCTATTTACAGGATCCAACCTGAAGGAAGCTACAACTCCTTGAATTCTCTAGCTCCAACTAGAAGGAGGCTACAACCCCCTAATTCTTAGGCTCCAACCTGAAGGAATATCCAAATCCCTATGTTCTCTAACACCAACCAGAAGGAAGCTACAACCCCCTTTCCTTTCCCCATCCAGTCACCCTGAAATGTAAGTCTAGACCAAACTGTCACTACCAATGATACTATCACTACCTCTGATAACAATATTGTAATCAACCTATCATCCCACATGTCATTGTCACATCAACCTGTAACTGATCATCAACCTATAACAGGTCACTATCACATCAACCTATAATTGAACATCAACTCGTAACTTGTCACTTTCCCTTTCACTATATATGTCACTAATATATCAACCAAATCCACTCATATAGACCATATCAACATCAAGTCTCCAAACCATGTACCACAATGTACCTCAAGCATGCATCATACCATATACCATAAGATATGCCTCAAATATATTCCACTATCATAAATATATGCCTCTTGTTGGGGAAATTTCTTTTTTCAACACACTAGTTCAGTGTGAGTTAACTGACTAGTTCTATTTTAGACTTTCTATTTAGACCATCACTATTATGCATGCATTCCTAAGGAAATCTATGTTCTTGATTTATTTTCTTAATTTTGGAATGTTATATCGTATATATGAGTGCATTCCACTCATTCATTGTATCATATTGATCATCATTGTATCAATCATTCATTCATTGATCAAATCATTGGACTAGTGTGAATATATTTTCTCATTCTTTGATATTGAATATCTCTTCCTTTCTTAATAAGCTTTGTTTATACTTTATTTATCTAGATATCCTATGCAGTTTTTGATGAAACATTGACATGGTATCAAAGCTACGCTTCTTGGAGAAATCCAGACAAGCCAGAGAATAAGGAAAATTAGACTTTCAATGAGCATATGTTTTAGACTTTGCGAGATCATCTTGTAGTGAAGAACATAGTTTCCTAGGAGTTGCATTTTCTTCTTTTGATGCATTGTATTTTGAGGGGGGGTTTTGTTCCCACATGGTTTTTTCTCTTTCCTCATTTTTATTCAGTGTTCATTACTTGCATTGTACATGACTACCTAATATGGCCTCGTTTCCGAGACTCATTTTTTACTTCATAGTGATGTTCAGGAGGGGTGTTGGAGAAATTTCTATTTTCAAAACACTATTTAAGTGGGGCTTAACTGACTAGCTCTATTTTAGACTTTCTATTTAGACCATCACTATTATGCATGTATGCATTCCTAAGGAAATATATTTGCTTGACTGTTTTTCTTAATTATGAAATGTTATGTCCTATATATGAGTGCATTCCACTCATTCACTGTATCATATTGATCATTATTATATCAATCATCCATTCATTGATCAACAAATTGGAGTAGTGTGAATATATTTTCTCATTCTTCCATATTGAATCTATCTTCCTTTCTTAATAAGCTTTGTTTCTAATTGCTTTAGCTAGATCTCATGTGTAGGTTACAATGAAACATTGACACCTCTAACAATGAACCAAAACAAACATATGCAATGTACCCATGATATGTCTGAAGAATATATCAATGACACCAAAACATGGACTTTGACCATATGCAATCATAAACCAATAGGCCTCCAAAACATGCCTCAAGCATGTGCCATACCATCCATGATACAAGTCTCAACCAAACACATAAAAGACATACATTTAATCATGAAGAAGGCCTGGTGCATGCAGTCTCATATCAACAAACCAACCTGGTGTATGTCATACTCAAAAGAAAAATAGATGTTATCTTATTAAAGGGATTTTCACATATCTGTGACCTGTCCTCACTACAACTTGCAAATGTCTATGATTTCCTTCACTACAACTCATGAATGTATGCACCTTTCTTCATTGTAACTTGTGGATGGATTGAGAAAGCTATATTTTCTTCAACTTCCCTTTGCTACCTTAGACTATACTTCTTCAAACTTTGCTACCTCATATATACCTTGAAAGGATTTTCTAAATACACTTGAAACATAGATAAACATTGAACTTGTGTGTGTCTTTGTGAATGACTTAATGTGGTGTATTTTTTTTATTTTTCAAGCTAACTTATTTCCTTGCTTTGGGGGTTTCTTGTTACAACCACTTTACCTTTTGACCAAGAATTGTAACTATTTCTGGGATTCATAACCAATCTTTGGGGCTTCCATCTTCATGAGGTCACAACTACACTACTGTGAGGAGCCATGTGGAGTGCCACCTATCACCAGAAACAACATGATGAGGACAAGCCATCTATGAGTGTGTTACCTAAATTTTCATTGTCCTTCATGTCTTTATTCCTTAAACAACTTCAGGATTCATGACCATACCTATGGGTTTCTTGTAGACTTCTTCAAAGCGTCTTTCCATGAGGGCCATCCTTAGAGTTATGCCATAAGGTGATCCATATTATTTTCAGCACAAAATGAGAGAGGAGATATAACAGGGAAATCTACAAAGATATTGCAAGAGACACAATAATATAATAGAGTTATATCAGAGATAAAACCATAAAGACAAAGATACATTAATACATAATTTCTATTAATGAGTGAAATGTACAAAGACTGTAAAAATATAGAGTGAAAGACTTGTTAGAATGGCGACATCTTATCTCCGAGAAGAGATGTGTCTGCTACTTGCATTCATAAGAAGATGATAATTACAATGAGGCTCCAAAGGCCATTTTAACATAAGTAAAATCCAAAACCCTAACCCTGAAAGATGAAAAGCCAAAAGGTTTGCGGGCCCCGATGGGGGTAGTTGATACGTCAACTTCCCGTGGGCGTAACATTTGCATACGATATTAGTTTGGGGCACTTGATACCCATTGGAAAGGTTTGATCGAGAAGAATGACTTTCAACTAGCCCAAGCCAATTCCTTTTGCAGTCATCTAGGCCCCAAATCCCCAAAAAAAATCGTTTAGGGCCTCAAAATGGCCCCAAAAGTTTTCGATCTGAAAAACTATCGAAACAATTCCAAGGTGGAAAAATATGTTTTGAGCTAGTGGAATAGGTGGGTGGCCATCGATATCCATTTGGATCAATCATCCCTCCCTATGAAGCAATGGTATCCATTGCATTGAGTTTTCGAGGGAGAGGGGGAAGAGTTTTCTAAACTTGAACCTTGGTAAGTTTCTTTCCTTGTTGGAGAAGTTGTGATGCTTGGATTGTTGAAGGTTGTCACAAACCTATTGCTGGCAGGGTTGATTATGTTTAACTAGTCAGGATACATGAGATGATTGTGTGCAGAAGGAATATGTTTGCTTTGCTGCAACCTTTTTGACCTGATTCTGTTGGATATAAGGTTCTTGGGATGAGGCTGTAGTGGTTTTAGTGTCCTTCTATTCACCTTTTGAACAAACTATGAAGAAGATAAATTTTGTAGTATGAGATACTACCTTGTGGCACTGTTTAGGTGGGACAGTAGTTGGAACTACCTATGGTATCCTGTAGAGATGACCCACTAGAGTAACAATGACACTACAGGGTCGAGACTCATAGATGGCATGACTCTTCCACATATATGGCTGGCCCAAAAGAACATCACAGACATCCAATGGAGAAACATCACATAATACCTCATAATTGAAGGGTTGGATGCCATAGGACAAGCGACATGGATGGCTGACACGAAGATCTCATCCCTGGTGAAGCCACCCAATGTTGTATGGTTGCAGGTGTCATGTAGTTGTCAATCCCAACTTTTTGACGATCTCTGTTGAGATGAGGTTCTTCTGGCTTCCACTATCAAAAACAAAATACAGCAAGGTCCCCCTTAGCCACATATGTGAATGAAAAATGTGCTCCCCCTCTTCATGATATGTTGGTTCTTTTGGTTGAATTGTTTCGGTCACGACAGTAGCAGTGGGGTCTGTGTCGATGATATGTCTTCTTCCATTATTTTTTGAATTAGATTCTAAATCAATTTTTGGCTCATTTTCTTTGTCTTAGCCACCAATAATTTTTTTGAGTGACATTCATCAGTGTTGTGCCAGGGGATTTTGTGGAAATCACACCACTTTTCAGTGTCCTTCTTCGTCTTCCCATGACCCTTATTTTCCTATGGCTTGGAATGGTTTTTGAGAGGTTGTTTGTTAGGTCCATCTTTATCACACTTTGGTTGTTGTGGATTTACAGACCCAAACTCCCGTTTGTTCTAATGCCTAAATTTTTTCTCGATTTTGACAGCATATCGATAGGTAGCTCCCAGTGATGAGATGTCCAGGAAATCCATTCTAGTTTGGATGTACCCATGCAAAGCCATAATTTCATTTTTTTCATATGAATTAACCCTACTAGGAGTAACCTTCAATTAAAAGGACATTTTCAATACAAGTGCTAGAATGACTCTCTTTTCAAGCATTTGATATAGAATTGTAATTGAAAATTTACATATAATTTGTACTTGAATGAAATTAATTGAGTGATCAAGTTATAAGGATTTAAGCTTGATTGTATATGCCATTTGAGAGAAGATTTTTTTTATTAATGTTCTTGAGTAAAATTGTGAAGAATTGAATAGTTAGTAGAGGACTAATCATTTTGGACTAAAGATGCCATTTGAGGGATAATTTGTTCTATTACTATTATTGAGGGAAATTTTGAGTCATTGAATTATTAGTAGAGGACTAATCATTGTATTCTAAGGAAGTTTGTCTTGATTAAATCGTTATTTTAGCTAGCATTTCTACTTGTTATTTGTTCCTTATTGCTGCTTGAAATGTTTCAAGCACTAGTATCATGTCATCAAAATTATATAAAAAATATATAACATTGTAATTGAAATGAATTGATTATAGTATTTATTAAAAACAAATTATTTCTTCTTTTGTAAGCTATGTGATTTTTTTTCGTCAATGTCATGCAGGGCCACTACAGGAAAAATCAAACTTGAAATGTATTTCTTAGAATTTTATTATTCACAAGGAAAGATACAAACTATGAAGGGATGATTTTGGCCAATGTAAAGAAACCTAGGTTTACTGGAGGTTTCTAGTGTTACAAAAGGTTTGAGAGGATATTTTAGCTATAACAACCCCTGTGTTATGTCATATAATTACATAAGAATAGTTTGATTTTTTTTTTTGAAACAATAATAATCATCATTAGAACAAGAGAAACATGAACAAACAACATGAGGATAAGTGAAACATGTCATTAACATACTTCAGTCAATTGCAGTCACATTCATGATAATAACATATATCAGTAAAACAAATTCTTCTTCTCTCAATCATTTGCAACTAAATTTAGATACTACTTAAAGCATGAAGGATCTTCGACATCACATGAGATGGCATTCATCCTACCCATCCAACCTATCATGCAAGGTTATTACTTCCAATACACATAATAAATTCTCAAGTATAGGATTCGTCCATTGATCTTGACTGTTTAAGGTCTCAAGACTAGTGATTGTTCTAAGGAACAAGGAATTATCTAATTCCATTAATCTCATTTCATTCCAAAAATTTAGATATACAACAACGTTCTTAACTACCTTTATATAAACGAAGAAAATATGGTAGCCTGGTTACTTCATCAAACATCATTGCATACATTTTCAATACCTTATCACCTTACTCATTGAAGTAAAGGAAGACATTCCAGAAACACCAAGACACAAATTTAGATAGAAAACAAAATCCTTTTAACCTACAATATGCCATTTATGATAGTTTTAAAACACTTAGGAACATGGAATAAATAACCTGTAACTGGGAGAGAGTTTGTTTTAAGAAGGAGTTTAGGTTCTGTAAGAATCCTAAATCTTCTCTTCTAGAAATACAATACAACACCTCTAGAGTCAATTCTGGGAGTGCGTAGATGGATCCTTGAAGACCCAATTTTCATAAGATACAACACCTGAAGTGCACATAGATCCTCTCAAGTCGAACTGAGGGTACAAATTTAGGAAGTACAAGCTTAGGAGAGACAATGCAAACATACACAGGGGAGGCACAAGTGCATACTCAACAATTAGCATCTAAATCTCGAGAGGGATGCGCTAATGAGCGTTGGTGTTATTTTAAAGGGAAAAACACAATAAAAGAAACATATCATAAGGTTATCGATGAAGTCTTCGGTCAATTTTAAGGATCGAAGATCTTGTTATAGGTATAATTCCCAATCTCATAATATATCACGCCTTTGAATTCGCACAGGCGATCCGATTTCAAGAATAAAATTTGACAGGTGGGAACCTTTAAAGATCGAGCATATGGAGTCGAGGACGAAGTCCCGAAATGGACATGCTTCTCTTGGTATAACATACAATTCAGGATTTGAAATGACCGTCCGATCAAATCATGTGGAAGGATAAGATAATCAATGCCCAAGGACATAGATACTGAATGGTCTAATTCCCGACAACCATTGGATCTTATTAAGATTTCTGGGCTAAAGCTGGAAGGTTGGATAATGTCGCGATGCTCAATTTTTAAGCTATGGGAAAATATCACTCTGGGAGAAAAGGGGAGTGGAAATAATAAACAACCTCGAGTCACGAACCCCAAAATAAATCTGGACCATTGATCCAGATTGATCACATTCCTTGGATGAAATTCATGAGTTCTTCCAATACTGACCACTTCGGTGAGAGGAAGTCCAGAACATATAAAGATAAACAAAGGCTGAAGCCTCGAAGTCATGGAGTAAGACACATGGCAACACAATGAGCTCCCATTTCATCATAGTCCACATTTGCAATATCACATCAGCAAGGACACATGGCACAATTAGATAGAGACACATGTCAAGGTCTAGTTAGCACTTTAGGGATGAAATTTATGAATCAAGGTGACACGTGGAAACCACTGATCCTATGCCATGTCAACAGTGACATAAAATTCCATGTCACTCCGAGAGTATGCCACTCTGGGAAATTTGAATCCATAGCAACACAGTTCCCTGAAGTGTTGGAGCTCCAAATTTACTTCTAATCATAGATCTGGGCAAGGTATAAAGACAATTGATCTCTGAGTTAACAAGATTATGCTCTTAGACCAAGTTAAAGGTAGGGGTTAAGGTTCTGAAGATCCCAAAGTTATGAACTTCTGAAGTAAAGGAGGTCCATAGATTTGTAGAAAAAACCTGGATCATTAGATCTGGGAGCCCTAGTGCTTAGGAGGTTTGGGAGTTCATCAGTCTAGAGGAAAAGGGTTTTAGTTGCAATGGTGAGAAAAATCTCAGAGTTTCGAACACTGGAGTAGACAAAAATCGTTGATTTCAGGAGGAGTTTGAGCCATTAGATTTACGATCTCTTCGACGATTCGGTGGTCCAGGTGAATAGTATAAGGTTATGAAAGTGAAAAACCTCGAAGTCCAGAGTCCCGTAGTGGATCTCAACCATAGAACCTTGCATTAGGATAACTCCTCCAACCATTACATCAACTGTTGCAAGTCAATGAAAGGAGGGCGATAGCGATGGGTAACTTAAAAATGTAGGTCAAATCATCTTATGACCAAATTCAGTCAGTTAACACTTTGGGAGAAGGGAGTGTTTAGTTTTCAAAACCTCCATAGTGACGGAGTCCTGAATTCCTAAATAACACCCTTTTGACCTAGCACTAGGTTCTAGCTCCTGGTCACATTCTTAAACTTATTTTAGAAAAAGGGTTTATGCACTACAAGTGAAAGGTCAACTCCCTAGACTTTGACCAACCTCCCTCATTTTGAAAACCTTGGATTTACTCTAAGGTAGAATAGCCATTCATATTGTAAGCAACTCGGGTTCAATAGTGAGATCAAAGAGGAAAAACAAAACATGGCTAACTTGTATAATCTCAGATGATTATTAATCAAGGAATCATGATATAGTCAGAGCTACATCCTTATTGACCGATGAACAAGGCATTGCTAAAATCCTAGTAGAACCTAAACTAAACTATGCTCACACATACTTCTATTATGGATGAATTTGCAGGCTTAAACATAGTCTATATATACACTAAATTCCACATTCTATAATGAGGATCAGGTCGCTCTATGAAAGCACTAAAATTTCTGAAAACACAGAGAGGGTTAAATATAATCCTGTAACTATTAATTATCGACATCAAGTGAAAAACCTAACACTCATACCTTCAAATGATTTTGTAGTGACTCAATCAATTTATTATACTAATACACTTGTAACAAGAATAAAACCAGAATATAAATACTAGAAACCAATGAACCTCTGTGTTGAAGATGTCCTTCCATACCTTTCACTCCTTCCTTTCCTTCTCTTTGTAATCATAGAGACTTTATTGGTACCACCAAGCCAACCCTAGGGGTACTCTTATTCCCCTTTATCTCCCCGATATGCAAAGGAGACAAACACACAAAAACCAGAACACAGTTGCTTCCAGACCTGCCTCGCAAGGAAGATATTCCACTCTTTTACAAGACTGGATATCCCAAATCTCACAAATAGAAACAAAGTCAATCAAAATTTCGGCAGTGTAACAGTGCCTTCCCAGGGTCTGATTCCCTTCTCTTCTACGTACCTTTTTTTATAGAATACTCACTCATGGAAATTTGTCTCTCATCCATAATTCATTAATTTTCATAAATCAGTTAAAGGATTATTCATCCACTATAGGTGTCACATTATCCCTAGGTTGCACAAGTAATTTCTCTTACATATTTTTTTTAATTTAAAAGCCACATTTCCTCACAATTCCCCATGTGTTCTTAAATTTCTTCTTAGTCGTCTCTTAGTTTCCCCAAATCCCTTAATTAAAGGTTGTCAACTAACTAGATTTTAGTTAGGGTTGGATTATGGGTCTTCTTAGTTAGGATAGGGTTGGTTGCCTCAAATTCTATTCTATGCACACTCCATTCTCTCAAGTTGTAATTATTTTTAAACAAGGATTTCTTTCTAACAATTTCATGCACCCTTCTGTGTTTTATCAATTCTTTAGGTTATTTCCTTACTATTTCCTAACCATTGATTTCCTTCATATCTTTACTCATGTCACAATTCAATTACCCCATTTATTAAAATTCATGGTTGGCTTTAATAATTAATGCTATATTGTTTAAATAAATTAATTTAATCCTTCAAGGTCAAATCATTCCAGTGGTTTCTAAGCCACCTATGCTTATTGACTCATGTTTCAAATGTGTGACTTTTCCTTCAAGATGCAACTCATGCACCAAGGGTTCCAATCACATTGACTTGTTTTTGGAAGTTTGTCCAACCCATTGGAGTCAAAACTCCATTCAGTCGACCTTGTGAGAGACTAAGGGATTCTAAGGAGTAAGGACCCTTCCTTATTGCGTGCCCCTTATAAATCTATGTGAGCAACTGTCTGAGTCTTCCCTCACCGCATCGTGGACCAACCAAACTAGGTAATCGTTAACCTACAATTTTGTCCATGGCTGGAGTGCGAGTAGGTTGTGACATGGATGCTTCCATACCTCTCCCTCAATATCTAGTTTTTTTCTTATGTGATTCGGATTAGCAAGCATCATCAATCCTACATCCTTTAACAAAAATAATGTCAAAGTCCATATTTATAAATCATCTTAAAATCCATCATACATCATATGTGCATAATAATAAAATACTCAAACAATATAATCCACTTCCTGACACAATCCACAGACCAAGTAAGCCCTTTGATGCCACCGACATCCACAACCTGTCATGTGTCCTACACACTCAAGACAACTTGTCAAAGAACATTTAAACACATATGTATACTTCAATAAGAACAAGCAGCTATAACACCTCAACATCATCATATATAACCCAAAATCTGAATGAAATCATAGTGTTCCATACCCGTATCACTTGCAAACAAGTGTCCTCAAAGAATAAGTCAATAGTAGTATGCTTAGTAGACCGAGATGTCACATACACCCCTTCTTGTTTTAAACTTCATCCTAAAGTTTGTACATTATATGTAAAATAAAGTAAATAAATGTATCTAACATAGATCTATATGTCTAAATCTATCAAAACAAGTAAGTTAACTATTGTCCCATCTCATATGCATCCTCCCAAGTAGCCGAGTGTGGAGTATAATTGTCCCAGTGGACCTTGACCTGATTGATTGTTTGACGTCGTAGTTGTCAAATGCAATTGTCCGGAATGAGGATTGGATCTACCATAACAACACCCTTGTCCGACACCTACAAGGAAATCATGTCAATAACATGTGAAGGGTCACTAATATAATGTCTCAAAATAAATACATGAAAAACATTGTGCATATGCCTCGAAGAATCAAAAAAGGATAGTCGATAATCGATGAGTCCCTTATTTTCCACTACCTTGAATGGTTGCTCGAACCTAGGAGAGAGTTTAGCACCTTTTCCAAACTTGATCGAACTCTTCTGTGGTTTTACCCGTAAGAATACTCTATCTCCAACTTCATAACTACGGTCAATGCGATGTGCATCAGCATAATGCTTTTATCAATCTTACACTTCTTTAATTCTTTGTCTAATCGATTTCATTTGTTCTTCCATTTATTGAATCACGTATGGTCCTATCAATACCTTATCCACAAGTCGATCCCAACTCAACGATTTCTGATAGGTTCTCCCATAAAGAAACTCAAATGATGTCATCTTAATCATACTCTGATAGTTGTTGTAAGCAAATTCTACTAGTGGCAAGGATTCTTCCTAATGTTTCTATTGGTCTATTACATACATACACAACATATCATCCAAAATATGGTTTGTATTGTCTATTTTGGGGTGATAAGTTGTGTTGAATTTTAATTGTGTTCCCAAAGCATCTTGGAAACTGGTCCAAAAATGTCATGTAAACATCAATCCTCGATCAGATATGATTTTTTTTGGCACCCTATGTAATCTCACAATATCACTGACAAACACTCTAGCTATTTCGTGTGTCTGATATGTCATACGCATTGGAATAAAGTGTGTTCTCTTAATTAGAGTGTCAACTACCACAAAAATCGAATCGTCTCTTCTTTCTGTTAGTGGAAATCCAACAATAAATTCCATTGAAATGACTTCCCATTTTGATTCAGGAATAGCATGTGGTTGTAACAATCCTTCTAGATGTCTATGTTCATCCTTCACTTGTTGGCATTCTAGACATATCGCCACATAACTAACTATGTCTTCCTTCATTCCCTTCCAGAAGAAAAAAGGCTTAAGATCTGCCTTCATCTTCATGACTCCTAGATGAGCCATGTATATTTCTCGATGCCCTTCACTTAATATCAAACTTATTAGTTCATCATTAGGTGGTACGTAAATTATTCTTTTAAATATCAATAATCCATCATCGTCTAGTGAATAACCTTCATGCCTCAGTACCATCATGATATCTTGTCCAATATTTTTCTTAACTTCCTTATACCAGTTATCATCGATTTGTAGAGTTATAATATTTTCTCAAAGATTCATCTTAATAGGTAACACCAAAAAAATGTGTGTCCTCCTACTTAGTGCATCTGCCACTTGGTTCATAGTTCCTTTAATGTAAGAAATTTCAAATTTGTATTCGCTAAGAAATTCTGACCAATGCCTTTGTCGCGCGTTCAGGTAACTTTGTGTAAAAATATGTTGTAATCCACAGTGATCTGTCTTTAATTCAATTTTTTTTCCAATCAAATAATGTCTCCATACTCTTAAGGCATAAACAATATCTAGTAACTCCAGGTCATGTTTTGCATAGTTCTCTTCATGCCTTCTCAATTTCTCTGAAATGTAAGCGATCACTTGATCGTTTTGCATCAAAACTCTGCCTAACCCTACCTTGGATGCATCCATGCATACCAAAAAATACTTGTCCATGTCGGGGAATTTTAGTATTGATGTTGTCATTAGAAACTCCTTGAGCATTTCAAATGCTTCCATGCATTTCTCAGTCCACAAGAACTTCTTTTCTTATTCTACAATTCCGTGATCGATTTTTCTATCTTCAAAAATCCTTCGACAAATCGTCGATAATATCCTTCTAAACCCATAAAACTACGTACTTCATGTATGCTTTTTAGTGTTGGTCATTCCATAATAGCCTCCACTTTTGCTGGATCCACATTGATACCTTCGCCAGATATGATATGTCCCAAGTAGTGAATCTTATATTGGTAAAGAGAGTCTTTTGATAGGCTCCCATATAGTTTGTTTTCTCTTAGGAACTGCAGTACCAACCTCAAGTGATCATCATTCTCTTCCTTCATTCGAGAATAAATCAATAAGTCATCAATAAAAACTTGAACAAATTTATCCATGTATTCATGGAACACCCCATTCATCAAACTCATGAATACCATTAGGGTGTTTGTCAAACCGAATGGTAGAACTGTAAACTAATAGTGTCCAAATATCGTCTTAAAAGTGGTCTTAGGGATATATTCTTTCTTAATCTACAATTGGTGATATCATGATCTCAAGTCAATCTTTCAAAATACCATCACCCCTTTCATCTGGTCAAACAAATCATCTATTCTTGGCAATCGATACTGGTTCTTGATCATCGCTTTGTTCAATCGACGATAGTCAATAAAAATTCATCACGATTCATCCTTCTTTATCACAAAAATAACTAGTGAACCCAAAGGTGACATACCCAGTAAGGATCTCATGGAATAGGTTTAGTTCCTAGTTTCAAGTCTATTGTAAACTCCAACTCTCTTTCGGGTGGTAAACTGGGTAATTCTTCTAGAAAATGTCTGCAAATTATTGTACTATAGGAAGGTTTTGTATTCCTTATGGAACACCCTTTTCACTCAACACTAATTTTTCATATAGTCTGCATCCCTTGTGCATACTCTTATGCAATTGTAGGGAAGAAATGAACCTCAAGGACACTCTGTGTTTTTTTCCTACAATCACTCTACTTTGTCTCAAATCATTTGTCTAACTTAATAGTTTCAGCTTATAGTAAAGAATTGCATCATGCGATTTCAACCCATCCATACCAATCACTATGTCATAAGATCCTAGTACTATGACATAAAGATCTACCTTTGTTACAAATTCTCCTATTTTAGGGCTACAACCTGTAACCTTTCCTCCAACCTTCTGTTTATCACTCGATGCCATTTCTACGTACTTGAACTCATCCTTCCTGACTATCATTACCTTAATTATCTTTATTGCTACACTAGAGATGAATATCTTGGTATCACCCGGATCTATCAATACACTGTCATTTTGGTCTACAATCGTATTTGTTGATTTTATGGTAAGTTGATGAATTTTTAATTTTCTTACTTTTGAGCATTATCTTAGCCACAAACACTATAGAAACAATGCATTGGCTACAGTAAACCAATATCACAAGAAGAATAACCATTCACAATAACACAAGAAGTATCCTTGGAAACCCTTCTCAACAAGGGAATAAAACCCAGGAAATCCTTTGTTATATTCTTCAAGAGAAAGACCTCCCACACCATCACCAAACCTAACACACAAGAGGGTGTTGTAATTTTCATAATTCCAGAACACAACTTTTGAAATCATGAGATGAAACAATGATAAGCGTGTTTCCTCAATGGGGATTCACCTTTATTTATAAAATAATTTTCACATTACATGATTTGTCTATTGGCACAATAGAGTCGACCTCAATAACTAAAAATATAATTAACAATTACCATATTAATTATATTTTACTTTAAATCACAAAGTAAAAGATAAGTCTGACTCTTGGACAATATAGAAAGGGATATCAAACACCCACTAGTGCTCAGCCAGTAGGGGCAAATCCATCTGTGCTCATCCATAGGGATGTCCATATCTCTATCGCATTGCGTCTCATAGGAGAATCACTCTCACTAGTGCTCGACCACTAGGGGAACATCCATTTGTGCTCAACCATGGGGATGTCCACATCTCTATATCATTTCATCTCATAGGAGAATCACACTCACTAGTGCTCAACCACTAGGATCATGTTCACTTTTTCTCAGCCGCAGGCATGTCCAACTCAACTGATCGCTTTCTCACTGCGTCTCACAGGAGAATCATCTAGAGTACTACATCATCTCAACTCTCTACACAGAGGAGACCAGTACATCATTTAATCTCTGTCTCATAGAGAATGACACACCCAACTCATGGGATTCCCCACACAGGGGAACACAACATTCCATTTTCGTCTCAGAGAGGAAGCACAAACCCAACTCATGGGCTTCCTCACCCCACACAGGCCACACAACATTCCATATTTGGCTCTGAGAGGAACCACACACCCAACTCATTGCCTTCCTCACCCCACACAAGGGCACACAATGTTCCTTCCTCATATCAAAGAGGAACTATAGACCCAACTCATGGGCACACCCAACTCATGGGATTTCTCTCAAGCCGACTCACTCAGTCTGTGTCTTGGAGGATGTCTCACACAGTTGTAATCATCAACACTCCCTCTCAGCTAGGGAGGCATTCTCGATCAGGCCAAGTCTCATATGAACGTACTCAAAATTAATATTATATATAGTCATCAACACTCCCTCTCAGCTAGGGAGGTATTCTCCACCAAGCCAGTTTCTCATAGATGTACTCGAACTTCGTATTGACAAGTAGTTTGGTGAAGATAACTGCAATTTGATCATGTGTAGAAAGGTATTTCACGTGTACTACTTTCCATCGCTACATGTCACTGATATAATGATGTTTTATCTCAATGTGTTTTTATTTGTCATGAAACACAAGGTTCTCTAAGATCTTCACACAACTCTGGTTATCACAATGAATAATAATAGGATCCATCTCATGATCAAATAAATCTGTCAGAATCTAGCGAAGCCACACTGTTTCACAGACTTACATACTCAATGCTATATACTCTAGTTTTGCAGTACTCAAGGACACATAGCTTTGTTTCTTGTTGTACCAGGAAACCATGACACACCCCAAGGTAAAACAATAACCAGATGTGCTCCTCCGGTCCACTATGCTTCCTACCCAATCGACATATCCCTACAAACTCAAGTCTACACTCAATGCATATCTCAGGCCATATCCAACTATGCCTCATAGATATATCAATACATGTTTTGCTGCTATCTAGTGAGTCTGCCTCGGATGACTTATGAATTTAGTAAGTACATTCACTACATAACATATATCGGGTCTTGTGTTAACCATATACATCAATGATCCAATCAGCTGTGGATCAATCTCGTCTGAATCATCATCATTCATTTTCTTTAAATCCATCACCATTGGTGTAGTCATGGATTTGAATTCTTTCATATTGAACTTCTTTAATATCCCCACTATATATTTTTCTTGACTTAGGAAACACTCATCAGTCCTCTACCATACTTCTTGTCCCAAGAATTAGTGCATCATACCGAGATCCTTCATCTTGAAATAAGAAGTCAAATCTTGCTTGTATCCAACAACAAGGATTTCCTGAATAAGTCATCAAAATCAGGCTCTTGTCACCAACAATGTAATAATATAGGTTTGGATCAGAAACACTCTTGTTGAAACCCTAACTCATCAAGAAACCATCCATGTTCTCATACCAAGCACAAGGTATCTGAATTAGTTCATATAGGGATTACTTCAACTTGCACACATGAGATTTCTCGTCGCATATCACGAATCCTTCTATCTTCTTGATGTAAACTTCTTCCTCAATCTCACCATTGAGAAAGGTTGTATTTAAATCTATCTGATGTAGTTTCTAACTCATGTATGATAGTAGAGATGGAACTGTATCGATTTATTGGATCAAATGTCTCATCATATACAACTCCCTCTGTTTGTGGGAATCTTCTGGCTGCAAGTATCGATTTAATATTTCTCGACACTTCCATCAGTTGCATGTCCCTCTACCCCTTGCAGATTTTGTCGAGATTATATAGGCCTTTCATGGCCTACTATAATATATCTCATAATATCAACTGGAGCAACTAGATCAAATAATTGTCTCCCTCTAAACTATTGAAGGGGAGAAGGTATTGTATTTTCCTTCTTCTCAAATAGTTTTTACTTCCTTTGAGTAAAGTGACTCCCTCTGAAGTCTGAAGGATAACCATATTTATTTTTTGTTAACCTATCTAGAACAAGGAAACAAACAAAAGGAAACAAGACAAGGATATCTCCTAAAGGATATTCATGAGTACATCTCTAGAATCAAAACAATTTAAGGATTGTTGTCACAGCTACAACACCTACTTGTAATGTAGCAAACTTAGAAATGTAGGTTAGAGGCATGGTAAAACAATCAATCCCGGAGTCTTCACTTCCAGTGTGTTTTTCCTCTGTATGCACTGAGATCCCTCTTGATCCATGATTGCAGCAGGGTTTCCTTCCTTCTGAAAGTACTCTCATGAAAATGATACAAATAATATATAAAAGTGCATACATGAGAGAGTACATCCTCGGTTCTTCAATTTGCTTGCCTGTTCTGGGAAATCTCTTGATGATTAATGATACTCCTTCAAAATATACACTATCCTTCAAGCATTCTTGCTTCCATATCACCATGGAACTTGAAATATGATCTTTGCATGTTTTTCAACTATCATAATGGGCTGCTAAGATGATTTCTATAGTTTCCATAGACTTTAAGCATAGATAACATTCATATCATAGTCCAAGTTTCAAGTTAGCATTGTTGTAACTAACATGTTTGCTGCAAATTTCCATTATAGATTGTGAACTAATTATTGTTAGTCAAACTGGAATATCTG
>SNQJ01S0007079.1:0-15461 GCA_010110895.2 Picea sitchensis
GGTATGGTGGGTATAATTTATTTATATCTAGGTTAGCACATCACAAGAATTACATGTTTCAAAATTTAAAACTACAATTTAATGTATTAAAATCATTTAGATTTAATTTTCAAATTTTCAAATTTGAAATGTGTTATATAGAGAAATGTGGAGAAGAGAGTGCATGAGAGTGCTCTTGAACAAAATGTGGAGAAGAGAGTGCGGGAGATTGGGATTGAGGAGGATTCATATATAACTGGGAATGATGCATCTATTCACGATGATTCATAAATGCATGTTCATTTCACATTAGTGAGTTTTAATTTGATTTTATATTAAATTGCTCAAGCTTATTTTTGTTGAAAAAATTATAATTTTTATTTTTTTTCAAATTTTTGTTTTCTGAAAATTTTAGTTTAGCATTTTTTGTTCATAGGGTTACTAAACTAGTGTCTATCTAACATTTCAATGCTTTGATCAATTATTCTGAAATATATAGAACCCCTATATAAGCGTATCATTGACTAAAATGGTACATTTAATCTTATTTATGTTTAGATCATGATGAAGACCCAATTTTGAACTTGAACACTTGATTATTTGAGAACAAACTCTATCCCACATCAGAAAAGGGGAAGTTTCTAAATTTTCTTCGATTGAATTCCTTGTGTTTTCTTCATACAACGAAATGAATTCCTTCTTGTCAGGGTATTGTCAAAGTCTTAACTAAATTGGTTAATAACAACAAAAACCAACATTCAAGTAGATTTACAAATAATCTATGTACGTGCATGATATTACTTATGTTTATATGAAGACGAAGGAATATTTCAAAGATAATTTGATTATATGTAATATGAATACATCCCAAAGATTAAAGATTTAAATGGTTTTTCAAGAATGACTTAATACATATGCAGATTTGTGTTTTCTTCATGTACATGAAAGATTACATTAGAAAATCCATTCCACTACAGAAAGAGGAGATACGTATTTTCTGGAAAGATGTTTTTTTAAATGGAGATTTGTGAACTTTCATAGATATAAGTAATTTCTTGGAAGAATGGATTAATATGGAGATTTATGAGTCATTTAATTTGAAAGAGCATTTGAGGGAATTTGATTATATGCAAACATCTATTCTGCTGCAGAAGAGGAGAAAGTTATTT
The DNA here is from genome assembly GCA_010110895.2 of Picea sitchensis. Taxonomy (NCBI): domain Eukaryota; kingdom Viridiplantae; phylum Streptophyta; class Pinopsida; order Pinales; family Pinaceae; genus Picea; species Picea sitchensis. The sequence continues at coordinate 1,149 of SNQJ01S0007079.1, forward strand.
TATTGCTGAGGAGATACGTATTTTACTGCTGATTAAATAAGGTCACCTGAAATGAGAATTTCACCTGAAGGATCTGAGACTTTATCCACAAGGAGATAAGTATTTTATTGGAAGAATGATTTAATATCGACATTTGTGAACTTTCTGCATACACAACTATATTTATTTTCAGAGTATTATCTAACTCTGAACACAAAAATTGGTTACCAAGAACACAATTTTTCTCTTTAAAAATTTGTAAGATTTTAGATAAGATTTTTCATTGTTTAGATCATGTATGCTTAATATAGAGAGTAACTATTTTGGAAGTTTTTGAATTGTGATGGAATTTTGGTTTAAAAAAAGTTCCAAAAAATTGAAATAAAAAGAGAGTGATAATCTTAAATTTGTGGAACTCTGGTTGGGTCTGTTATTATTTTTTATTGTTTATTTAATATTTAGTTAAAGTATATATTCTAATATGTGTTATTTGTTTTTTTTTATTGTTTTTTATTGTTACAAATGTTTACATTATATTTGGTGGAAAACATGTTTACATTATATTTGGTGGAAAGGAGTATGTTGGAGGATGAGACTTAAGTCTTTTGGTATGTATGTCAATTTTTCTTTAATCACAACTTGTTTTATTTATCTAAAATGGTACATGTGTACATTTTATTTTAAATTTGTAGATATATTTTATTGTAAATTTTTAAATTTTGAGTTCGACGAATGTTTTCTTTTGCAGGAATGAATTGTAGGTATGAAGTGATTTATCTTAAAGAGATGTCTTAGAGTTCAGAATTTTGGATATAAATGTCGTATTTTTTGTTATCATCCTAAAATGGACATGCAACCTATGTATTTTGCAGTGTAACTATTCAAAATTTCATTATGTATATATATATATATATATATATATATATATGATATTTTTGGATCTCAAAATATCAATTTATTGTCTCATCTTTGATTTATCTTATATTGTTTATGATGGTGGAATATATGTTTTATTGTTTCATCTTTGATTTCTCTTATATTGTTTATGATGGTGAAATATATTGTTTATTCATTAATTAATAGTCAATAGCTTATTTACAAAAAAATAAAGGTTAATTTATGTTTTATGATACTGTGTTGAAATTAAAAATGTTTTATTTCATTTTATTTATAAACATCATTGTACTATGTGAAGTAGAGTTGATTATGTATACAGTGGAGCTTATTGTATAGTGATGGAATATCTGGGTAGTTATCAAATTATAGTTTATAACTTATAATTTAATTTTTTTTTGATTTATACTATGTGAAGTAGATTTGATTATGTATACAGTGGAGCTGATTTTGTAGTGATCTGAGATCTGGGTAGTTATCAAATTATAGTTTCTAACTTATAATTTAAATTTTGTTTGATTTGGAAATATGGTTGAAAATAGTTGAACAAGTCATCAAATTTTATAGTTCCCCACTTTGGAGCCCTTTACCCCAAAAGACACTCCTAGATGAGGGTTTGGGACTAGAGGGTTCCTAAGTTAGGTCTCAAACTTCTCAATTGCCTCCTATTAATAATATTATAATGGAAAAAACAACAAACAATATTGTATATTAAAAACATATGAGAGCTTCTTATGAGAGTGGAAACATAAAAAGAAAGTCTAAGTCCATGATGATGAAAAATTAGTATTAGACTATCGAGGTAAAAGTCAGTTTTCATTTGGTGATATGGGTTTATTCCATTCCATTCAATAGATAATCAATTGATTTTAACCATGAGCTCAAAATTGAAAATTCACAATGAAATGATAGTACATAACTAAACTGGTTATGTTCATCATTGTTTTCTTTATTGAAAGCTCACAATGAAATGACACTCCAACACTAAACTAGTTATGTTCATCTTTGGTTTCTTTTGGAGCTTTCAATATATTTATTCAAGAAAATATGAAATAAAAATGTGTACTTTGAAAAAAATTGAAATAAAAACATGGTCTGGAACCTATTTTAATATGTAAAATTAAAATATATTTTAATATAAGTAAACAATTTTCATTAAAATTTATATTGATATAAATTTTTTATGTATCGAAAAGAGTAGAAAAGGGTTGATGGAAATTATCAGTCCTCTGCACATGGTAAGTATTCAATAGTTGCATTAATATGACACCTACCATTAATGAAAGTATTCACTAGTGCTATTAATTTTTAATTAGGATGTTAATCAAACACTACCTTGAATTTTGAATATACTCCAAATTCAATTAAAAAAATGAAAATCTAAATGCAACAAACCAAGCCTTAGTAGATGACCTGTTATTATTATTATTATTATTATTAGGTTACAAAATCAAATTATTTTCCAGCTTAAGCTTTTTTCAATAAAATTTTATGAAAATTATGTTTAATGTGTAGAATATAATTCGTATTATGTTCATCATACACATTTTTCAAGTAGCTCATAGTTTCTATTTTTTTTTTCAATTTTCTTCAAGATATTGAAATCTAAATGCACAAATTTAATAATTTAATATAATATCAACACTTTTGGAATCAAAATTAAAAATTTCATAATTAAAATTGATACTTTTTAACATGTCTTTAAATTTTTTAATTAGAATGTTAATCATAAGTATTACCTTGAATTCTTTAATTAGGATGTTGATCATACTTTTAAGATGTCTTTAAAGTTTTTCTAAGCCATAAATAGTCCCTTATAATGAGATCGAAATGGGTCCTAGTTTGGATATGAGGTTATCATCTTCATATGGGAAAGCATTGAACAATCATTGCAAATAATGAATGTAAATCCTATATGTAGTAAATTGGTTACATGCATTAAATGATTTTTGTATACGATCTGGATAATTTGTAGGATTAAAGTATAATCATCCAAAGAATAGGTCATTTTAGGTTCCCTAGATACGATCTATAGGTTCTTCCCTAAGATTGTAAACAAGGCTTGGTAAACTTTATAATTCATAAAAAGTATAACTTTTCTTAATCGGGGATGATTTTAAGGATGGAAATTTATTTTTAAATGTAGAATCCTTGGAGAATCTTACTAATCCTTCATATGCCAACTATAAATGATTGGCGATATTTTTGTAAAAATATTCAAATTTCTAAGGATTTTATATAGTTTTTTATAAAATTTTGGCGATTTTTAAGGTAAAATAATTTTATCCTATAGAATTTGGGCGAATCATTTTTAAAATAGAGAATCTTGTTTTTGAAAAAAACATGGAAAATTATCCCATGAGCAAAATTTAGCCCCTAAATCATCACTGTGAATCTTAATTGAATGGACCATGAAAGTAAACTAAACTGGAAATGATTCTAGAATCCTATGATATTAATAAATACGTATACTTTCAATGCAAAATATAAAATTTTGGAATGTACATGTCACTTGTTTAAATAAATCATAATGGTATGCCATCTTCAATTATTTATTCATGATCGGTTTAGGACATTTTCCATTTTCTAACTTTTGTTTTTTTTCTTGATTGAACTTCTATTAAGTTTATGTGTGTTGCACATACCAAATGACTATATTGACAAGTTATGACATTTGATTGGTAGTCTTGAAAGTGAACATCAGTATCATCTTGATGGGTTTCTTGAAAAAAATATCCTTTCAATACGATGGATATTGTTTCATATATAAAATCTTTATCATCAAAATCTTCTAATAAACTCATATTTTATTATGTGCATCACATCAAATAATATTTCACGTTTTCATTGTTGTCTACAGGTGCAACCATGACAAAGATATCTCCTACAAATAATTTGATATGTTGGACGAAAAGTAGTTTGTGTTATATTATCACACAAGTACATCTACAAGTTATTTGAAAAAAATTAAACATAAAAATTACCTTCCCTAACAATATCAAAAACTCTATCATCGTCAACTGACACTATAGTTTCATTTGATTGCATCTCCTCTGAGCTTGCAAGTGGAATTCTACCTTTTATATCAAGTTTGGTATGTCTCCAATCTTTAACATATTCCACATTTTCATTTTCACAAATCTCTATGGATTTTGTGTCCTCCATGCAAAATGAACAAAAACAAGACTCATTTCTTCTATAAAATGCAAACGCATTTTGATAGAATTTTGTTTTAACTGAATTCATTTTTCGTTTTGAATGTATTGTATCAGCTTCATATGGGATTGATCTATTTACATCTTGGATTCCAACAGACCAAAAAAACTTGCACAAGACATGAACTTGTTAACTTGAAATCTCTCAAGAAAATGATTGAAGATCATATAAATTTGAACACGTGAATAAATCTATCTTGTGTACATGTGTAGCATGTATATATAGACACAATTATGCACATCCCTTGAAGGATTATTTTCAAGGCTTAACACCATTTTTCACCATTCAAAAAATTGATCAGCGGATTCAAATCAATTGACGTGAGGGTTCACCTTATACCTTAGAAGTGATTGTTTTACACATGCCCCTGCACCATCATTTTCTCCTTTTCCATGACCAGTCTAAAAAAATGGCAATAACGTGTAATTTTTTATTTTTTATGAAGATGACACAACCAATAGAATGATCGTGAATATTTTAATTTACCCACACACCCATTTGACCATATCCAATGTTGATTTAATTTGATCCCGGGTTCTTTCAATGAATCATAAAATTTATCAAAACAATGTTGTACATAATGTGTGTCTTGTGCTCAATCATCACTTATATAAAAGTGATATTCTTTAATAACATGTCAATTTTCATTGGTGCTTTCTATGTTATCAATACTCCGTTGAGTGTGTCTATATAGAATGTGGACAAATATAGTGACTTGATCAGAATGATAGTTTTCACTCTGTATTTCCTTTTGTGCATAGAATGTGTAATTCTCTGCAAACTCAACTACAGACAAAATTGTCCCTGGTGGAAACAATTCACAGAATTGTTTGAATTGTAGGCCTTTCCATCGATCTCTATGTGAATTCTTGGTGTATTTATAAATTTCTTCCTCAAACTTCTTCAAAAAATCTATCACGCAGATTTTATCTACCTTCAAATCAATCCTTTTGGAAATAACATTTGAAAAATGTGGAGCCGTGTTGTTAATATATTCATATCTCTTCCAATTGTTTGTTATATTAGAAAATGATTGATCATTCATATCAATAGGATACTTTGAGTAAAACAAACTTAGATTTCCACAACGATCTCATTTCTTTCCACCAACACATATTTTTTGGTAAAATAATTCATCACCTTCTTTTTCACATAGAATTTCAGATATAAAAGCATGGAATGTGGAAGGTGGAGGTGAGCTTGGCCATAATGTTTTACCAAAATCAAGAAAAGTGTCGTATTATAACTCAAATTCCACATGATAACGATAACAACAAGTGTCACGAACAATGATGGGTCTAACAAACCATGGTTTTTGTTTCACAAGTGTATTGATGGAAATATTAACTTCTTTGTGCTCTTCTTTGAAATTATTGAACAATTATATTTGTTTCATAGGAAATATATGTTTTGTTGGTTCTTAATGTCATTTCTGTTCTATTATTCGTCCCAACACATCCCTTGTATGCGGTGAAACACAAAATTCTGTCAACCAACCATTACAAGCCAATTCTTTAGCATTTTCTGCAAGTCTATCTTTGTAGGGTTGTCTAGAAATCACTGTCCAACAAGCAAGTTCATCATTTGCATCTATTTGAAATCGAAATTTTCTATGTTGTTATAATGTTTTTCTTGACGTTCCCATAATTTTTTCCATGTGTCATGTCGAACGATCTTTTATATTGCTAGATGAAACAACTATTGTTTGTGTCACTCTACGTGCAACACTGACATCTTTTTTTCAAGATTTTCCAAAAAATTTTAATACACTAGTTATATTGTCAAAGACATTATGTTTCATCTTTTTATCTTTTGTCGAATTTTAAATACCCAATAATGACGTAGCTTCTTTTAAATTTCTTAACTTTATACAGAATAAAAGTTGAGCTTGTATTGTTACTGACTCATCTTTGAAAAAATTATTATACATATTCTTAGTTCGATATCTTATATAATTCTTATATTCTTTCTTCCCAAATTTGTTAGTATCAACATTTTCTAATATTTCATCATCAATGTTGATAGATTCTCCTACATATTTCAATTTAAAGTTTATATTAAAAAAAAAAACCCAAACATAAATTCACTAAACTATATACAAGTGTTCATCTTGTATTATCTAAATTTATGTACATACCTATAGGTGATTCATCTTCTGCTTCAATTTCGGTTTCAACGTTTTCATCGACATTGTTGAAACAAAGTTTATTTTTCTTCTTTTAACCTAAAACTGAATTTTTCTTTAGTTATGGAGCCACCCTTAGTTCTAAGAAGGAATCAAAGTCTTTCAATAGTTTAGGGTTTCGGGGTTTGGCTGTTCACGAAGTATGATTTTTAAGTAACAACTCCAAAGTCCCGATACCGAAATCTCTAAAAGTTCTTTTTTAAAAGAAGTTAAACCGAATTAAAAGGAATAATTAAAAATGTTTAACGACTTTCTAAGACTTTTGTATTTTCTTTTCTGGCCATATCAACTTAAATAACAACTCCAAAGTCCCGATGCGCTTTTTTACGAAATCCTTTTTTAATCATGATTCATTAAATTTTAAACATACTTAACAAATCGTTAATCAGTCGCATTTCAGAAAATCAAAGAGTTATCACTCTTTCGCATTCAAAAAACCCTGAAGCCCGAAATCCTGAAAGTATTAAGCCCTTAATCATAATTAATTTAACATTAAAACATGGTTAATGATATTAAATGACTTTTCGCGTTTCACTATTCAGGATTTTTTGAAGACATTCCTTTCGAAATCTCAGTTTTGAATCGTTGATATGTGGCAGTGTTTATAAGGGATTAATAGAGATATTTTTAGCGTAAAGTGTGTATTTCCAGGTGTACCATCCCATTAAAGAATTTAATTTTTATCGCCTGTATCAGTATGCTCAATTTAAGGCAAGTTAAGGGTCAATAAAGGTTTGTTATTTTGAATTTCATTCTTACTTTCAGACAAGAAGTGAGTTACATTCAAAGGAGCTCACACATTTTTTCTCTGTAACAGGTTTTCATTTTTAGCACAAATATCATGGAACCTAGAAAAGTGCCTAAGAAGAGTGAGGAGGTTGGTGAAAGCTCAAATCTGAATGGAGATGTTATATCCGATACTACGCCACATGCTATGGATTCAATCAAGCCCTCGAGGCATATTTTTGAAATCTTGGAGTATGAGGTTAGGAATTGCCCCGACGATTTCAGAAACGAAAAGACTGAAAATAAACTCAGATATATAGTAGAGTCCGAGCTCCATAAGATAGGCACACGGTCGAGACTCATGCCATACAATGACATGAGAAACTGGGCTTTAGAAAAAACTGACATTCAGACAAGAAGCATTCTAAATAGACAAAAGGTTGTCATCAAATCGTTCAGACCAAAGCACATCCAAGTAATGTATAAATTATCACCTATCTCTAAATCCATTTATAATGCTGAATTCGTAGAATAATTTCAAAGAAAGGAGTGTACATATTTTGATCAAAGATATCCAGGTATAATCAAAGAATGGTGGGGAATTCCAGCGAAATTTAGAGCTGATACTCATGGCATTTATTCCACAACACCATTAAATGAATACATGGTTTATATAGAAATAATGTTATGTAGACTATTTGGGAGGAAAATCCCTACCCATTTCTGATGCAGGAGCATCTCAAGTGAGCCAATGCAGAGGCAAAAGACAGATAGACAAGTGCCCAACGCAAATTTTGAAATTGTCTTGAAGTTAATGCACCAATATTAAATGAGATAATTAAGAAGGAGAGCACTTGTAAAATGTAAATGGACCTTGAGCGATCCGCTCCTGTCCTTAGTAGGTAGAAGGCATTTATAGTAGTTAATGCAGGTAGATAGAATTGAATGTTAGATTATATAGTTTTAGAGCGCAAGAGGGAAACAGGATATAGACACCCTCATTGTGTAATTGTAACATAGACGAAGATTATGGAAAATTGAGAGCATAGAGAAGAGAAGCAGAGAGATGTGTGAAGACACCCATGTATAGAGATTTGAATTAATAGAGAAAGATTTGATTCAAATTCATGGCGTTGTGTTTGTTCTCTGTGTATGTATATTGAATGTTATGCTCATGGTTATTTTACTCTTTCTGTTTTTCATTTGCTTTTATGCTATGTATGAATGATTTCTTGTTGAATGTTTGAAATCTGAGAGGAAAGGGAAAAGGAATGAGTTTCAATTGTTTCTCTATTTGAGCAAGAGTTCCTGCAAGGAGTGCATTTGAATTGTCCACAAGGATTCTGTTGACAAAGGGTTTAGAGGTTTGTCTCTGAAAGCTCAGACTAGATAATTTTTGTTCTCATTCACACAGAAGTGTAGTCAGGCAGAGGATCCGTGCAAGGAGTGCACAGGCCGAGTAAAGTCTCAGGGTTGAAAACCTGAGTGAAGTATTGAGAGACTGCTACTGCAGGTGTGCACAGAGTCGAAGGGAGTCAAGCACTTGAAAGTGTTTGAAGGTCTGCCGCGAGGAGTGCGGGCAAGAGTTTTATAAAAGAATCGAAGTCATGGGAAAGCTCAGAAGGATTTTAACCTTCGAAGGGGCCGAAGGAAGGAAAGAGACCAAATACCTGGAAGAATCGGAGGAAGGCATAGCGACATCAGACCGTAGGAGGACGAGTTCTCAAGGAAAGAGACAGATGGTCAAAATTCTCTGTGGAGAATTCGCGAAGTCCCGTGAGTCGTTAGATCTCACGGAGGAGAAGGGGAGTTACGGGGAGTATTCCCAAAGGTTCTAAGCTTAGTAGGAGTAGATCCATAGATCCAAGCCACAAGGGCCGTTGGATTTGCAGGTGGATTCCTATTTCAGGATTTCGTAGGTGGAAGTCCCACAAAATTTGCAACAGGACTCGCGAAATAACGAAACGTGAAGTCCCAAAGGAACGAAAGGAATGTGTGGGGCCAGAGGAGTCAGCGAGGCGGACATGTGGCACACTGTCGGCGTGGAAGTCAATTTCATTGACTACTCGAAGTTTCATGAGTTGAAGTCCCGAAACGACGAAAAGTCTAGTTGTGGGGCCAGTGATGGGAACTGTGTCGGAATTTGACATTTCGGGATTTCAAGGATCGTGGAGCAGAGTTTCATTTCATCGCAACTCACAAACTCACGAAATCCGAAAAATCATAGTTGATATCGGAGTTTCAGAGTTTGGGATTCACGGGTCTTCGTGAGCAGGCGCTCAACCAAAGGATTCGCGATATAGCGAAGTTCGATTCCCCGAAGCGTGAGGGAGGAATATCACGAGGTTTCACTGTGGGTGCATATTTTTCTTTAGGGAAATGGAAGAGCGGTTGTTGAGAGATCTTCGGGCTAGTGGTAAAGGAAAGATCATGTGTACGTAACCTTTCGACCCGCGGGTTGAGGAGGGCTACGTCAGGTTTGGTATCAGAGCACAGAAAGGTTCTTTTCTTTCTGTAGCAGAGAAAAATGAGAATTCACCATGCCGCCAAGGAGAAGAGACAGGAAAACACCCGATCCACCAGAGGACAGGGAAATGCCGAGAAGAAGGGGTAGGCAGATGACTGATCCAACCATGGAGAGAGAGATGCATGATTTACGTGCCAGACTTGAAGACATGGAGACAACACAGAGACGCACAGTCAGTGCTGGGGATCTTAGTGATTCCAAAAGTGAAATTGAGTCTGAACATGAAAAAGAAGTTGCAGTCGAAGATGCAACAAATTAATTTTTGATTAGGGCTATTGCAAGAATGGGTGCAAGAGAGAAAATGGGCATTCCAATTTATGAGGGAAATCTGGATGTAGAGGAGCTTTTAGACTGGATTAGAGCCATCAACACATACTTTGACTATGAAGATGTCGAAGAGGACAAGAAGGTCAAACATGCTGTCATGAGATTAAAAGGACATGCAACATTGTGGTGGGATGAACTACAAGCTGACAGAAACTGCAAAGGAAAGTAGAAGATGAAGGCAAAATTCATCCATAGAGATTACCAAATTACTCTGTTCAGGAGAATGCAAAACCTGAGACAGAAGCTGATGAAAGTGAAATAATACACTGAAGAATTCTACAGGCTGAATATCAGGGCAGGTCATTGGGAAAGAGATGATGAAAAGGTTTCCAGATACATGAATGGCCTAAGATATGACATTTAGGATGAGATAAGCATGGTAACCATCCAAATGGTGGAAGATGCTTATCAGATGGCTCTAAAAGATGAAGAGAAGCTGAGCCGAAAGCAGGGTCAGAGAGGCCGAGGCAGAAGTCAGCCTAGAGGCAAATCAGTTGCCCAGGATAAGAACCAGAAGCCCAAGGATGACTGGAAGAAACCTCATACTCGAACTGAGAGAGGTGGAACCTCGCAGCGAGGGAAATATGTTGAACAGTGAGGGCACCATACCGAACAGAGAGGAGATTATGTTGATAATAATATTTTTCCTCATACCAGAGGTAGAGGAAGAGGAAGAGGTGGAGTAATAACATGCTTCACATGTGGAAAAAATGGGCACAAGTCTTATGAGTGTCCAGATAAAAAGAAAGAAGGAGGGGAGACTCACATCGCCAAATCACAGAGGCGATATGTTGAGGCGGAAGATGCTGAAAGTGGAAGATCGTTGATGATGCTAAAATCTCTTTTGACACCAAAAAAGGAGGTGGAGAGTTCAGTCCAAAGAAACAAACTTTTCCATACTACTTGCAAAACCAGGGACAGGGTATGCAAGGTCATTGTGGACAATGGTAGCACAAATAATATCGTTTCTACAGAGATGGTAGAAAAGATGGAGCTGGAGACAATTGATCATCCAAGCCCATACAGAGTTTCGTGGCTACAAAAAGGACATCAGGTAACTGTCACAAAACAATGTTTAGTTGAGTTTAAGATAGGAGGATATAATGATAAGATACTTTCTGATGTTATTCCCATGGATGTTTGTCATCTATTGCTGGGTAGACCGTGGCAATATGACACGAATGTGATTCATGATGGGAGAATGAACACATACACCCTAGAGAAGAATGGGAGAACTCACATGTTGCTTCCAATCAAGGATAAGGAGGTGAAACCAGAAGTAATTAACATCGTACTTCTCATGAGTTGGAAGGAACTTCTTACAGAGGTCAAGAAGAAGGAAGAATCGCAATTTATTGTGGTCAGGAAACATAAAATTGTTTTGACCAACACAAGAGTGGACGATTTACCAGAAGAAGTTCAGGAACTATTGGAAGAGTTCACTGACATAGTAGTGGACGAATTACCTCGTTCGTTGCCACCGATCAGAAGTGTGAGTCATCATATTGATCTCATACCTGGAGCCATTTTTCCAAACAAAGACGTGTATAGATTGACTCCGCAAGAAAATGAAGAGGTTAAAAGGCAAGTCTAGGAATTGTTGGACAAGGGTTTGGTTAGAGAAATCTTGAGTCCGTGTGCTATTTCGACAGTACTCAGTCCGAAGAAAGACAGAGGCTGGAGGATGTGTACTGACTCGAGGGTGATTAACAAAATAACCATCAGGTACATATTTCCATTGCCAAGGATGGACAATCTCATGGATTACTTGGGTGGAGCAAAATTCTTTTCAAATATTGATTTGAAAAGCGATTATCATCAAATCCATATGAGAGAAGGTGATGAATGGAAGACAGCATTCAAAACCAATGAAGGGTTGTATGAATGGCTTGCTATGTCGTTTTTCTTAACAAATGCGTCAAGTACCTTCATGAGGATGATGAACGAAGTCCTAAGGGAGTTCATCGAAAAAAACTTCATTCTGTATTTAGATGACATACTGATTTTAAGTAAAACAGTGGCAGAGCATATGAAGCATTTGGCTACAGTCATGCATAAATTACAGTAGGAGAAGCTGTTGATAAACATGAATAAATCCTCATTCATGAAGACAGATCTCACTTACTTGGGATTTGTTATTTCTGCAGATCAGTTGATGATGGATCCAGATAAGGTGGAGGTAATCAAGAATTGGCCATCACCGAAGAATACCTTTGAGGTGAGAAGTTTTCATGGATTGGCTAGTTTCTACCGAAAATTCATCAAGAATTTCAGTGGAATTAGTGCACCGATAATGGATACAGTGAAGAAAAGACATAAGTCTTTTCACTGAACATAAGAAGTTGAGAAGAGTTTTAATATGTTAAAGAGGAAGATCATGGAACAACCAATTTTGGTGTTGACGGATTTCAAGAAGACATTTGAAGTGAAGTGTGATGCAAGTGGATTTGCAATAAGGGCAGTCTTGATTCAGGAAGACAGGCTGATAGCATACTTCAGCGAGAAGCTGAATGAAGGGAAAGTGAAGTACTCCACATATGACAAGGAGTTATATGCTATTATACAGGCATTGAAGAAATGGAGACATTACTTGATCCCGAAAGAGTTTGTCTTGTATAGTGACAATCATGCATTGCAATTTGTGAATCAACAGGAAAAGTTGAATCAGAGACATGTTAAATGGGTGGAATATATGCAAAATTTCACTTTTGTGATTAAACATATTTCTGGTACTGCTAACAAAGTTGTTGATGCTTTAAGCAGGAAGTGTTTGTTATTGCAAGAGTTCAAAGTAAAAACGTTGGGTTTTGATGATCTCAGGGATATGTATAGAGATGATCCAGATTTGAAAGAATCATATAAAGCAGCTGAGAATCCAATTCTCAGAGATAGAAGCCAATGGGAAGAATACATGATCCAGGAAGGATTTTTGTTTAAAGGTAAACAACTATGTATTCGAAAATGCTCCATGAGGGAGAATTTGCTGAAGGAGAAACACAGTGGAGGACTAGCAGGACACTTTGGTCATGACAAGACGTTCACAAAGTTGAATGAGTCATATTTTTGGCCAGGAATGTGAGCAGACGTCAAGAGATTCGTGGACAGATGCAAAATTTTCCAGCATTTGAAGGGAAGGAAACAGAATGCAGGGTTTTATCAACCATTGCCCATACCTGAGAGGCCGTGGGATGCAATCATGATGGATTTCATATTGGGTTTGCCAAGAACACAAAGAGGTTTTGACTCAATCTTTGTGGTGGTGGATAGATTTTCCAAAATGGCACACTTCATTCCATGTTAGAAGACCAGTGACGCAACTCACCTTGCGAATCTGTTTTTCAAAGAAGTCATTCGACTTCATGGCTTGCCAAGGAGCATAGTTTCAGATCGAGACACTAAGTTCATAGGACACTTATGGAGGACCTTATGGAAGAAGCTGGGAACTAACTTGTCATTTACTTTGGCTTATCATCCTCAGACGGATGGACAGACGGAAGTGGTGAATAGAAGTCTGGGAGACTTGATGAGAAGCCTGGTGACAGAACACCACAGCCAGTGGGACAACATATTACCACAGGCGGAGTTCTCTTATAACGACTTAGTTAACAGAAGCACAGAGCAAAGTCCATTTCAGATTGTCTATGGCATGCAGCGAAGAGGAATTTATGAGTTGAGAGATTCATAACAGATTGCGATTAAGAGTGCTAGTGCAGAAGATTTCGCAGAGGCAATGAAGGAACTTCACAGCCAGGTGAAGGAGCGATTGCAGAATTCGAGCCAGGAATATAAGCACATAGCATATCAAAATAGGAGACAACTTCAATTTGAGGTTGGTGATCTGATTTTGGCACATTTGAGAAAGGAAAGGTTCCCAAGAGGAACATATAATAAACTAAAGATGAAGAAAATCAGACCATGTAAGGTCTTGAAGAAATTTGGGGTAAATTCTTACGAGATTGAATTACCCGATGGGATCGAAATTTCTTCGATATTCAATATCTCAGATTTGTACCCATATAAAGATGAGGAAACAGGGACGGAAAATGAACAACCAATGATCCAGTGGACAAAACAGATGCCAGTTGCAGAAAATCCACAGATGGAGCGCATACTAGACAAAAGGGTCAGTAAGAAGACCAGGCGAAAGTAATACTTTGAATTTTTCGTCAAGTGGAAGGGCCATCCAGTTGAAGATGCCAGCTGGGAAAATGAAGCAAGAGATCCAGAGGCATGGACAGACAGTGCGTGAGCTCATGGACAGGAGCCCATGAAAATTTTCAAGCAAGGGAGTATGATGCAGGAGCATCTCAAGTGAGCTAGCGTGGAGGCAAAAGACAGTTGGACAAGCGCCCAACGCAAATTTTGAAATTGTCTTGAAGTTAATGTGCTAATCTTAAATGATATAATTAAGAAGGAACACACTTGTAAAATGAAAATGGACCTTGAGCGATCTTCTCTC
>SNQJ01S0007079.1:21435-39965 GCA_010110895.2 Picea sitchensis
CTACAATTATACAAGTTTTTGGAATGAAATTTCAATGTTAAGGTACTCAACACTACACGAACAAAAAATATACATTATATTTTGGTGGGAAAATAACTTACCACTTTTAGAAAAAATAAAAATTCACATAGTTATTCACAATTTCTATGAATAAAAGTTGTATATTCAGAAACATAATTGAATTTCCTAAGTTTCATCTTCTTACACCATATTCAAATTCACTATAAAAGTACCTTGAATAATCCCTCCAAGTTGACATATTATTGTTTTTCAATGTTTGCATTGCCACTAATGGGTCATGAGAGACCATCATTATCTTGCACTCACCCTTAGAAGATTAAAATTAAAAAATTAACGTGCATGCCATTTCTTGACCTTAGAAAAATAATTATCAATCTTTCCATTTCCCCCTTCTTCTTGTTAACTTCATGCCACCCTACCGAAGGAGTTCGCGAAAGGATTCAGAGTCACATCCTAGAAATCAGAAGTCGTAAAAGGGACCAATTCCTTATCTAGATCAAAGGTATCGATTTCATGATGTCATACCATGCCACCTATAGGGGCTTCAACTATTAGAACCTCCCTTGAAGAGGAAATCCTTGTATCCATTTTTTTTACTCTATCCCTTGATACTGAAGTCAATTCTCCAATTATCACATTCCATCTGTGACTTACCCCATTTGGATCAATCTTAGTAGTTAGTTAGGTGTTCATTCACCTCATTTGGATCATTGTCACTATCTGGACTTGATTCCTCTGAAAAAATCTAGCTCTATTATTTTGGTTTTGACCCTATTTTTTGGATGATGAGGTTGGACATGGGGAAAAGTAGCTTGTAAATGACGTAGAAGATGACATATCTTACACCAAAATATTGTGTTCTCATAATCCAAATCCCATGTGTATTTAATTCTTTTCCATTTAAGAATCATTTTCTTTGAAAGACCTTTATTAATATCTATCTCAACACATACACATGCATATGTACATGAATGCACTAAAGATCTCTCAAGATATGATTTTATGTAAGTTCCCAAAGTATTTCCAATATCCTCCAAAACTAATAAAACCTAAAATGTAATGACAAATTGCAAAGTTGAACCCAAATTGTCATTCTAACAATGGTCATAGTGTTAGGATCAAAATATGGAAACCAAGGAGTTACAAAAAGTATCATTCTAGCTAGAACAATAGACCCTTCTCAAAAACCAATTGACATTTAACATGATTATAGAATTGAACAATGAAAATACGTTTGGAACACAAAGAGATCTCACATTTCTTTATGCAAGCCATGAGGATCCTCTGGAACAATGTTAATGTAGGAGGTCAATGACCATTAAATATGGTTTTTTTTTTTCTCATATAATCAATGTAGATGTGTGATCTCCAATATTTTTGTCTTCACCATTAACCTTACACTAAACACTAAAAACAACAAGAAAGAAAAAAATTTGAATAAGTTAGAAAAGTAGATTGTTTTTTCATTACATTCTTAAAAGACATTCCAATATTCACTTCTCTTTCACATAGTTGAAATGTCAAAAATAATTTTAAAATATTTGGAAAAACATCCACCAATTATACCCTCATAAAGAAGATGCTAGAAATCCACCAATTATTTACCCTCATAAAGTTTTCCTAGAGAGAGACTTATCATAATCTGAAAGTGAAAGTCTTAATTAGTATGACAAATCATAATCTGAAAGTCGTACTTAGTATGAAATGATATGTTACTTTATGACCGTAAGGGAGCCATATTTCCTAGTGACGTTAAAAGGCACGATATGGGATTTCTTGATCATGTTATCCGAGTAACCCTTTCTCCTAAGAATAAATGAAAGCTTGGCCAAAATAATGGCTCCACTGTAGGCCATGGCCACCTCCTTGCTACACTTGACCCCCGAGCCCCACATGCCCATTTTCATCGCCAGTTTCATAATTCAAATGCCCATTTAAAAAGTCCTCGACATAAGCATATATGTAATCTGCTAATCTCAGTTACAACAAAATTAGACATATAAATTGAATAGAAAAAACCATCAGTGGACAAACCTAAAAAAAAAAGTTTAAACTTATGTCCATTCCGAATTGGTAAACTGGTCAGCCGAGCGTATGACGTCCATTCCGAACTGCAACATTGAGAGAGGCAACCTTGTTCAGACTGACTTGCAGTTTCCCACCGTAAAAAGCAAATAAATGATAGTAATGAAACTCCATGGCACTAAACTGATGAACAGAGAAACTCCGATGCTTTGAATCCAACAAGTGGTGGGATTTATAGACAAACAATTTAAACAAAGAGACAGGGCTCAGATGTAACATGATATGTTTTTTTTTGGTAACTGCGCATGCGAGTTGGGATGTACATTTACATTGTAAAATGGCAGCGAATTCTGTTAGCTTCTCAGACCAGCAGCATGCGAAGTGAGCAATTCTTTGTGTTAGCTAAGAAAAAAAAGGAAAAAAACACTCAAACTCTTATCCTAGAGATAGATCCATGCTTAACACTAATAACAAACTCAAGTTCACATTATATTCATCTCAGAAGTAGAAGTCACACATACATATATATTATAACCTGAAGCCAACTAAAGATTTTAAGAATCTTGGTATTGTAACGAATTCCTCACATGCATAGGGCAACTAAAGCACTAACCTATGATGTTTTTATAGAAACAACCCTACCATATTTATTGTGGAACCAAACTCTTATTGGTTCTTCCGAGTTGCAAGTAAAAGTAGGATTTCCAAAAACTATTATGTCTAAGAAAATTGCAATTCTTGGAGAGCTTGGAAGCTATTAAGCGATCCTTGTAAACAAAAGGGAAAGTAAGAAAATTACAAAACCCATGAGGGTAAATATTAGGTGTTCATGTGAATGGAGATAAAAAGAAAAAGACACAAAATTTTACTTGCCACATCTTCCATCTCGCCCTCTAATGGCATAATAAAGGTTTCGACCATCTTGGTTCCTATGCCCATGTGATAAAAGTTTAATAGGAATTACTAACCTAATTGCTAACAACATTCGCATCGCAAAACTATATAAAGCCGAGAAATTGGTCAGCTATAGAAACCTTCTCTATAGTTAGTAACATGGAAACTTGAAATTAATCCTTTTGTATATTCATCTCTTCCACCACCATCAAAATTAACAACCTTCAAACGTCTTTCACCTCCATCAAAATTGACAAACTTCATACGTCTTACTAGTGAAATGAAAAACATTAGGGTTGTAGCATCTACTCTATTCTTTGACTCATCTAGATAACCCATGTCATCATTGTCTCTCCAACCTGTTGTTTCCAAGCCGCCTCCTTCCACTCCCACTTTCTCCGCAAATTGCACTGAAAGGTAATGAATTTAATGGAGAAAGAAATTAACGCATCATATCCTTGGTTGAAATAAAAAAGGAGGTTCATCTTGAAATTGCACCCAAAAATCTTTGCCCAAACTCAAATGAAACCATCATTAAAATGGCAGAAGAGGATGATAGCTGACGTTACCAACCAGTAAATTTAGCTTTGAGTCACCCTCCTCCCACATCAAAGGTTAAATTGATCTCTAGAATGGTGATGATGGCCTTGTAGTTGCCACACATATAACTAAGAGAGTAAAATATAGCCTCACTCCTACATCCTTCCATGCCACTCCACAATTCTGAAGATGTGTCAAAGAAACCACCATGGCTTCCATGTATTAATTTATTCGTTTTGACGTTAGGAATGCTTCCACTATGCTCTCACACAAGAAGTCCACGTGGTGATGCGAAAGCGCCCAAACAATATAATTGTGATGTGTAGCATGATGTCCCGCCAATTTTGTAACGACTTTCTTAAAGATTATACCTAAAATCCAACGATTTCTCCAAAAAATAATTTTGTCCCATTTGTCCAAGAGGCATTACAAGAACTTAGCTTAAACTTGCTAGAGAATAATAATAAGTAAATGCCATGATTAGTATTTGGTTTGAGATTTGTTGAAGGTTGTTGAGAGAATCTCTCCAAAATTAGAATAAGTTCAAAATTAGAATAAGTTGGATTGGGGAACAATCATGTAAATGTATTTATATTGAGAAATATGTAATAGAAAGTGTGTATAGTTTTGATGTTGATGTACATTTTGTTTTCAATTAAACCTAGGAGTCGAAGGTCTTTAGCAGATTTCTAGGAATTGATCCATTTATGTTGAAGTTGAGTGTTGAATGTTGAATTTGAGTGTTGAATGTGCTATGCATGTGCTCTTAGGATTTGGTGACAACAAATTACCAATAACAAATTTCGATCTTGTTATTTTGGGTTGGTTACAACTAAATAGACTAAGTTAGAATATGGATAAGGATTGTATTTATTAATCAATTTCTTGTGCGAATGTATAAATTCATGTAAGTCCGTAGAGGCAAAAACGACTGAGTGTGAGTGAGCTGATGTAATCTCCATGATCTGAATAATAAGACAATCGATGCCTATGCTTGGTGAACGTAGCCCAATGTTTGGGTAAACCACGTGGAATCCTAGTATTTCTTATATGTGTGATTGTTAATTATCAATGTAAATTGTGTTTTCTGTGTTTGCAATTCTAACCAGTGGTATCAGAAAGTTTTTGGTTGGAGATCCGTGAATCCAAATGAGTAAAGATCTGAATTAAAAATCGGTGCTTCACGCAGAGAGAATTTCGGAGCAGCCATAGAGAGGCGCGTCGATTCCAGATCGTCGAAGGTCCCTCCTATCCAAGGGTGCAATGACCCACTAGTCATACTTTTGTGCCATCCTAATTCGAAAAATCGTCGCGGGTTTCAACTACGATGAGGGGCGACGATCTGGACCAATAGCCGCAGCCTGGTTTTATTTGGAGGCGCGGCGATACACTTTAAACCAAAGATCACGATCTCTTCTTTAAAAAAATATTCGCATGGTTTTTTGGGAATGTTAAGGCATGGTTGTTTTTTGCAAAAGGTTGACTTTTCTTTATTAAAAGTTAAGGTATGAAGAATTGCTTTTCTTTTCCTAAAATCGTGAGGAAGTCAAGTCACGTGGAACGGTTTATTATATTTGGATTTAAATATAATATTAAAAGAGTGGAGGAATTAAAGTAAAAGTGAATCTTTTATTAAAAGATTTTTTTTATTAAAAGGTGAAGTTTTTAAATTTATTTTTTAATAAAAAGTGAGGAAAGGGAAAGGTTAGTAAAATGATTTTTTATTAATCTTTTATTAAACCTGGTAAAGTTTAAACCATTATTCTTTAACATTATTTTTTCAAAGGGCCTTGGTTATCATAAGTAGTCGTGTTTTTTGGAATGTTTCCTCTAATGGCTAAGATGCAGAGTTCGAAGTTTGAAGTTGAAAAGTTTAACGATAAAAGAAAATTTGAGCTCTGGAAGCTCAAGATGTGGGATTTACTGGTGCAACAAGGGTTGCAAAAAGCATTGGTAGGAAAGTCAAAGAAACCAATAGCCATGATGGAATGGGAAGATCTGTATGCAAAAGATCTTAGTACCATTCGTTTATGTCTGGTGAATGAGGTTCTGTTTAATATCGTAGGAGAGGATACAACATCAGGCTTATGGAGCAAGTTGGAAATTTTATATATGACAAAGTCCTTGACGAGCAGAATCTACTTGAAGAGACAGTTGTACAGTTTGCGGATGAAAGAAGGTACAAAAATTGCTCACCACTTAAATACCTTCA
Organism: Picea sitchensis; assembly: GCA_010110895.2. Taxonomy (NCBI): domain Eukaryota; kingdom Viridiplantae; phylum Streptophyta; class Pinopsida; order Pinales; family Pinaceae; genus Picea; species Picea sitchensis. The sequence goes on from SNQJ01S0007079.1 coordinate 27,128, forward strand.
ATACCCGTATAGTTCAATTGACTAGTATGGAAGTTAAATTCGAAGATGAAAATAAGGCTATTACACTATTGTGTGTGTTGCCTGAATCTTGGGATAATCTAGTCACCTCTACTAGTTTTATCTCAACAAAAGTTTTAGACTATGACTTTGTTGTGGGAGCTTTGTTGGCTAAGGAGATGAGGAGAAAATCTAGTAAAGAAACCTCAACTTCAAAGGCCATGTTGGTCAAAGGTCGAACTAAAGAGCATAATGAGAGAATTTTTTCTCAATTTAAGTCAAGACACATAAAGGGTAAAGAAAAATGTTGGTACTGTGGAAAAACAAGAGATCTCAAGAAAGATTGTTGGAAGAGAAAGGAATCTGAGGAAAACTTTACAAAGGAAGAAAATTTGGCTGTACCAAATTCAGGTATCACTGATCACGTTAGAAGTTAGATTCATGTGTCTCAGTCATACCTGATAACTAATATGATTGATATTGTAAGTTAAATTCATGTGTCTCAGTCATACCTGATAACTAATATGATTGATATTGTAAGTTAAATTCAGGGATGACTGATAACTAATATGACTAATAGTGTAAGTTAAATTCAGGTGTCTCCCACCACATGTGCTCACATAGAAATTGTTCATTTCTTACCAATTTGTTGATGAGGGTGTAGTATTTATGGGAAATGGTATTCCCTGTAAAATTGTTGGGGTTGGCAGTATTAGTATTAGGATGTTCAATGGTATTGTCAGGGAATTAACGGATGTTAGATATGTACCTAAGCTTAAATCAAATTTGATTTCATTGGGATTATTGGATTCTTGTGGATATAAGTATACAGGTCAAGGTGGAGCACTCACAATTTTGAAAGGTAATTTAGTAGTGATGAAGGAAAGAAAGGTTGATAACCTTTATAAGTTGGAAGGGAATACTGAAGTGGCATCTGAAGTGATATATGTATCTTCTTGTTTATGGCAGAAGAATCAAGGTCATAAGAGAAAGAAATAATTCCAGGTATTGATAAGTGGTAAATCATTTCCGGACTTAAAATCTTTGTTTTTGAATGCCTTCTTGTTTTATATCTCTACAAGTTATGATGGTGGCATAAAGGGATGTTGTGTGTTGGATCCTAGTTCTCACAAGATCATCATTGACAGAGACATAGTATGTATGGAACAACAAAAATGGTTGATTCAAGATCGCAATGGTAAATTTGTTTGCATGCTAGAAAATTCATTGTATGTCCTACTGGTACTGAGGCAAATATAAAAGAGGTTTGAATCCTTCCTAGTGAGTCAGAATTTTTCGAAGGGTAGGAATGACTATACGATTTATAGTACATTCATAGTCTTGATGTTCTTTGCTGATGATATGCTCGATGCAAGCTGAAGCATGGATAAAATCAGTAAGAAAATGACTTGGGTGGACAAGACAATTTAGATGAGGGATCAAGGAGTAACAAAACAATTATGGGCATGGAAGTATACAGAGATGGTAATGGTAAGTTGTGGTTGGAGTTCAGTATGAACATTGTAAAACAAGTTTTTATCCCTCTTGTTTTCCATTATAAGTTTTCTTCAAGCTTAGTTCATGTCTATAAAGAAGAAAATGGTATATCTTGTGTAAGTTCAGTAGGATGTATGTTATATGCGATGAAATGGTTAAGACTAGATGTTTCACATGCTAATAATTTTTCCATATACATGACAGATTCAGGTGTTGCAGTGAAATGGGTGCTTCAGTGTTTGAGAAGCACAAATGTCATCTATAATGGCTACACTGAGATGGTCTATGATAGTTGTAATGTATATTTTACAGGTGTTTTGGATAGAAGGAGATCTATCACTAAATATGTTTCACAACAAATATGTGGAAGACATGTTGGAGGTGGAGTGACCCCTCATGAAATCCAAACTCGTGCAAGTCACACAGGAGAGATCATGAAACCAATTTTATTAGAGAAGTTGCAATGGTGTTTGTCTGATATTTCCTTGCAGAAAAGGTGATGAACAAAAGGAAGGAGCAAGGTATCAGGTTAATTGTTGTCAAGGTGGAGATTGTTGGGATTTGGTGACAACAAATTACCAAGAATAGATTTGGATCCTATTATTCTACATTGGTTACAACCAAATAGACCAAGTTAGAATATGGATAGGGATTGCATTTATTAACTAGTTTCTTGTGTGAATGTATAAATTCATGTAATTCCATAGAGGCAAAATCTATTAAGTGTGAGTGACTTGATGTAATCTCCATGATATGAATAATAAGACAACTCATGCCTATGCTTGGTGGATGCACCCCAAAGTTTGGGTGAACCACGGGAAATCCCTGTGTTCCTTATATGTGTGATTGTTAATTACCATTTTGAATTGTGTTTTCCATGTTTGCAATTATAACATGTTCCTCTTAATGGACACATTTGTAGGAGGGCCATTTTAAATGCGAATTAGACCGATAATCACAAATACATGATCCAATGCACTATCTCTTTGTGCGAACTCTAGGGAAATGAGTGTTAGTATGTTTGTTTTAACTATCTAACATATTGGTATGTTTGTTGAAACGATATCTATATTGAAACACATGAGATAATTTCACATAGATTCACCTCTAAATTTCCTAGCTAATATTAGCAATTTGTAGGGCCTCCTCAATCACATAAATTCAAGACTCTCTCATGTATTTTGATGAAATAAAGATCAATATACTGTGTTTTCTCTTGTAGGAGGTTTGTCTTTGTAGACCTCGGCATACCTATGGATTTTTTTGCATGGCATTAGAGCCTCTCTGCAAACCCCTCCTCACTCTTTTCTGAGTGATTTGTCATTCTTCATATCCCCACGTTGTTGGTCTTCCTTGTTTTTTAGGCATGGATCCTTATCTCAAGTTGTTTTTCTGCATTCCTTATGAGGTCGAAGGAATAATTATTTTTTCCTTATCACTGCCTCTTGTCCCAATCATATTATTCCTCCACGTAAGAAAAAATGTGATTGGGTTCCCGTGGATGTGAGGTTACAAAAATTGAAGTGGGAGGCTGAAGCAAGATTACAAGGTGACAGAAGTGAGATGTAGTTTTTCGCTTTACCACACTCACAGGTCGGAGGGTTGTATTTCCACCGGTGTGTAGGAGTTTCCCCAAAGTAGTAATGATCTTTCATCTTGTGTTTGTTCCCTGTGGATTCTACTGTTGTAGATTTTAACCTTATACAATATTTACTGCAAAAAAAATTTCAATAAACGAATAGAAAATATACAATGAAAAATACACACATTACACAGATATTTTTCCCCTCGAAACCCAAACCTGGAAAACCATCGTATTCTATATTCATTCATTGTGATACATTGTTTACAATACAATATATATATAGGACCCAACGAAATCAAAAACCCTAACCCAATGACCTATATTAGTCAACAACCCTAATTCCTTAATCGGAAATAGACAACCATCGAAACAAAACCATGCATCGAAAAACCACCTAAGAATGGAAAAAAATAGAGGTGACACGAAAAAATGAGGAAAAAATGTGAGACGTTTCGCAAGGAAAATAATTCTTGGGGGCTCTTCCCCCCAACCCCTACACAGGTGGGGCTAACTCCCCCTGTAACCCCCAAAGGGGGGGGCTGACATCCCACCCTCAAACTGTCCCAACGCAATGAATCAAACACTATAACTAGTCATGTAAAGAATATAACATATACCCAACATCCTCCCACTTATCATTTTCTTTGCATACAGGGGATTACAAGGTTACATAGTCAACAATCTAGGGCATCAATGCCCATGGATCCTCTACACCAAAAGAACTTATCAGTGCTCACATATTGTGTTAATGAATCTGCAACATTCTTCAAAGTGTCCACCTTCATCAACAACACTTTCTTTTCTTCAATCATATCTCTCACAAAGTGATATTGAATATCAATATGCTTTGTATTTGAATGATAAGACGAGTTATTCGCCATAAAATTGCACTCTGTCTATCATAATATATCCTTACATCTTTTTTTATGAACCTAATACCTGAACAAAATATTTGTAACCATACTGCTTCCTTACTTGCATGCGTGGTTGCCATATATTCAGCTTCTATAGTTGAAAGTGCCACTACAACCTGTCTTTTTCTCATCCAACTGATTTCTCCTCCAAACAGGTTAAACACATACCTTCTTGTATATCTCCTACGATCGAGATCTCTAGCCCAGTATGCATCCACAAAGCCATGTATGTCCAACACTCTATCCAATCCTGGTCTTCCTTGGTAGCACAATCCATAGCTATCAGTGACATGCAAATACCTGAAAATCCTTTTTGTTGATGTCCAATGCTCCTTCCCTAGTTTTGACATATATCTGCTCAAAACTCTCACTGCATGTGCAATGTTCGATCTAGTACAGACCATTGCATACATCAAACTTCCAACTGCACTCGCATATGGAACATGAGACGTGTCCTCCTCCTCTTACTGTGTCTTGGGACATTGATCCATAGATAACTTTACACCAACATGAATAGGGACCTTGATTGGTTTACATTCTTTCATATTAAACCTCTACATATTGTCTCGACATATTTTTTCATATTTAACCAAGGTTTCCTCTTTTCCGATCTCTTTTAATTTATAAGCCCAAAATGAAATTTGCAGCACCGATATCCTTCATATCAAATTTAGAGAAAAACTGAGTTTTCACATCCTAGATAATCTCCTTGTAGTTTCATATTAGCAACATTTCATCCACACACAAGAACAAATAAATCAAATGATCACCAATTAATTTAAAATACACACAATGATCATCTTTTCTTCTTGTGAATCCAAGTCCCAACATATAAGTATGAAATTTTTGACACGACATCCTTGGTGATTGTTTTCAACCATACAAGGACTTTTTTAGCTTGCATACCAACTCCTTATTTCCCTTCACAACAAAGCCTTATGGATTCTTTATATTGATTTATTCTTCTATATCCCCATGTAGGAATGTTGTCTTCACATCCATATCTTCTACTTCAAAATCAAATGCAACAACAACAGATAATAGGAATATTATAGAAGTTAACTTGGCAATAAAAAAAATATGACCAAAATCAATTCCCTCAACCTCAGAATAACGCTTTGTTACTAATCGAGCTTTGTGTTTCTCCACTTTTCCTTATGAATTCAACTTTGTTTTAAATACCCATTTGTTGCGAATGGACTTTCTTCCATTAGGAAATTCCATTAGATCCCAAGCCCGATTCTTATCCAAGGCTGCCATTTCTTCATCCATGGCCATTTTCCAGATTTTTGCATCTCTTAATCCACTATCCCCCTGACAATTCTAGGATCATCATAAATAATAGACAAAGAATTTTTTTAATGAAAATCAAATGGATTATATCTTTCTGGTAGCCTTCTTTCTAGAACTGATCTCCTTAATACTAGAGTATCAAGATCTTCTTCTTCTGATTGATGTTCTTTGGTATAGTCTGATTCATCATCCTTTAAATAAAAGTCTCTTTTCTCTGGTTCTTCCTTACTTGGTATAACTTCATGTTTAACAACATCCTTCATTTCTCTAAATTCCACATCTCAAATAGACACAATCTTATTATTTTATGGGCTCCAAATATTATAAGCTTTGAGACCATGTTTATACCCAATAAAGATAAACTTTTCATCCTTCTTTTCTAAATTACTCATGTTTTCCTTTAGAACATGAACATAGTCCTCACAACAAAATACTTTCATATGTGTGAGAGAAGGCTTCTTACCAGTCCATACCGCTTCTGGAGTCTTGTCATCTAGCACTGATGAGAGGGATCTATTGACCAAGTAACATGCAATACCCACTGCAACTGCCTGTACTTATTTCCCTAACCCAACACCATTGAGTATGTACCTTGATTTTTCCATCAATGTCATGTTCATCCATTCTGTAGTTCCATTCTACCAAGGTGTATATGGAGTAGTATTATTCATTTCTATACTGCACTTGTTACATAATTCTGCAAATTCATTCCCGCAAAAATCTATACCGTTATCTGTCCTCAAAACCTTAATTATTTCTTTGTTTTATTCTCAACAAGATCCTTAAACTCTTTAAACCTGTCAAAGACTTCATATTTCTTCCTGAGTAAATATATCCAAGTATTCTTCGAGAAATCATCTATAAATGATACATAGTACACATATTTTCCCAATGATGGAACCGACACATGTCCAAACACATCAATGTGAACTCGCTGTAAAATTCCTCCTTCCCTCATTGCAACAGAGGGAAATCTTACCCTATTATGCTTCCCATACACACAATGTTCACAAAAATCAAAATCCAGAGAGCATTTAGACATACCTTCAACCATACATTTACCATGTAGTAGTCGAAGACCCTTCTCTCTGATATGATCTAGTCTTTGTTTCCACAAAATAACCTTTTCTACAGAGACTATAGTATTTCTTTCTTATTCAAATCCAATATCAGGAACAATAGAACTATTACACCCATCACTAATAGTGTTTCCTTGCAGCATATACAGAGTTCCAAATCGAACTCCCTTTAGCAGCACCATTCCTCCTCGAACCATCCTACAGGTTTCCTTTTCAAATATTGTTTTTACCCCTGCATCGTCCATTTTTCTTACAAAAATAAAATTCCTATCCAATCCTTGGATGTGCATAGCACCAAGTAGTTTTCTAATCCTTCCATCTATGAGCCTCAACTTGAATTTTCCTCGACCTATGATTCTGGTTTTTGATTCATCACCTAGGAAAACATTACCTCCATTATACCTTTCATATTCACAGAACCACTCCCTGTGGGGTGTCATATGAAAGGAAGCACCTGATTCAACCAATCATGCCTCATGATATGCATGTGTGCTTGAAGAATCCAATAATACATCCCCTCCTTCTTCCTTGGAGGTGTTTTCTTTTGTATAAGGATATTCTTTAGATCCCTTCTTTTTCTCAACTTTGGATCTACACTACTTATTGTAGTTCCCTTATTTTCCACATCTCCACCATACCTTTACAAACCTTCCAAGAGATTTAGATGTACCCTTAGACTTATATATCCCACTTGAGGACTTAGATCTATTTCTTTCCTTGGAGTGTCCTCTTGCAAATAATGCATATGTGATCTATCATTCCATGTTCTTCTATCTCATCTCATCAAAAAAAAAGGATGAGAACACTTCATCAAACTTCAAGGAAGTTCTATTACTACCTATGGCCACAACCAAACTATCCCACGAGTCTAGTAAATAGCACAGTAAAATGATACACTTATCTTCATCCAGAATTTTAATCTCAATAGATACTAACTGAGTTACCACAATATTCAAGGAATTCAAATGCTCTGCCACCAAGTCTCCATATCTCATCCTCAGGTTATACAAATTATTTCTCATGAATGGTTTATTTACTAGGGACTTAGACTGATACAACTTCCCCATCTTATCCCATATACCCTTGGTTTTAGCTTCCTCTAACACATTCAGTAATACTGAATCTGAGAGACACAGTGGAATTTTTCTCTTCGCCTTCCAATACAATTTTTTTCATCCATCTATTGAAGTTCTTGTATGTGTATTACCTTGATCCACCATGATCCACTAATCTTTTTCCACCAACAAATCTTCCATCTTAACCTTCCACATCTCAAAAATTTTCCCATTAAACTTTTCGATCTCCATTTTCGAACTGCTCATCATTTCTCTTCACCTGAAGAATCAATACCACATATATCCCACTGTAACAAGGCTTATCATGGTACCAAGACAAACCCTTGCCCAAAAGGGTCGCCCCCTGAAGCCAACAAAGGTCTGATACCAAATGTAGATTTAAAATTTTACAATATTTATTGCAAACAAATTTTCAGTAAAAAAACATAAACGATACAATGGAAAATACACACGTTACATAGATATTTTTCCCCTGGAAACGCAAACTGAGAAAACTAGAATATTCTATATTGAATCATTGTGATTTATTGTTTACAATACAATATACATATGGGATCCAACAACATCCAAACAATTAACCCAGTGACCTGTATTAGTCAACAACCGTAATTCCTTAACCGAAAATAGAAAATCATCAGCAAAAACCATGTATCGAGAAACCTCCCAACAATGGACATGAAAATCGAGGTGACATGAAAAATGAGGCAAAAATGAGACACATTGTTCAAGGAAAAACAAAATTTCTCTGGGGCATTGCCCCCTGCACACCCGACACAACAAATATAACACATACCCAACAACTGTGTCTTTGTTTTATACACGGTTGGTCTCCCAATTAAAATGGATTTCAAAAATATTGAAGAAACAAAAAATCTCACAGTTAAGATCATCCCAATCAGAAAAGCGCCCAACTTTTCCATCGCGTCGGGCTCATGGAATTACTAGTGGGCGTTATCTTAAATTTTTAGGAGGTGTATGAGTAGATAGAAACATCGCATGTAGTTCGCCAATGAATTTAACTTGTGACCTAAAAATTGTTAACCCTTAAGAATATATTTTTTTGGCTTTATTGGGGACATGGTAATAATTGTCCAACTAATATACCATGTTTTCCCCTTGCCCTAAACTATATAAATGGTTTAAGAACTATTTTTTACAAGAAAGTAGTGTTTTTGGGGGAAACAAAAGATTAAACAAAACATATTTCAATTAAATTTTGTATTATAAAGACATAAATTTTGTGTTCTTTTTGTACTTTCTATTTTGAGAAAATGGCAGAATCTAGAACTTTTGAGCTCATAACTCTACATAATTATCACACGTGGAACTTGAATATGCAACATTTGTTGCAATCAAAAGCAATTTGGAAAATGGTGGGTGTGTCTCAACCCATATTCACCAAGGAAATTGAAAGGTTCAGTTATCAAAACAAACTCAATGAAGTTGTGGGTCTCATTAGTTTGCATATGTCATATAGTTTGTTATTCCACATTGTTGATTGTAAAACCCACAATGTTTTTTTGGATAGGTTTGATCCAAATGGATATCGGTTGCCACCCACCTCTTATTGATGGCTCACATACAACTTTCATCTTGGCATTTACATTTTTTATCTTGCCAGTTTTGTTTCTAGATTTTCAGGTCCTAAACTTTCGAGGCCATTTTAAGACCCTAAACAACATATTTTGGATCCACCAAAGTCACATAATAGTCGAAGTCATAGTGTGACTACATAATGTGTGGTGCTTAGATAGAAATTTCCAATGAGATATTGTGCGCCTAAAACATAGATTGTATGCAAAAGTTACGACCTAGAGAAGTTGATGCACCAACTTACCCCATCAGGGCCCACATGACTTTGGGAGCTTCATCTCCTAGGGTTAGGTTTTTGGATGTATAATTTTTTTTGCTTACTTATTGATTCTAAAAAGGCTTGGAGGCCTCATTTTAATGTGTTCAGATGAATGCGTGTAGAATCCACATCTCTTCTCAAAGATTAACTACCACCATTCAAGAAATATTTTTTTCATTCTGCATTTTACAGTTCAATAGATTTCTTATTTAATAGAAGTTAAGATAAAATGTATCTCTATTATTGTTCATTTCACTCCACTCATAAATACATATCATTGGTATCAGAGCGGTCTTATCCTCATTTTTTTCTTTGTGCATTTCCACAACAAGGTTAGGGTATAAGAAGTAGGGATTTGAACCAATTGAGCCTTTGCAAGATCGAGCTCAAAGAACCCGATGACTGCCCATGGGGGAAGAAAAGAGAGATGATGGGGTAGGAGATCCCTTTAAACTATTTATTGAGGAATCCCTCTTGTAAAAAAGGAACGATATGATGATAACTTCGCGCAAATCCTTCAACGATTTCAAATAGGTGATGCATCCACCTCAAGAAGATGCACCACCCCCTTCAAGGTACAACTTTTTCAATAGAGAAAAGATTACATTTGTGTTCCTCAAGGCCATTCCCCATGTCAAATACTGGTGGGAGACTTTATGTGAGAAAAAAGGAAACATAGGGATCTACATTATTTGTAGTTGCACCTACTTGGGGTTCCTTCAAGGATGATATTAAGGAAAAATACTACCATGTTGGAATTTGTGACAACTTGTATACAAGATGGACCACATTGGGGAAGGAAAGGGACCAACCAATGCCAAAGTTCACCAATTTCTTCCATACCTTGTGCACCAAAATGGGTATCAAATACTCTGAGAGACGTCTCGTGCTCAAGTATCGTGATGGTATACATAAATACATATAGATAGAAATGGAGTTTCTGGACATTTCATCCTTGGGTGTGACCTATCGATATGTTGTCAAAATCGAGCATAAGCTTAAACAAAAGATGGGAAAGTTTGTATCTGCAAACCCCTAATAGATGAAGTAGGGAAAAATCAACCCCAACCCATAGAACAAAGGATAGAGGAAGGATGGACAGACTTAGGACAACTGGTCCAAACCATAAACAAAGGATAGTGGGAAGAGAGAGAAAGACACTTGGAAATGGTGTGAGTTCCATAAGAGCCCATGTCATAATGCTACTCAAAGTAGTTATTGGTGGCCAAGGTGAAAGCCTATGAATCAGATGAAGGCTTTGATTCTAATTTAGAACCAGAAAAAGGGAAAAATATCATTGATGTGGAACCCAATGCCACCGTTTCTACCACCACCAAGGTCAAACCCAATGAACTTGATGAACCAGGGGAAGGTGAGTGCTTCTTTCATTCATAGATGTGGGTGAAGGGTACTCTACTACACTTCATCATTGATAATAGTATCCACAAGAACCTCATATCAGAAGATGTCATCAAGCGATTGGCTCTACAGACAACACCACAACCGCAATCATACTCCATCATTTGGTTCTAGCAAGGGAGCGATATCTGCGTCAGCCAACAATGTCGCCTCGCCTACAACATCAAGCCCTTCAAAGATGAGGTATTGTGTGGTTTATCCCCCTTGAAGTTTGTGTTGTTATTTTGGGCCAACCTTGCTTATGGAAATATCATGTTGTATACGAGTCTAGGCCTCTTAGTGTTATTATTACTTTGGACATGAAATTATACAAGATACTTGAGGTAGTCCCATCTACTGCCATTTCCTTGATCTCTACCAAGAAATGTACGAAGGTCATCTCTCGGACCGAGAAGTTTGTCTTCTTCATGATTCGTGCTCAAATTGAGTGGAAGGTTGCAGCCATAGCCATGGACTCTATGACATGTCTCTCCATGCAATAGATGCAAGTGGATAAGGTCATGGAAGAATACAAGGACATATTCTCCTCAACTAGTGGGGTACCTCTACACTCTGAGGTCAATAAATCAATCGATATAACCTCCAATGCAGTGCTACCTAAGGGGCCAGTCTATCACTGCTCTTTGTCATAAAATGAGGAAATAAAGCACCAAATCCAAGAGTTGCTCAAAAAGAGGAACATCCAACCAAGATCATCACCTTGCGGAATCCCAATCATGCTTGTGCAAAAGAAAGACAAGTCATGGTGACTCTACATTGATTATCAGTCACTAAATAATATCATAGTCAGGAACTGGTATCTAATTCCATGAATTGACGATCTCCTTGACTAGTTCAAGGGTGCCAAATACTTCAGTAAGATTGATCTGAAGTTCATCTACTACTAGGTCCCAATAGAGTAGACTGATGTATGGAAGATTGCCTTCAGGTTCAAAGAAGTTCTTTTGGAATGGTTGGTCATGCCATTTGGCTTGAAAAATGCCCCAACAAATTTCATGCGGATGATGGATGATATCTTGCTGTCTTTCACCAATTATTTTTTGGTGGTGTATTTGGATGACATCCTTATCTTCAACAAGAATTTGGAAGAAAACTTGCAACACATTGAACAGGTTTTGCACACTCTGTAGCAACACAAGATCTATGAAAATTTGGAAAAATCTTCCTTCGACATGAACAAGTTCCAACACCTAGGCTACAATATTGATGAACATGGGGTGCATGTCGATCTAGCCAAGATTCATGGAATCCGTGATTGACTAGCCCTGACCACACTCATTGAGCTTCATAGCTTCTTAGGACTTTCCAATTTCTATCATAGGTTCGTGTTAGGATTCTCCCACATTCCATGGGTCCTTAGCCAAGTGACTAAGGGAGGTGTCAAGGAAATATTTGTGCGGGGATAGTCACAATAGAAAGTGTTTGATAATTTGAAGGAGATCTTTTGCTCATCCCCAGTTCTCTCATTACTCGACCTGAAACAAAATTTTGAGATTGAGACATATACTTTAGACTATGATGTGGTCATAGTTCTCACTTAGCATGGACGTTCCATGGCCTATCATAGTGAGATGTTATTAGATATTGTCCGTAATTACCCCACTTACGATAAAGAAATGTACTCCATTGTACAAGCCTACCGCCAGTGGAAGTATTACATTCTCAGGAATGAGACAATCATTCACATTGAAAATAAGCCTCTGCAATTCATGCAGATGCACGGAAAATTACAAAATGACTTCCATCAGAGGTGGTCCACGTACTTGCAGGATTTCCATGTCAACATAAAGTATAAGAAATGGAGCATCAAACGTGTCGATGAATGCCTCAACTGACCTCCAATGGACACATTAACCATGGGGTTACACTCCTGCGAACATGATACGTCCATATGGCCCACCTCTATGAGCGAGAGATTGACTTTGCCACTACTTATTGTAACAACCCTGGTTAAATAGATGCACAGGGATGATTAATTATAATTAATTTGATAACCTAACTGTCCTAATATGTTTAGTTAAACAATAATTATTTCTTAATAATAATAATTAATTAATTAATTATTAATTATTTGTTGATATCTGTCAATGATTAATTAATTAATTGATTGACTCATTAATTAATTG
>SNQJ01S0007079.1:39975-54210 GCA_010110895.2 Picea sitchensis
GTATATTCCATTGTAGGGTGTGGACCCTAGTTATGATTAGGAGGGGTGGAGGCATTTCCCACCATGTATCCTCCGAAACCTGAAGTCATGGGAGGATAGTGTTAGTTCACGCTCCCCAAGAGGTGTGATGATGAATGTCAGTTGCCTGCTGGGGAAGCTTGGTCAAGATAGTGACACTTCCACTTACGGGTTCTATTTGGAGGTAGGTCAATATAGTTGACGCTCAAAAATAGTCCAGCAGAGGAAGGATAGGAATGGATATGGAAGTAAGTTAGGGAGGAAGGATGAGTACAAATAGTTGAGAAAGTATGGATATTTGTCTGATGATGAAATTTAATGTTTTCCCTTCTAAAACGAAAATGTGTATATAGGAATATTCATAATTATGTAACTAAACCACAGTTGTCTAAATAAAATTGTTGAACTGGATAATTGTAATTAAAGGATTTATCAAACATTTGATTGGTTTATTGTCTTTTATAAAAGACTAGTCTTGTTGATTGGATTGTATGCATACACAAATTACTAAAGGATGATAGTTATTGATTATTAGTACATGCACGGGACTTGTATGTACTAGCTACACATGCATTTCTTGTACATATACACTAGTATGTATGAGTTTTCTTGACTTACTTACTGATAGTGTCGGCTAATTGTTATGAATGTGTGAACCATGTTTCTTTTCCCTTGTACCATAAGATACCTTAACTTTGGGATGAAGTTTCCTGAAGGCTGGGTGTATGTAATAACCCTAGTTAAATAGATGCATAGGGATGATTAATTATAATTAATTTGATAATCTGACTGTCCTAATATGTTTAGTTAAACAATAATTATTTCTTAATAATATTAATTAATTAATTACTTATTAATTACTTGTTCATAGATGTCAATGATTAATTAATTAATTGATTGACTCATTAATTAATTGAGTAATGAATTAAACGGGTTAATAATTTTTAGTATATTAATTAAAGACTTACGTATGAAGGGGGGGAAAGAAACATTAAATGGAGGGGATAAGATAATAAATAAAGGGATAAGGAAATTAATGAAGGGGAGGAGAGTCGGTGAAGGGGGAATATGACGGGGAAGAGTCTTATGGGGAGGATCATTCTTTTGGAGGCGAGAAGCATTTTGAGGAGGAGGATATATTTCTGTGGGAGATTTTTCTGTGGAGATCTCTAGTGTGAGGAGTTTGGTTTTGGGGGTTTTTGGTGAATCAGAAGCAGGGGGCAGCGGTTTGCTGGGGGTTTTGCGCACGGGGGCCAGGATATCCTTACGATATCCTAGAGCTAGGGAGCCAGACAGGCTTCTCCTAGCTGGCAGGGAGGAAAACTCGGTTTTGGGTAGTGTTTGACACAGTTTCAACTTCAGCATTGGACCAACAGAGCAGCGGGATTTAGCATCAGAAGCAAGTATTTTTATTTATGAATTGGTGAGTTCTTTTCATGCTATAGATAAATTTTAATCTCGGCTAAATATTTTGATTATATGCTGGTGAATGAATTATTTATGTAAATTGAAAGGAATTATATGTTTAATTGTACGGAATTTTGGAATTAAATAATTTAGGTTATTACACTTACCAGATGTTCGGTACAAACACAATTGTCATTGATTTTTATCTCGAGGATGGGTTGTTGTTCCCTCTGGGCCATCTCTGCGTTCCATCAAGCGAGCAAGTGAAGCTGATTTGGGAAGCTCACTATAGTCGGGTGGTAGGACACTTTGACGTATAAAATACAATAGCAGTGTTGCAACAACATTTCTATTGGTCGAAAATCCAGCAATATGTCAGCAAGTATATCAGGTCCTACACATCCTATACCATTGAAAATCCAACCATTAAGAAATAAGGCATGTACACCCCTCTTCGTACTCCTGATAGGCCATGTGAATCCATCTCAATGGACTACATGTTGGGCCTTGTTTCCACCAAGCAGGGAAATGACTGTGTTTTCGTGGTGGCTGATCAATTTTCCAAGCTGGCGATTTTAGTAGCCTGCAAGAAAAGGATCGAAACAAAGGCCATTTTCGAGCTCTTCTTCAAACAATTATGAGTACATTTTGGAATACCACAAACCATTGTATATGTTCAAGACTGTTGGATCCTCAAAAAATTATGTTCAAGCCTTTGTTCATGACTAGACACCAAGCTCACCAAATCCACAACCTTCCACCCCAAAACGGATTGCCAAACCAAAGTTGTCAACAAGATGATCATTCATATCTTGCACATGTACAATTCTAGGAATCCACACACATGGGATAAGACTCTTCCCTATGTTCAATAAAGTTACAAGAGATCCATACATAGCTCAACCGATGACAACTCCTTTCAGGTGGGGTTGGGATTTCAACCATTCCATCCCATGGATGTTTCACTACCCGTTGTGTCCACACGGGTAGAATAATCCCATGCACAAATTGAAGCTGACAAATCCACCAAGTTCATTAAACGATTCCATCACATCCTCGAACAATTTTAGGATATTTTACAAAAGTCCAATGCAAAGTACAAGTAGTTCCATGATCAACACCAGGTGGCACACAAGTTTCAGGTGCGAGATAAAGTTTGGTTTCACTTGCAGAAAGAATTTCTTATAGGACTCCATCAAAAGCTTCATTCACTTTTCTATGGACCTGTTGAAGCTTGAATTGGTTAGGATCGAAATGAAAACCTCACGAAGATACAAATCCCACTGCTCTTTTATAGAGGTGGCACTCCTCTTTATTTTAATATTTTCTTGGGACTCTATATTTTTAGAATATGGGACTTTGCAGAAGTTTATCGTGATAATGAAATAAATGTAAATATTGCAAGAAAAAATAACAAGAAATAAAATGTTTTTTTTTTTTTTAAAGAGAGTTCCTAAGAAATGACCTAGAACCGCACACTTCATACATTTGAAAGAGATAGACAAAATTTCCTCACATACATCATAATTAAACTAAACATTTATGATCACATAAAATAAAAGAAGATGGTCTGCAGGCATAACCAAACTTTAATAGAGTAAAACGAGGGGAGATAAAATAAAGATAATGATATATCAATCTCAAATACTTTATACTTAAGACTCAGAGTTACAAAGTACAGTCAAAACTGATCCCAAAATAGTTCTCTTGGGATTTCAAAAATATATATTATGTTACAAATGTTTGAAATTTAAATGTTTTTGTCCTTAGGACTAGGACTGGGGCTCCCTCGGACCATAAAGAAAATATTAATAAGAAGTAATTTGTAGAATTATAATGGTGGGCAATATAGAGTAGAAATACTTGGAAAGAAAACATGGAGAAGTTATCAGATTTTTGTTAAGCCTTTCTAGTTAAAGAAGCAGAGTAACTGGATGAAAAAAATGATAAAGAAAAAAAAATGTGATCAGTGTGAACTTACTATGATGGTATCTCATTTCTTCAGTTTATTTTTGTTGTCATTTTATTGTCTTTATTGGCGGTTATAGGAACCATATCAACTGTTTCTTTCCCTTATTTGGTTAATTTGTCGATTTCCTTTCTGAACCAATCTTCGATATAAATTTTCATTGGTGCAACATTTATTTAATGGCGAGTTTTAATGTTAAATAACTCACCTTCCAAGTCTCTTAAGTTAAGAGAAATACCATGCACTTCTTCCTCAATATCTTGTTTTTTCATGGAATAATCAACTAGCCAATTCTCTATTTCATATTCATTATATTAGAGTATGCCATACAAATTTTCAACTGATAACCATTTAAATATCTCAACTTGTTTGTCAAATTGTTCCTTTGTTAGAAACATTGAGTTGAGAACTAATTTAGGGTCTTGTACTTTGTTAGTGCTTCCTTCTAGGTCTATCTCCATGATTCTCTTGAATAGCTTTTCTCTTTTCAGTATGGATTTGTTTCATGCTTGAACAATTTTATTCAATATTTTAATATTTTCCTTCTAGAAAGCATTTAGATATTTTATTTGACTTGGGGAAGGCAGATTCTCCTATGTTCTTCTCATTTTTGTAATTTTAGAGACTTTGATTCCAAATGGTAATACATCATCAATGCAGAATCCTTCTTCGTTCCTTAGATTTTCTTGCAAATATTCATGGAAGGCATGTTCCCTTGAGACAAAACAAACAATATTTTTCGAAACATTCCATGCCTCTGTTATTAGTGACATTCTCTTCTTAATATTTTTTTCTACATAAATTATGACTGTCATGAGTAGGCTTGAAGATCCTTTCAACTTAATGGCGGGTGTGTTCTTTTTTACCATTGACAAAGGACTAGACAGGATTGGGAGAGGCATTAAAGCATCCTCCAATTCTCTGATCCTTTCTTTAAGCTTGGCATTTTCGGCCTCCAACCCATCAATGGAATCATCAAGAGAATCATCGATTTCTTTGTGAATTTTAGAGATTTGGGATGATCACATGTCTTTCAAGTCTACCTCTGAGGGAGATTTTCCTTTTTTATCTTTCTGATCACCTCTTTCCCCAATCAATTTTTTAGACTCCTTATAAAAAATAACACTTTGAAAAGTGAAGGATTCCTCTTCACTAAAAATATCACATGCAACATCTTTCAATAAAACATTTTGTTGAGTTACAATTTATGGTTGTTCCATCGTGGAAAATATTTTCTTAGTATCTGCCTCCAACTCCATTCATCCACAAAAAACCTTTGGATTTCATTTTCTATGAGGTTGTCCTCTTCTTCTTGTATCAATTTTTTTCCTTTCTTTCTTACACACAACGCATGTGAATTATCAATTTTCTCAGAGGGGGGATTCTTCTCTCCACCACCACTTAAACTATTGTTGGCAGTATTTCTAACTTGGTGATTCTTTGGAGTATTGCTCCAGGATGTGGTAGTTTTTGGGAGTAACAACTGGAGACTAGGTGTTCCTTTCACTGGTACATTTTCCTTTTTTCTTATAGAACTCATTAGTGCTTAGTATTGTTTCTAGGTCACCAGCCCCATGTACATGGGTACTTTGATTGTTAACTTCTTCTTATTTTTCTTCATTCAAGGTAGTCTGAATGAACGAGCTACTAAATCTTATTGAAATCATGTGTTCCACAAATATCTTGTTAGGGTCAAATCCCTTGATCTTTTCATCATATTTAAGCTTATGTTATTGAAATGGATTGAAAACTCATCAATTTTATTTATGTCCCTGAAAATGAAATCTCCAATATTCCATAGCAAGGGGATGAATTGTTTTTCCTTTTTTCATGGAAAAAATGTAACCATAATTTGTATTTCCTTGCCACTTCTTTAATATACAATTTGTCAGATACATGATATGGAATAAAAGATGGATTTTCTTTGGAACAAAATATCATGATGACACTGTGGTTTTTCATATGTTCTATCATTCCATTTTTTTCCAATAATTTGTTAACCTGGTCAGATATCCTGGGGGTACTTTTACCAAACAACAACCCTTTCAAGACTGAGACAAAATCATTGTAAAATTCATAAAAATACAGAGAAGTCTTGTGTATCCATAATGCTTGATACTAGAAGGTAACTGAATCTATTTCACAGTACACCCTCTTACGTATATTCAAATTTGGAAATTGACAACAATACACTATAGAAAATACCAAATAGTAAGCCATACTTTTTTTTTTCCCTTTTGTAATGTGTTAACTGGGATGAGATTTCGATTGAAATCAA
This sequence comes from Picea sitchensis, assembly GCA_010110895.2. NCBI lineage: Eukaryota > Viridiplantae > Streptophyta > Pinopsida > Pinales > Pinaceae > Picea > Picea sitchensis. The sequence continues at coordinate 45,648 of SNQJ01S0007079.1, forward strand.
TTTTCCCCATTCAAATATATCTTGTTCTTTTACTGTAAAATATAAAATATAAAGAATCATGCGAGAAATGACAACATTTCTTTCTTGACCTATCAACCTAGTGAACAACCACGCAATCTTTAGAAATGGGTTTTTAAAAGAATCAAACTAGATCCTAGTTATGTCCTCTGTAATAGTCACGAGATTCTCCAAATATTTAGGCAGGAGATCCATGCCATTGTTAGGTTTCTTCAGAAAATATCTACAGTCTTCTCCTTTGAAGGTAAGTGTTGTCTCTGAGAGCTTCAACATATTGCGAAAAACTTGCGATGAAAGGGAAATGGGGGAACGATGTTGGAGTTGTATAATTTTATGGCTCGACAGGTACTTCTCAACGCACCATGCAACAAGTTATTTGCAGTAGAATACCTCAGGAACACACTCTACGCAAGAAATTCTTGATGTCCATATTACGTCTTTTTGTGCAGGACAAGATGAGTAATATGAACATGCTCTGGACCACTGAAAGTTCTAGTCTTCACGACCAAAACTATTCAAAGTTTCTCCACATAATTGTTTTCTAGTTGTTGCTGGAATTTAGGTTGATGGGAATATTCTTCAGATAAATAATAAATTGAAATAAATCCTTTCAGAGAGATGAAAATAATATAATCCTTTGAAAAAAGGAGAATTAATGCAATTTAATGAATAATCTCCTCGAGTCTTTCTCCATTAATGAAAATGTTTTTGAATCCTGCACAATCAGTTGTTATCATTAAATAACATTCAATGCATATTGGGAAAAAGCACAAGAATGGAAGGGACAAATGAGAGTAGTTTTGAATATGAAGATTTTCACGAGCCCGCAAATCTGAGAACCCGTGGTTATGGATGATCCAAAATAGGTTGATTGTTGAAAGGTGGTCGGTCAAAATTACATGCAGAAGGGATAAAATACTTTACGGGCTTGGAACCCTCGACAAATATGATGTTCCAAAATGTATATAACGAAACTTTGGGTGCAAAGTGGAGATCATAGAACCTAGAGGATGAGGGATTGAACCTGTGAACCTGTAAAGTTGAAAAAATGGTTAAGTGTAGTGTAGCGGTGAACTTGTGACATGGGAAAGTGGATGGAGATGAAGGTTTGTCAACCCACCAACCTATGAACCCGATGAGGAGATGAAGGAAGAGTCCCAAAAATGTTTAATTGTATAGACTAGTAGAGCATATGGAGAAGAGTGGTGAAAAGAGAAATTTAATGGTTAAGTGATGAGAGTAATTCACAATTAGAAAATGGAGAGGAGAAATGTAAATGACATAACTTAGGCATGACGAAGCTGAGACTGAGGGCTATAGAGTGAACTTATAAAAGTTAAAAAAATGCATTATTTTTATATTAAGGATTTTATGAATCCAAGAGAGGAAAAATATAGATGACTAAATTTTGGTCAACAAGATCTTACACCATCACCAAGGCTATGGGTGACAATGATTTTGATCTCATCATTCCACCCTTCCTTGGCTACCAACCATTGTTTAATATGGACCTCCCTCGACCATACTTTCCACCCTTATTGGACACCTCTGAGATAGCATAACAATTGACACAGACAAAGATCAACCTCGATTGCATGGAACAAGAATGCACTGATCAGATAGTGGAAACATAGGTCTAGGTAATTCACTAATAGAAGCTTCAGATTTATCAGGTTTTGGAAGAATGGAAGCTCTTACACCAAGGCAAGTAGCTCACCCAGAGAGAAATTCAACAGAGGTTTCCTCATCTGATGGGGAAAATCAATGTAATGAAGACCATTGATTCCTAAGGAGGTATGATTGATACAAGTGCATATTAGTGGCCACCCACCTCTTCCAATTAAATTACATACAACTTTCATCTTTGCATTTACAGTTTTTATCTTGGTAGTTTTTTTATAGATTTTTGAGTCCTAAACTTTTGGGGCCATTTTGAGGCCCTTAACAACATTTTTTTGGCCCACCACAGTCACACTATAGAAAAAGTTGGAGCGTAATGAAATAATGTGTATTCCTCAAATATACATTTCCAATGGGCTATTATGCACTTAAAACAAAAATCATATGCCAAAGTTACGACCCCGGGAAGTTGATGTACCAACTTACCCCATCGGGGCCACATGACTTTTGGCGCTTCATCTCCTATGGTTAGGTTTTTGGATATCTAGGGTTTTATTTTTACTTATTGATGATAAAAACACCTGGAGGCCTCATTGTAATGTGCTCAGATGGATGTGTGTAGCCTCCACATCTCTTCTCAGAGATAAGCTATCACCATTCCAACAAAGATTGTTTTCATTCTGCATCTTACAGTTTTAGCATATTTCTTATTTGATAGAAGTTAAGTTCCATTATATATATATTATTATTCTCTGTATGCCTGTGCTATTTTTATAGATCTGTGTTCATTTCCTTCCTCTCATAAATCCAAATCAAGTTTGGCCTTCTTATTTGGTAAAGTCAACAAATTTTGAGCCCTACAGTCAGAACTAGAATTGTCATCGTTGGTGCCTGATGAGCATGTGTCTATTGAATATTACCTTAACAAATTCAAGTCATTGGTAGCACAACTAAAAGGTTGTGGAAAAACAATCTGATAATTAATGCATTTTTCTGATTCTATCCAAATTGAAAGGTCCTTATTAGGTATTTTCTTCTACATTTTATTCTACGATGTATGCACTAGGCGATGAATTTAATATTCCTTATTTTGATATTTTTTTTGAGTCCCTCATAAGGGAACAATCCAATATTATGAAAATTGATGCCCTTTCAAACTCTAACAATCAAGCCTTTTTGGCCCATACCTCCAAAGGCAAGAAGAAAGGATCTTATAAAAAGAAAAAATACTCTACACAATGTGGTGAGACTCCCTTGAAGACAAAGAACAAAATTTAAGATGAAATGTGTAGATTTTTCAGTGATCAAGGGAATCCATAATCAAAATTTTGAAAAAAACTTGATCTTTTGAATGAATCCATGCAACAACACAAAATACCTTCATCAACAGGTAAAGGGAATGCCTTGACTTCTCGGGAATTTTTTGCATATTTAGATAGATGGATATTTGATTCAGGTGCATCTCAACATACTACTCATTCCAATGAGTTAGTAACTGCAACCTTTGATTGTATCATTTCTTAGATTTCCATAGGAGACTCTACACAACTTGATGTTTTAGGATCATGCATTGTGTAGTTAGATGAAGCGTGTATCAATAATGTTCTTATTGTCCCTAAAATCTCTGCTAATTTAATCTCAATTTATCAGATTTGTCATTTTGGTGGTGGAAAAACAATAGTTTTATCTTCTGATGATGTAGTCATTCGAGAATTAAAAAATCCGGACATTGTTGTTACCTCAGGAAAATTTGATCATAGCTCTAGATGTACAGGTTTACTGGTTTTGATCCTTTTTTAGCTTCCTCTTTCATTTCACATGATGACTCTTTGAGTAGGATTTCACATGAAATATTTGGACATCTAAACTATATGTAGCAACAACAATTGAGCACACAAAAAATGGTTCGTAGAATTCCCAAATTTTCTTGTACTGATGAATTTTTCCCAAAATCTATTCTTGGAAAACAACATCAATATCCTTTTCCCAAAGGAAAATCCTTGCGTTCTACAACACCTCTTGAGTTGGTTCATAGTGATCTAATGATTTTTCCAACTCACTCATTTTCAGGGGCTAAGTATGCACTTACTTTCATTGATGACTTTTCACGACCTTCTTGGGTGTACTTTCTTAACTTCAAGAGTGAGGTATTTTCTACTTTAAATACCTTCAAAGATTTTGCTGAGAAACTCCTCTCATTCCATCAAGAATCTGAACATAGATAATGTGGGGGATTATGTTAGCCAAACATTCAATATTTTTGTAGATAACATGGTATTTTTCATCAACATTATGTACCCTACACCCCTCAACAAAATGGCATTGTTGAAAGGAACATAACATTGAAATAAATGGTGAACTGGATGATTCATTCCAAGAAGATGTCATGTTCCTTCTGGGTCAATGTAGTGAATGGTGCCAATTACATTAAGAATCAGATTCCTCACAAAGTAGTGTTTCATATGACTCTAGAGGAATCTTTGAGTCATGTTAATCCCAATGTCTCTACTTTCAGAGTATTTGGCAGTGTGGCATGGGCATTAATTCCAAATGAAAAATGCAAAGCTATGGAGAAGAAGAGCCAACCACTAATATTTTTTGGCTATTGTGAAGACATGAATGCATATAGGTTATTTGATCATATTACTAATAAAAAAAAAATTGTAGGGATGTTAACCTTGATCATCATTTCAAGCAGTGTTCTAACCCTACTCTCTCCATAGATTGCAATGATAGTGCAAAACATGATGAAAATATTGTTTTTGAAGAACATGAAGATGAGGGCGATCATACAACTATATATGAGGAAACTCAACCAATCGAAAATCCACCAACAATAGTTGAAAATCCTACACATGAACAATAGTTGAGGAGGAGCCTTTGAGAGAGAAATATACCTGATCAGTATGGTTATGATCCATCAAGTTATAGTTATTTTTCTCCTACTCCTTGCAACATTCAACCAGAAACCAAAGGTATCTCTCTTTTCAATCATGCAATTTCATAAGATCCCCAAAAATTCTCCGATGTTGTTGGGAAACCTGAATGGGAAGCTTCCATGATAGAGGAGTATTCTTATTTGATGAAGAATCAAACATGGGATCTTGTTCCTCTTCCTAATGGATGAAAAATAGTTCGTTGCAAATGGGTCTATAGAAGAAAATATGATGTCGATGGTTCTGTTGACAAACATAAGGCACAACCAGTGGCCAAGGGGTTTTCAAATGTTGAAGGGATTGATTATTCTGAGAATTTTTCCCCTATTGCCAATATGAATTCCATGCATCTTGTGCTTTCTCTTGATACCTCTCAAGGATGGTCAATTTACCAAATGGGTGTGAACAATTCCTTTTTGCATGGGGATTTACAAGAGGAAATCTACATGGAGAAACCTTCTGGTTTTGTGTAGGACTCTTCTCTTGTATGCAAGATTCAATGTTCATTGTATGGTCTCAAACAAGCTTCCCGGGATTGGTCCGAGAAAATGGATAGTTTTCTGATCACTTCATGGCTCCAGGGTTGTCATTTTGATCTTATTGTTTACACTATAAGATAGGGCACTGATCTACTAATTCTAGTTTTGTACATGGATGACTTAATTATCATAGGGAGTTCTTCATCCATGATTCAGATGGAATCTTTATTTTTCAACAGAAGTATTCCCTTGACTTACTTCAGTTATTTGGCATGGTTGACTGTAAATCAACGCCTACTCCATTCCAGTTAGGTGTCAATCTTACTATAAGTTTCTCTTCACCCTAAGTTGATCTGTCATTCTATCGAAAACTAATTGGGAGTCTAATTTCTTTGACACATACATGTCCTGACATATACTTTAGAGTTGGGATTGTATCTCTTTCTCTCAGGATCCTCATGAGATTCACTAGAAGGAAGCTAAATGCATTCTCAAGTATATTCAATACACCTTGGGTGCTTCTTAGCTTGAGGATTTAACAGATTCTAATTGGGCTGGTTCTATTGATGATCGAAATCCCACTTTAGGCTTTTTTATCGCCTTGGATGTGCTCCTATTATTTGGTCTTGTAAAAAGAAATGAACAATTTTGTTATCATCTACATAGGTTGAGTATTGTGATGTTGTTCTTGCTAGTCAAGGATTCCTTTGGATTCGACAACTTTGACATAGCTTAGAATTTCACATCATCATCCCATTACTTTTTGGTTTGATATTCATAGTGTCAATCACATCTCTTATAACCCAGTTGAGAATCAAAGGACAAAGCAAATTGAACTTCACATGCATTTCATTCGGAAGCTCATCCATGATGGTGTTCTTTTCTTGGAGTACCTGCCTACGGAAGATCAAATTGTGGACATATTCACTAAACCCTTGGCATCTCCTCATTTCATTCAATTACGATCAATGCTTGGGGTGAAGAAATTTTTCCTTTGGGGGTCATCTTGAGTTCTCCTACCTTCAATTTTTATGTATTTTATTTTGGGGATAAATTTTTTCCTACAAGTTTTTTTTCTTTTCTTCAGTTATGTGAGTTTGTACACGGGTACCTTATCATGTCTTGTTGTCGAGACCCATATTTGTTCTTCCTTGATCCTCCCTACATTTATCTTATCGAGGGGTGTTAGTGTGTTTATTTTAACCATCTACTGTATTGGTGTTTTTGTTGAAATTGTAGTTATCTTAAAACACTTGAGATGAGCTCACATAGATTCACCTCTAAACTACCCAGCTAATATTAGCAATTTCTTGGGCCTCCTCAATCACATAAACAAAGTATTCTCTCATGTATTATGATGATATACAGATCAATAGATTGTGATTTCTGATGTGGGATGTTTGGATTTGCATACCTTGGCATACTTGTGGCTTTTTTCACAATGAGAAGGGTAGATTTCTCCTGAAATGAAACCATAACTTCCACATCCAATGCATCCACATGTTTATGTGTTAAGGCTTCAGAGTTTCAACCCAGTCTATTACACCAAAAGAGAATAGTAACATACTAAAATAATGTACTACATGAGAAGATTTAAAAAATAAACGAGAAGAATTGAAAAATAAATGAGACAAGATTAAAAAATGGACATGACACAATTGTGAGGTGTCATGTGATTCAGATGATGAGAATAAAGTTTGAATTTCATAATATATCAAACTTACTATGCATTACATGTCATAGAAATTCTTATGTGAGTTTGAAGATATGTTCAATTATGTCTCATTAATTAAGATATTCTCTTTAATGAGAATACTAAAAGTTACAATTATGTATATTTCATTGAAAGTTTTTGTTTTCCTCACTAATAGATATGATAATAGTTTATTTACTTTGTAAAGACATAAGTATTAATAGATTTTTTATCATCTACATCCTTTACTTAATGTGCATCCACATAATTATGTGGATTGGAAAAGTTTAGTCCAACATCCTTCATTTCTTTAAAGCATATCCCAATGCCCATTTCTAGAGGTCATTTTTTAAAAGCATATCCTAATGCCCATTGTTCCTTTAGCTAGCATGGAATTATATATTAGTAAAATTTATGGATCTTGATATGGAAATTTTATTGTTTCCATTATTTGACCTTTGTTGTAAGAAGTATAGGTTGACATAAGTTAATTGTACAAGTCAACCAATCCTTGAAATGTTGATGGAATCTTTTTTAGAAAATGTCATATCATTATTATTTCATTTAATTTGAAGATAATAAAATCTATTTCATATGATATTATTACTTCATTTAATTTGAAAATAATGAAATCTATTTAATAAATTGTTATGTATTTTTCATCAATTTTAAAACAATAAAATCTTGCATTAAAATAATTATACTTAAAAATGTTCTATATTATTATTAATTTTATTAAAACATCATTAAAATAATTATACTTAAAAATGTTCTATATTATTATTAATTTTATTAAAACATCATAATGTAGTAATTTTATTAAAACCTCATAAGGTAGAATGTTAACATTTCCAACAATTGATTTACAAATTTATATTAATAATTTATTTATACTTAATTGAAGGTGTAGAATAGCGGCCATGTGGTTATCTCTTTCTATCTCTCTTTTTTAGTAATCTTGGCTAACATTTGTATTACTAATATGTAATTATATTAGTCTATCTTTTTTAATTTTGGGGTATATTTTTTTAATTATACACGGTGACTATAATAACATTAGTATTTGTTGTATGAGACTAGGATGTATAATTAATATTCAAGGTTAATTATTTTGCAGTTTGTTTTTAAATGATTTTCATATTGATATTATTCTGGTAATCTTTTATATTATTTCTAACCAATTTAATTATACACACTAACTATAATAACATTATTATTTTTTTTTGGTATGATATGAGGGTATATAATTAATATTCAAAATTAATTATTTTGCACTTTCTTTTATTGAAATGGTTTTCATATTGATATTATTTTAATAATCTTTTTTATTACTTTTAATCAACTTCAAATTACTAAGTATACAATCATTTCAAATTTCTATGTATAAGAAAAAGACTTAGCAACTTCAAATATTATACAAGACAACAATGGAAATTAAAATTAAAATTATTTTAAATTATTATGTATAAAATTATTTCAAATTATTATATATAAGGAAAGGACTTAGAATGTTAATATCAATACTATGTATAAGAAAAAAACTTAGCAACTTCAAATATTATAGAAAACAATAATCAAAATTAAAATTATTTTAAATTATTTTAAATTATTATATATAAAAATATTTCAAATTATTATGTATAAGAAAAGTATTAATAATATATATATCATTTAGAGAAAACTCTAGAAACTATATTTTTATATTCTAATTTTAAAGTTTAAAAAGAAAGACCAATTACCTTTTAGGCATTAGTGAATAAATATGCATTGTACTAATTATAATAGAATTATCAATATAATTCTAATTGAAATATTGT
>SNQJ01S0007079.1:54947-65191 GCA_010110895.2 Picea sitchensis
AAAAAAAAAAACAAAAATTAAAAAGAAACATAAACATATATACATTATAATGATCTGAATTAAATATTAGACACAAAAATTAAAAAGAAAAAAACATTAGGTTTGATGTACTACCACTTGGAAAATGAAATTGATATCCATTCCAAATTGCAACATTGACAGAGTCAATCCCGTCAGGACTAACCTGTAGTTTCCCATCGTAAAAAGAAAATAAATGATAGTAACGGAATACCACAACACTAAACTAATCAACAAAGAAATTCGGATGCTTTGAATATGAGAAGTGGTGGGATTTATATATGAAAAGTGGTGGGATTTATACAGAAAAAAAAAATTTAAATGAAGACACATGGCTCAGATATAATAGAGTATCTGTGTTTTTTTTAATTAGATGGTAAATGTGAATGCTAGTTGGGATATACCAACAATTTTTTTAGTTATTCTTTTAGCCAACCTTCTCAAGCAAAGTAATAAAAATAAAAAGTCCATGACTGAAAATATTAGATGTTCAAGTGAATGTAGATTAGGGGGGCTGGATTTTACTGCCACATCTCCCTGCCCTCGCTCCAATTACATAATAAAGATTTCGACCAACCTGGTTCCTCTTCCTTGTGAAAATTTTTTATTTTCAATTATTAACCGAATAGTTAATGCCATTTGAACCACGAAACAATATAAACATGAGAAAGTGGTGAATATACAACCCTCTTATATGTAGTTGGTAACATGGAAATAAATACTATAGGGAAATGAACAAATAATAATGTTGGTGAAATTAAACCTTTTACATATTCATCTCTTCCACATCCATACCACCATCAAAATTGACAACCTTCATATGTATTACCAGTGAAATGCAAAACTTTAGGGCTATATCTTCTAGTATCTTCTTTGACCCTTATTCATAACTGATGTCATCATTATCTCTCGAACCCATTGTTTCCATGCCGCCTCCTTCCACTTTCACTTTATTGACCAATTGCACTAAATGGTTAGAAGGTATTGGATTTGATGCACAAAAAAATCAACCCGTAAGATCCTTGGTGGAAATAGAAAATGAGTTTCATGTTGAAATGCACCCAAAAATATTTTCCCACACTAAAATAGAACCACCATTCAAATGGAAAAAGAGGATAATAGTCGACATACTTGCAACTAGTGAAATCGGCTTAAGTCTCCATCCTCCCACATCAAATCTTAAAATTGAGCTCTAGAATCGCCATAATGGATTTATGTTGGCATAAAGTTTACTGACACGCAACAATATAGCCTCATGCCTATCTCCTTAATGCGACTCCACAATTCTGAAGATGTGTCAAAGAAACCACCATGGATCTCATCTATTAATGTATTCATTTTCATGTTAGCAATGCCACCACTCACGCTCTAACAAAATAGGTTCATCATGCCATGTGTAACCTGCCAAACAATATAATTGTGATGTGTAGCACATTGTCTCACCAAATTTTTAGCATGTTTTTGAGCATTATACCTGAAATTTAACAATTTGTCTAAAAACATATTCTTATCTACTGTTTTCCCATTTGTCCAAGACGCTCTACAAGAACTCACCTAAGACATGGGAGTGAGAGTTCTTTAGCATGGTTTCTAAGAACGAATACATTATTGTTGAAGCCGAGAGATGAATGTGGTGTTCATGCGCCTCTAAATTGTAACCTCTGTAGCATGACCAATTCAAATGCAAATCAAATCGATAATCACAAACATGCACTTGAGTGAATTATATGTTTGTGAAAATTCTAGGGAAATAGGAACGGTCGATTCCAAAGTAGTGTACCTACAAAACAAGGTTACACCTGCCCGAAACAAGACAATATATGGTGAATAAAGCCTCAAAACCAATGGGGATTCAAGAAGGAACCTTGTTGTCCCAAAATTTCATAAGTATGGAGATACATATATCAACAATAAATAAGTTATGAAAGTTGCAAAATTAACCATCAAAATCAAGTGCAAGATATTGGAAATAAAGCTATTAACAAGTAGATAAATTTCCAATGATTAGAGCAAGAATTTAATAGCAATTAGAGGTATGTTACTAAGTGTTATCAATAAAAATTTGTAATAGCCTTATGGATGTAGCAAACATTTTTGACAACAATATGTTCTATCCACTAAAATCAACAAGTAAACCACCCAAACAATAGTTATTAACCGGTAGAACACTTGCCAAGGCTTACAAGTCAATTTAAGCGGTAGAAGAGTGAGTAAAAGAATGAAAGTGGATGTGTTTGTTGCAGCCTTATTGGATGTAACTTAAAATTTATTACAACAAGAAACCCACTTGGCTAATCAAGATTCCCTTAGGGAACATTGTAACTTAAATCATGTAAAATCAAATTCTAAACTTAAACGACTAAATATCCTTAATATCATGTTTACCAATGCATAATATTCAATCTCTAGTTCAAAATATTAGTGCCTTGTCTATATGGGTGTAATCCCTTTTACTTCCTAGACTAAGCAAAGCTTAGCAAGGTAAATCGACAAAGGTGTCATTCCTTTTAGTCCTTGTAGAAACCTTTGTAATTAGATTTTTAAATGACAACAAATATAGATCTTGATGGAGGGTGTATGCCATTATACTCCTCCAAGGGTTTTGAAAATTAACCTTGAAATCAAGAAGAAAAATATACAATTGCAGAAATTATTACCTAGTCCAAGAGATAGCATGAAAAAACCCTTACTCATCAAGAATATTCCACCACAATTTCGAAGAAACAAGCATCCAAGAGATACTTGGTAGCCATTTTCATACAATAGACAAGTATTCCATCGAAAATGCACCAAAGAAGAGAGAGAGATATAGAATTTCCAAAGTACAACAAACATTTCGGCCAAGAATCTTGTAATTCTCAAGTGATGATGATAAAATGAGAGTGAGGTGACCTTTATTTATATGAGGTCACCTAAAACCAAATTTTCCACTTTAAAATGTCAACAACTAATTAGAAGGAGGTGGACCTCCTCTATTTTCTTTTTACAACTTAAAAATACAAAATTACATAAATTAAATCCCTAATGATGATGACACCATGCCTTAAAAGGGGGACGTTGGGATAAAGGTGAGACACTGAGCCTCAAAGAGAAAGTCATTTTTCCTCCAAAGGTCATGTGCCATGTCCTCATGTGCTAGAGTGTCAAGTCATGCATATCCCTCCATTAAATCTCATCACATCAACTATAGAACCATCAAAACCCCATCATCCAAGGTGACGTCAAGGGATAAGGTGTGATTTACAAGGCTTCCAAAATCCAACATTTGGATGCAAGTGGTCTCAATTTCATCCTCACATGCCATCCAAGTGCCTCCAAAGGAAACGTTCATATTCTCAAGCCCTCAATGAGTGGGGGTGCATCATCCATCATGTGGGATTCCATCCCCTATGAAGGTCCAAGTGACTTAGTTCCTTCACGAAAATCTGTCACCAGGAAAGGTCCTGCAAAGACAAATAAGTACTCCCTCCAAGGGTGCACAAGTCACATGTATCATGCCAAGTAACCCACATTTAATAAAATAACCATCCAAACATGCGCATTAAATCCCCACTTTTAAAATTAGACAAATTCTCAATGGACTTATACAACTTGCAAAATTTACATATGGGAGGGTTTTCATGGTGGCCTATTGGGTAGATCAAGCCCCAAGTTAAGGAATGTTTCCCAATAAGACTAATTTTGAGGCCATGCAATGAGTATGAGGTGGGTGGGGAGGAAATACTCCCAGGCATAGGTTCTTGACATATCAATGGTTTATATTGTCTCATTTATGGGTGCCTTTGTGAACAGTGTGTTGCACCTTCATTTGCAATGAGACATTTTTCCAATCCCTTATTTCCATTCATTTATTAGATTCCAAAAGATGATTACTATGTGAAATGGAAAGTAAAAATAATACAATGGCACTTGAAGTTAGAAACACACAAAGTGTCATATGCAATGGAATGTAAGTGTAACATCCCACTCTTGCTCACACTGAGCAAACTTATTCTTTGAGGACACTTACGTGCAAGTGATCCAGATTATTATACTATTGGGCATTTGCTTAAGATTATGAGGTGTTATGGATTGATGCCATGTTACTTTGTTGTATTGACACATACATGTGCTATTGACTCAGTTTTCCTGAGTGTGCCAGATTTTGGACCTCGAGGATGGAGAGGCATCGATGATACCCCTTGGACTCCGGATCGAGTCATGGAGTGGACTATTAGGGTTTTATTGTTCTATATATGAAATATGTGCATATGATTAGATGTTATGATTATGGATTTTATTCTAACATAATTTGTTGATGATGCAGGGTGACGATATCTTGTCGACCAAACTCACATGTGGAGTAGAGGGGTCATGCACGACTACCAGAGATGTTGAGGGAGAGGTGTGGATAGCAACCCTGCCACAACCTACTAGCACTCCCGCCATGGTTGGAACTGTAGGCTAACAATTACCTAGTTCGACAAGACTCACGATGTCGTGAGGGCAGACTGCGACAGTCACTCACGATGATTCTAAGGGGCATGCAATAAGGCAGGGGCCTTATTCCTTAAAGGCCCTTAGTCTCCCACAAGATCACCTGGCAGAGTATCGACTCCAGGGGTTTTGATATCTACCAAGTCAGTGAAGAGGCGAGTGGCACCCATGGAGCACGTAGTGCATCCTGAAGGGCATGTCGCAAAAGGGAAATAGAATGAGGCGAGTGACACCATTAGAGCACCTAGTGCATCATGAAGGGCACGTTGTGTTGTTAAATAATAAATGAGTAAACCTAGATGGTCTTAGAATTAATAACATGATAAGTAAGATTTAAAGACAATTTCCCTAATAAAATGCCACCCAACCTCGAAAATTAAAATCTAGGTAAGTAATATTTGTGATAAAAAACATATATTTATATAAAATAAAAAATAAAAAATAAACAATAATAATAATCATCTTTAATCATGTGACGAGAAGGGGGTAAGCGATTCAATTAAATTATAAAAAATATTTTCGGGGATAAAATTTAAAAAGGGGGAAAAGGAGGAAATAATTGTTTTGTTACATATGCTAATTAAAAATTTATTAATTAAAAAGAAAAAGGGGAAAAAGGTAATTTTCTACACTTTCTAATTGGAGTTTTAAATGAATAGGGAAAGAGGAAAATTTAAAATAATTAGGAAACTATGAAAAAGCGGGAAACATAAAGAGAAAGGAAAACATAAGGAAAAAGAAGAAAGACTAACTTAGTAAGGTATTTTGCATTTAAGAACATTCTAAATTGAACTCAACTAGTGAATTAGTAAGGGGTTAAGTCATTAAAATGTGTAAGGGAATATGGGGACATCTAGGAGCGATTATATCAATGATTTTAGGTCGGTGAGTGAAATATGAGTAATTAATTAATTAATGAAATTAATTAATGAATGAAATTAATTAATTAATTAAATTAATTTATGGTGCAATGAAGGGGATGGGTGACACATGTACGGGGAGGATTTTTATGAGTTAAATTATTGAACATTAAACTAAATGATATTTTGGGAAAGTAAATGACTTAGAAACTCTATATAAAGGAGGGAGGAGGAGGATCATGGATCTCTTCTGTTATGCGTAATGTTACGCTACAGAATTTCAGACTTGACTGACTTAGCTTGTGGGAGTTAGGATACATAGTTGGGTGAGGAGTGGTAGCTCGACCTTGCGAAGAGGGCTAGCAACTAGTTGTTCTTTGTTTTAGGGTGCGTGGCCCCTTTGCGGCTCTGGGAGCTAAGGGGGAAGAATAGTACACCTAGCATTGGCAGGGAGGTACCAGTGAAGTCTCATCGATCGACAAGCGAAAGTTGCACAGAGCACGCGGGACAATGACTCAGAGAGGATGATTTGGGATATGGGTCGCTTACTTGATTTTTCATGGTAGATTCTTATTATACCTTACGCTTTCCATTCTATATTTTTAATTAGGTAAATAAAATGTTTGACTTAGCATTTAAACCAAGAACTTAAATTCCCCATAGTGTTAAGCTCATTGCTTGACTTGTTTCCCTTGGAATTCGGTCCCTGCATGTTGTGACTGTCCTTTGGTTTTGTTGATTTTTGTGAAGAGTTGTTCTTTTACTTCATCCTCATCCCTAGTTTGTCAGTCCACACCTGAGCATTCGGCTAGGAGCCGAATCGACGGTCACCACTTCGGTGCATAGCAACATATAGATTCTAATGCCCTACTTTTCTGTGCATGGATGATGAGCGAAGGATGTGTTTCCTAGACATCTACCCCTATTGATTGTTCTTGTTTGATTGATGGTCATGGTGCCTTATTGTGATTGATTACCTATGTGCATTGATTATATTTTCTCCCTACAAGCATTCAATCACAAATTTTTCCTCTGCAATTTATTACTTTTCGATGGTGAAACTGCGTTGTGTCTTTAATCCACTGGGCCTGCGATTTTCCTCTGGAAATTAGTACATTTGGTGGTGAATTTTACCCTGCGAATTCACCCTTTGTTTATCAAACAAGAGACTAGCATTTTCATCAAAATTTTCTTTAGTCTCACATGCCTCATTTTAGATTAGTCAACAACCCTAACTTGAAGTAATCATAACTTTGAAAATGTAATGTATAAAGATATACAATTGATACACAATGTTCTTCATTGTGTTTTATGCAATTCCTCCAAGTGGCACTACTTGGAACCTCTCAGAAAAGGAGTTATAGCAAAAATGGCATACCTTGCTGAATTTTGGCTTATTCTAGAGAGCAACCTTGTAGAGCGTGCCCCGGACAAAATATTTGATGAAATGATCTGAAACTATTACACAACATACTACAGACTGTACCCTAACCAACAGATTTTCTCTCACTAATTTTGGATCTGTTATGAATATGTTATGATGTTTTTACCTGAAACACCTGATTTTGACTACTTTCGGGACTGCCCACAAATCCTATTTTCCATAGAGTGTAACTTAGAAAGCACCATCAAAAGAATTTATCCTTCCTTGCATTTCGGCCTTCTTTTCTTCACTTTCCTCAGAATTTTGGCTTAGATATCATTTGTATACCTCATACACCTATAGATATTCAATATGCTCAAGTGTGATTCAAATGAGAGAACCTTGCCTCTTATTTATACTCTCCAAGTAGCTTCCTTAAAAAACATCTTCTAGGTCACTTGGCCCCACTTTCCTTATTTTAGGGTTGGGTCCACTTCTAATTTCTCCATTAAAATTATTATTGAAATAATTTATTTTTTATTCACTTTTAATTATAATACACTCATCACTTCAATTTATTATTTACCTTTTAAAATCTCTTAAACAACTTTGATTACTTTGACCTTTTGGGGCTTCTAGATGACATATGAGAGTCCTCCAACTTCGTAAGGCCATAACTCTCAAACCGTGAGGAGTTATGTGATGTTCTACATACCACTAGAAATGGCATGATATGCACTATCCATGTAGAATAGTATTATCTTAAAATATATCATAACTCATACCGTTATCCATCAAACAAACTTGGGTCCATTACCCAAACCTGGGGTCTCCAATTTCTCATGACCATAACTCTCTAACCGTGAGGAATTATGTGACATTCCACATACCACCGGAAATGACATGACAAGTACTATCGATCTAGGATATTTTCCCTGACAAATTCACTTTCCTTCATCTCATTTTTCCAAAATTAAGCATGGGTTCTCTTACTGCACAAAGTGTCTTCCCGTGAGGGCTTTCACCATATGGGGACCACTTTGGAGTTCATCCATATTTACTTCTTATCATCCATGAAAAAAAAATAATGAGTCATATTTACATCAAACACTATTGGGTCCATTATCCAAACCTTCATGCTACAGGTCTTTCTTCAAGGGTTGACATCAATGACAACCAACCTTAATCAACACGCCCTTCAAGTTTCTTTCTGGGAGACCATGTCAGACACCTTTGAGTTAGGATCGGCTTGAGGATAGGGTCCTCGTGGGACCGGAAGCGATCCAAGAAATGGAACATTAAATGAAAACTATAAGACAAAGGATCAAGGAAGCCTAGGATCGACAGAAGAGTTATGTCGATGCATGTCGTGTTGACCGTAGTTACGATGTGGCGATCAAGTATTTTTGTAGTTGAGATTGCATAATATTTCGATCAAGTTTGGAAATGGGGGTAAAATATCTCCTAGGTCCATGGGATCCTACAATATTGTCGAAAAGGGAGGCTTGTGGCCTAGTAACTAGCCTTGCCTGATTCTTGAGGGCCTATGCATGACGTTTTGCACATCTCTATTTGAGACTTTATGATTAATGATCCTACACATGTTTTGACTTGAGCACCTTGTGGATGTCGTATGAGTGGGCGCTCATGGTTGAGTTGATACACATTATGGATCATCGCATTTGATAGCTACGACGTCAAACAATAGATCAGGTCAAGGTCCAATGGGACAACTACAATCTTCACTCGGCGACCTCGGAGGATGCATATGAAATGCGCCAATAGTTTCCATTTTTGTTGGATAGATAGACTTATGATATTGTGATACACATTATGCCAAGATGGGGTGTATGTAACATCCCTCTCTTGCTCGCACTGAGCGAACTTATTCTTTGAGGATACTTGCGTGAAAGTGATCTGGATTATTATGCTATTGGGCATTTTCCTATGATTATGAGGCGCTATGGATTGATGACATGTTACTTTCCTGTATTGACACAGATAGGTGCTATTGACTCGGTTTTCCTGAGTGTGCAGGATTTTGGACCTTGAGGATGCAGAGGCATCGATGAGACCCCTTGGAGTCTGGATCGAGTCAGGGAGTGGACTATTGGGGTTTTATTGTTCTATATATGACATAGGTGCATGTGATTAGATGTTATGATTGTGGATGTTATTCTGAAATGATTCGTTGATGATGTAGGCTGGCGATACCTTGCCGACCAGACTCACATGTGGAGTAGAGGGTTCACGCATGAATACCAGAGACATTGATCCGAAATCGGATCCAGAAGCCTAACAGGGCTTGAAAAATGCTCAAAAATGAAAGTCCTCAGAATCCGACGAAACCAATTCCATTGTGTCTGTATCATCTTCCCGATTCCAACAGTATATTTACTTTGTCAAACGGGCTCCGTATGAGAAAGTTATCATTTTCTGATCGGAAGCCCAAACAGTTAAAAAGTCAAAGGTTAACTGGTCAAAAAGTCAACGTCGATGACATCAGCATGCTGACTGTGCAGGATATGATGTGGCACTCAATAGCTGATCGTGATTGGGCAGGTTCGTTGACAGGGTAGACATGTGGCAGGCAACTGGACTAGTCAATGGTTGACAAGTGGCATTAATCCGTCGAATGGGGAGATGCCACGTGGCCCAGTCATGGGCAACCACGTGGCACCCAATCATCAGTTGAAGTGGCATGTTTCAAAAAAATATGTTTTGGGGTCCATGGGTTTTGAACCCATGACCACCACCAAGCCCAACACCTTAAGAAATAGTCTTTTCCAATACACCAAATTATTTCTTATGTTGTAAAACCCACATTATAAAATATATTGCAAAGTATTGTATGGAGAGGGGCCAACGCTTAGCCCTTTGGGCTAGCGCTTGGCCATATGAACCCATATGACCCTGTCAAGGGGGAGAGCACTGGGAAAGAGGGGGATTATGCCCAAATCTAACTATAAAATGGGTTTTATAACCAATTTTTGGGGTTTAATGGTAATTTTTAATGGTTTTGGGGAGTTATTGGGTAGTTTTGGAGCCTAATTTTTGGGAGGAAGTTGGGGATGAGCAACCAACTTTCCCATCTATATAACCAAGGAATGTTTGAGGCCATAGGAGGGCATTCAGAGTAGAATTATGCTGAGGAGAAGCCAAGCCAAAGCCATTTTGAGGCAGAGAAGCTTTTAAGGAGGAGACGTTGTTGGACCATTTCTGGGAGCTCCGGACGTCCGTTTTGCGTGCCATTTTCTTTGCATGGTTCTAGAGATCTGGAAGAACATGACCAGATCAGTCTTGTAGCCATTTGGCATTGCAGCGATGTACTTTTGAGCTTTTTAGTAGAAATAAAAAAGCCTCCCCCACAGAGAAAAAAAGGCCCGGAGACGTAGGCAAAGTTGTGTCAAACTCCGTTATCAATCTGCGTGTTATGGTTTGCTGTTTATTCTTTCATTTCAGATCTGCAAATGTATATATGGTTGTCATAATTCCTCTTCTTTCCTCATTCTTCACTAAGTTTTCTC
>SNQJ01S0007079.1:67466-91451 GCA_010110895.2 Picea sitchensis
TTGAACCCATGACCACCACCAAGCCCAACACCTTAAGAAATGGTCTTTGCCAATACACCAAATTATTTCTTATGTTGTAAAACCCACATTATAAAATATATTGCAAAGTATTGTATGGAGAGGGGCCAGCGCTTAGCCCTTTGGGCTAGCGCTTGGCCATATGAACCCATATGACTGTGTCAAGGGGGAACGCGCTGGGTAAGAGGGGGCTTATGCCCAAATCTAACTATAAAGTGGGTTTTATAACCAATTTTTGGGTTTTAATGGTAATTACGCTTATTTTTAATGGTTTTTGGGAGTTATTGGGTAGTTTTGGAGCCTAATTTTTGGGAGGAAGTTGGGGATGAGCAACCAACTTTCCTAGCTATATAACCAAGGCATTTGTGAGGCCATAGGGGGGCATTCAGAGTAGAATTATGTTGAGGAGAAGCCAAGCCAAAGCCATTTTGAGGCAGAGAAGCTTTTGAGGAGGAGACGCTGTCGGACCATTTCTAGGAGCTCCGGACGTCCATTTTGTGTGCTGTTTTCTTTGCATGGTTCTAGAGATATGGAAGAACATGACTAGATCATTATTGTAGCCATTTGGCATTGCATCGATGTACTTTTGGGATTTTGAGCAGAAATAAAGAAGCCTCCCCCATAGAGAAAAAAAGGCCCGGAGACATAGGCAAAGTTGTGTCGAACTCCGTTATCAATATGTGTGTTGTGGTTTGTTGTTTATTCTTTAATTTTAGATGTGAAAATGTATATATGGCTGTCATAATTCCTCTTCTTTCCTCATTCTTCACTAAGTTTTCTCAAATGGTTAATTAACGCATGAAAAATTAAAACTCAACCATAAGTCATTAAAAGATCCTACAGATCAGACATTGGGGGAAAGGTGTGCACAAAAACCCTGCCACATACTACTAGAACTATCATCGTGGCTCAAATTTTAGGTTAACGATTACCTAGTTCGAGAAGACCCATGATGTCATGAGAGAAAACTACGACAGTCGCTCACGATGATCCTAAGGGGTGCTCAATAAGGCAGGGGACTTACTCCTTAGAGGCCCTTAGTCTCCCACAAGATCACCTAGTGGAGTATTGACTCCAGGGGTTTTTTATGTCTATCAAGTCAGTCAAGAGGCGAGTGGCACCCTTGGAGCACGTAGTGCATCCTGAGGGGCACGTTGCGCAAGTGAAACAAAATGTGGCGAGTGGTACCCTTGGAGAACCTAGTGCATCCTGAAGGGCACTTCGCCACGTGATAAGAAATATTAAAAACAATTTCCCTAATAAAATGTTGCCCAACCTCAAAAATTAAAATCTAGGTAAGTGATACTTGTGATAAAAAATATATATTTATATAAAATAAAAATAAAAATAAATAAAGAATAATAATAATCATCTTTAATCATGTGGCAAGAAGGGAGCAAGCGATTCAATTAAATTATAAAAAATCTTTTGTGGGATAAAATTTAAAAAGGGGGAAAAAGGGGAAATAATTGTTTTGTTACATATGCTAATTAAAAATTTATTGATTAAAAAGAAAAAGGGGAAAAAGGTAATTTTCTACACTTGCCAATTTGAGTTTTAAATGAATAGGGAAAGATGTAAATTTAAAATAATTAGGAAACTAGGAAAAAACGAGAAATGTAAATAGAAAGGGAAACATAAGGAAAAAGAAGAAAGACTAACTTAGTAAGGTATTTTGCATTTAAGAACTTTTAAAATTGAACTCAACTAGCGAATCAGTAAGGGGGTAAGTCATTAAAATGTGTAAGGGAATATGGGGAAACCTAGGAGCGATTCTAGGAATGTTTTTAGGTGGGTGAGGGAAATAGGAGTAATTAATTAATTAATGAAATTAATTTATGGTGCAATGAAGGGGATGGGTGACACATGTACAGGGAGTTTTTTTATGAATTAAATTATTGAACATTAAATTAAATGGGATTTTGGGAAAGTAAATGACTTAGAAACTTTATATAAAGGAGGGATGAGGAGGATCATGGATCTCTTCTATTATGCGTAACGTTATGCTACAAAATTTCAGACTTGACTGACTTAGCTTGTGGGAGTTTGGATACCCACCTCGATGAGGAGTGGTAGCTCAACCTTGCAAGGTGATGTGGGAGCTAGTTGTTCTCTGGTTTAGGGTGTGTGGCCCCTTTGCGGCTTGGGGGGGTAAGGGGGAAGAAGAGTACCCTTAGTGTTGGATGGGAGGTACCGGTGAAGTCTCCTTGATCAACAAGCGAGAGTTGCACGGAGCATACGGGACAACGACTCAAAGAAGACAATTTGGGCTATGGTACACTTACTTGATTTTGCATGGTAGATTCTTATTATACCTTACGATTTCCATTCTATATTTTTAATTGGGTAAATAAAATGTTTGACTTATCATTTCAACCGAGAAATTAAATTCCCAATAGCCTTAAGCTAGTTGCTTGACTTGTTTCCCTTAGCATTCAGTCTGTACATGTTGTGAATGTTCTTTGGTTTTGTTGATTGTTGTGAAGGGTTGTGTGTTTACTTCTTCCTCATCCCTATTTCTTTATTCCATGCCTGAGCAGTGGGCCAGGAGTCGAATCGACGATCGTCACTTCGGTGCATAGAAACCTATAGATTCTAATGCCCTACTTTTCTGTTCGTGGATGATGAGAGAAGGATGTGTTGCCCAATCATCTACCCTTGTTGATTATTCTTGGATAATTGATGGTCATGGCACCTTCTCGATATTGATTACCTCTGTGAATTGATTATCTTTTCTCCCTACAAGCATTCAATCATGAATTTTTCCTCTGCAATTCATTACTTTTTGATGGAGAAACTGCGTTGCGTCTTTAAACCATTGGGCCTGTTATTTTCCTCTGCAAATTAATACATTTGATGGTGAATTTTACCCTGGGAATTTACCCTTTGTTTATACATTTACATATTGTGATTTCATCCTTCCATTGCACAACGATTTTATCCTTCTTTACACGGCGATATCATAACACACAACAAACTCATATTTTTCTCAGCAAAATCTTTATTGTTTTCATTTGGTTAGACAACAAGTATAATTGTATAGCCAAAGAATTTAATTAGACAATAATTCTATTTGTATAGACAATGTTTCCGTTTGTTATAAAAGAATTATATATATATATAGTTTAATTCCTGGCTAAATTAATTTAGAGTTGTTAATCCTTTTAAGAAAGCGTTATCTTGATAGAGATATGTATATTTAATCCCTTGCTAATTTCCTGTTATATTTTTATTACATTTTTATGGGACAACGATACATTGCGTTTTTGGATAGCATATTATACTGTATATATATTGAATGAACAACAATTTATTACACAACGATTACACTTTTTTTCACAGCACCTTGCAAGATTTGCTTGGGATTATGACACAACCTTCACACCACCATCTTTGTGGCACACACATAGCCGTCACACCACTATTTCGTGGAACTATACATAGTATTGCAACCACTATTCCTTGGCAAATTACACAGGGTTACCCCACGATGTTCTGGGCGAGCTCACCCAGCCTTCATGGATGCGTTTTTAATATGAGCATGACTGCATTTTAATATGTTGTGTAAGGATGAATATTAATTAGCGAATTTAGTATGCATCTTAATCCTTATAAGATGTGTTTTAATCCTTCCAAATCCTTTTAAATCCCTTTAGGTATGCATCTTAATCCATTTTAATCCTTTTAATTATGCGTTTTTATAATGTGAATTTAACATGCATTTTAATCCTTTTAAAACTGGCGAATTTAATGGCAGTGTTTCAATATGCTGAATATTAAACATGTCGTGTAAGAAAACAAACTGTATAGCTAATGACAACGAATGGTATAGATGTGGTTATGTAGAGATGTTGATAACGATGTGTATCAATCTCGTGACAGTGAATAATGTGTGCTAATAATTCATAGGCAACGATATCATTGACAGTCAATAATGGGTGTTATTAATAATGTGGGTTAATAATTTATAGGTAGCATTATCATTGTCAGTAAATAATAATGCGTGATAATAACGTGTTAATTTGTTAATAGTAGTGATTTTCATTTTATGAAGGCCAATTATATAGCGATTTCAGGATAGCAATTTGCATTATGATAACGAACTCATATAACAATTTATTCCAGATAGATAGTATGAATGGGTACCGATATCACAGTTTGACAGTAAAAGTTGACATCAATTTCAATACTAGACACAGGTTATTAATGACCAGTGATTTAACTTCTATGACCGTAAATATATTAGACAACGATCTTGCATTATCTGGTATGACAACGATTTTTTTTTATTCATTATATGAAAACAAGTTATTATTTATCTTTCGCTGCGATTTAACGATAATATTCACAATGATTCTATAGAGGTTGTATAATAGTGACTTTCTTTTATTGTATAACATCGATTTTGGATTTATGGTTCATATGGGTCTTATGTTATGAATCTTATTGATTTTAGAAAACAATCAAGTTATGGTTCCACAAATTAGAGTATGTCAAGTTCTTATGGTAGCTCACTTATATTATATTAATGGAAAACACATATTTTGTTGACGACGTAAATTTGATCATGTTAAGTGCATAATAGTTCACTCCTTCGCACCTAGACGTCTTTCTTACACGACTAATGTTTTATGGTTTGTTGGCAAAGTCGTTTAATACCCTGCGCAATGTAATTTGAGATTGTCATCTTGCGTTGTGTCGACTTGTTGCTTTGGTGCGTGGGAATAGTCTTCTTGTTAGTGGATTCGGTATCTAAGTACATTGGATTTATCTTGGAATGAGGGTCTAGTTATGCTATGTTGCACCATGGTTATGGTCATGCCTATCGCCTTGTGGCGGCATGATTCTTGCTGAGGGGATCATTGTGTGCCCTGTCGGATATATGCAAATGATAACCTTGTCATAGTCTTGTGCTTCTCGATGTGGGTGTTTGTCATTGTGATTGATGGTGGTGTTGGATTGTGTAATTCTTTCATGCATTTGGTTTGCGCACCTTGAGGTTCTAGTCATTGGTCATCAAGGTCGTTGTGTCGGCAGGGGGATGTTGTCCCTTAGTTTGTAAGCGTGGTCATGTTTGCATCGAGCGGGTAGTCATTTCTCCTTATTGTTTTATGCATGTTTTGCCCATCTTTTCTTGTGTCAGTGTGTGGATTCATAGTTGTCTATTAACTATTCGGCGGGCATGGTGCTCGTCATCAGGTGTGTTGTCTAGTTGTAATTGTTTTTATCATCATGTTTATAAAAAAAAAAAAAAACCGCACTTTCTGCTTTGCTTGTAGTCTTAATGATAACGACGTTACAGTAAGAGACACTGCAAAATGCATTTCCCCAACAAGTGAGACATTTATAAATTTTTTGTTTTCTTTTTACAGGCCCTTCATTTTTATGGAGAAGCATTTCATTTCTCTCAAGACCTTAGGCTGAGCATATAGAAGGATCATTTATGGCTCTTAAATTTTTCCAACTACAACACCTCTCGGCCTTTAGCCCCTTCTTTCCATGAAATGATGTACAAGCCCTTCTCGGGGTCAGTGAAACCTAAACCCAAAAGATGAGGAAACAGAGGGAAATAAGTATGGAAAGTGATCAATATGAGCCATAATGGTGCGAGGACCCTTCTAAAAGAGCCCCTAGTAGAAACACTCTTCTCGAGGGTGACCCAATTACTAGGAAACTATGTCAATCACCAAGGTGAAATGAGGAAAATGGTATAAATTCCAAGAAAATGTTTCACAATCAAGAGAGGAACCTTTGCAACATGCTCAAATGCTTCAATCATTAAAGTGACACTTACTATGAGAATGGACTTATTACCTCATGAAGCGAGACCTACTATCTTATGGGAGCCATTCTAGTGTGGTGGAAGTTGTTTTTTCTACTAAAGACAAATGATGGTGTGTGCTGGAGAGAATGTGTTCTTCCTGCACAATGTGGGCTTTGTCGGCCATATAATTCTCGACACTCCATGTATACAACCTGCGGACCTCAAGACAACATATCCTTAGTTACCCTTAGACATGAAGGGCTAACAAGAAAACACTTCTAAAACAAAAAAAATGTAAATGTGAGATATTTTAAAAAAATTGAAAAAAATAGAAACATATATTTGAAAATTATAAATAAAATATTTTAACTTTTGTTTTCACTATGCAATTCAACAGAAGAAGATTTCAAACAAAATATTATTCTAAAGTTGTTTCATTCTCTAATTAAATTCAGAATTAAAGAATCACATAAGTTGCACAACAATATGATGAAATTATTAAAGTTCATTAGGTCAATAATGTAATGTTGTGAAAATGAGACAAAAAGTTAAAATTATATAATCTATAATGTCTTATTAAAAAAAAAAAAAATAACTCTTGTTTTTGCAATTCAATGTAATATACGGATTGAAGGAAGTTTTTATTTTAAGATTTCATATTATGGTTTCCTACTAATATTTTTGGCTTCGTTTACGAAACTTGTGATTTAAAGGAACCTTGATACAACATGGCCATATATAATTTTGAAATTTCATCATTCTTTTGTGATTTCTATCAAATAATTTTTAAAAACAATAAAAAAATATATAGAAAATGATTTATATAAATTATTAATAGTTTAAAATAAAAATTCCAATACACAAAAATATAATAAAAAAATTCATTTCAAATGTATTTGCTTCATTCGTATTATATATCTCAAATTAAATAAATAAATAAATAATTCAATTTTTTTTTTTTAATTTTAATCACATAACAATATACCAAAATATAATTTGGTCTTAAACAAAAATAATAAACAATAACACAAACATTTAAAAGATTTGTGTTCTTAATTTTAAGAAAAGAATTTCAAATTACAAATAATATATCAAAAGAAAATAATAGTATAGTAAAACAAGAGTAATAAACAAATTAAATTAAAATTAAATTAAACTAAGTAAAAAAGCTAATTACAATGGATACACAAACAATTTAGAGTGATTCATAAATTTTAAAGTAATAATTTTTAATTAATTAATTAAAAATATAAAAAAACACACAAAAAAAAAAATGTTTAATTATATGATTATTTTAAGAAAATATTAAGATTAATGAATATCTTTCAACACTATAAAATCTATAAAATGTGTTTCCTTTTAAATTCAATAATTAATAATTCTACAATACAAGCTTGTAGGTATAGAAACTCACAACCATTCTACTCTATTGAAGAGTGTAGGTCTAAAAATTGACAACCATTCTACTCTATTCTATAATAATGAGATAAAAAAATATCCAAAAAATGAATAACCTTGATGTGATACACTCTACTTTATAACATTCAAATCAAAGATAAAAATGATAAGCTCATTTGTAGAACGTAAGCTCCTTAACCACCCATTATACAAAATTGGATTTTAATATTGACTTTTATGAATTTCCAATTTTTTTGAATTTTTTTTGAATCGAGTCCATTATTTTGTTGATCATTAACACTTCTAAGCAACTAAAATTTTAATGATTATTGATACACTTTCAGATACATACATTAAATTTGATAATAACTCTTTATCAAATCTACAAGTAAAACTACCTCATCTTCCAAATTTATGCTTTGATGAGATTTTGTTTGTTAGCTTATCAAAGGAACTAGGGAGTGACGAACCTTTGTTTATTAACTTATCAAAGGAGCTTGCATTTTAATTTCATCTTTCAATACTTTAAAAAACATTAGAATATGAACACTTTTTTAACCTCTGCTTAATATGTGGGAACAATGATCTCGTTATATGATTAATTGCTATCACTCCAAAGAAATTTTTGTTCTCGATTTTTCTCCAAAATTAACTTAATATGGTTTTAATTTGACAAATCTGGCATGAATGGAATGAAGTATTTATCTTATATGATTAATTACTACCACTCCAAAGAAAAAAATTTCCTCCCTTTTTCTCCAAAATTAACTTAATCAATATGGTTTCAATTTGACAAATTTAGCATGAATGACATGAAACATTTATCTTATTTTTTATACATCATATAAAAAAGTCAAATAAAATTTAACAAATCAATAAAAAAAAGTAGAATTGAACAAGTCAATAAAAAATTCAATTAGAATTGAAATCAATATAGAGTCTTTTAAATTTCAATTTTTTTTTAATAATAAATTACTTTGTCAATCAAAAAAACACATATATGTTTATGTTTAAGATATAAATAATTCAAATTTTTTTATATATATTCACATTATAAATAATTCCAAAGCACAAAGCACAATTATTTATTGACTTAACTCATTCATTCTTTATATTTTAAAGTATAATGTACATGAAAATATTATAAAAAATTTAATATATTTTTTTAATGTAGAATTTATTAGAAAACAAAATGATTAGTTAAAAAAACTATAAACTTTTTTATTTTATAAAAAGTTTTTATATATTTTTCAAAATATAATTTATTGGAAAATAAAGATATTTGTGGATTCTTATTTACTCATTTTTTAACTTAAATTTACACTATAATATTGAATTTTTATTAATTTTTTAAAAATAATTATAAGGTTTTAATAATATATATATGTTTTATTTTAATAATTATAAGGTTTTATTTTATGTTTGAATTTATAGCAAAATATTTAGTTAAAAAAATTATAATCATTTTTCATTTTATAAAAAGTTTTTATATATTTTTTAAAATATAATTTATTGGAAAATAAAGATATTTGTGGACAAGAGACCCCCTCCACCCATTGATTTGACTGGTAAAGTCTACGAAGGTATACATACCCTACCCCCCTCTGGATTTGAACCTGTGACAACTTAAGAGGAAACACATGTTCTTAACCATTAGACCCACTGAGGCTATAATAAGACAATGATCACTAATTACTATCTAAAAATGCAAACTAATCTATTATAATAAAATTACATCAACATTAAAAAAAAACAAAAAAAAAACATAATTAAAACATATACAAAACAACAATAACTAATTAATATAAACACATTCATTTTCATATAAAAACATGCATTCAAATGTTAAAAAGAGTGAGATTACATATAAATAATTTTTTTAATATACATATAATTTGGATTACAGGTTTCAAATTAATTGCAAAGAGTGAGATTTCAAGAAAAAAACTACAATGTCGAGAAACTTCTAAACTTAAAACTAGAGTTAGTTTTAACTAATTTCATTTATTAATTAAGTTATATTAATCGAAAATTACTGGTAGTTGTGTTTGCATGTGATCCTCTCTATGCTCTCATAAGAAATTTGCATGACCTAGGGAATGTGCTGCAGAGTTGGGATCCGCCATTTAGTAAATCCCTGTACTTGGTTCCACGTTACTTGTGACCTAGACAACCGTGTTACTAGACTGAGTTTAATTAACCCAGGCACTCTATTTTATCAGTTCTTTTGGATTAGCAACTTAACTAATTTTATTGTGTAGGGACCTGGGAAATGCTACACTGTCTGGATCTCTCGTTCCTGATATCGAAAGGCTCGTTCACCTCCAATATATGTAAGCTTTGGATAAAAAAATCTCTGTGACCCTATGAAAGCTATATATCAGTTCTTTTGGATTAGCAACTTAACTAATTTTATTGTGTAGGGACCTGGGAAATGCTACACTGTCTGGATCCCTCGTTCCTGATATCGAAAGGCTCGTTCACCTCCAATATCTGTAAGCTTTGGATAAAAAAATCTCTGTGACCCTATGAAAGCTATATATCAGTTCTTTTGGATTAGCAACTTAACTAATTTTATTGTGTAGGGACCTGGGAAATGCTACACTGTCTGGATCTCTCGTTCCAGATATCGAAAGGCTCGTTCACCTCCAATATTTGTAAGCTCTGGATAAAAAAATCTCTGTGACCCTATGAAAGTTATATAAGTAGTATACATGTTAGGGGTTTGTTTTGGAGTAGTTGATTTTATTTTTTTTAAATCTGTCATGGTAAAGATGAATTGAACGGTGTCAAGAGCACTGGATTTAATTATGAAAATGAATGTTTTTTGTATTTTTGTTTTAATTATGATAACGAATGTTTTCTTTTTATCTCTGTTGAAAATGCAGAAGAAATGGTCTGCATGAAACATAATTTGAGAGCATGAAATAGACATCTGATTGGATCTCTCTACAAACACCAATCAAGTGGTTTGGAAACAGTTTTATTTTGACCATAATCTATTGTTCTTTAGCAGTGACGTGTATTTACACACTAGGATATCCACATAAGGCCCCCACCCATTGGTTGTTTCACGCCTTTGATTGTGTGCACCATTAATTTCTGTACAATTCAGAGGGCGGGTGACTTCCATCTCCATGTGATCAGTCTGCTATCATTGAATTTACTTGTAGCATGCAATCAAAGAAGATCCATGCAATACATTTGCAGAGTAATTCACTCTGCATCTGCACCTTGTTGTGAACATTGCAACCTTGATGCAAATAGTGGATTAGGGAAAAATATAACCTTTAGCATGTCTTAAACTTAAAGGTTAAGTAGTAAACATCGAGTGCCTGGTAAATGCCATTAAGATCAGTATAGTTGAGTAAAAGAATTTAGCTTTGGATCATTCATTGCTCATTAAATGCCGTTAAGGTTGACAGTTGAATGAACGAAACTTGGATTTTGAAGCATTCGTTGGTCATTCAATGATATTAAGATAAATAAAGTTGAGTGAACTAAGTTTTGATTTGAAGTCACTGATTGCTCATTGAATTCCATTAAAATCACAAATCATATTTGTAGAAAACATCACGCCTCTTTAATACATGTTCTCTTTTTACACAGAACAACAGTAATTGAAGTTGATATGGTTGGCTCATCTTCCTCTTTGTTTTTTCTTTTTACCTGTCTAGATGCTTTGTTTTTTCTTTTCACCTGTTTAGATGCTTTGTTGTGAGGGTTTTTTAGTTTTCTTGAATGCTATCTCAAGGTTGCATAAATAAAAATGGGTTCAAGTTGAAACCACTTGTTGCATGTAGCATGTGTTGGAATCAGGTTTAGGTCAATTGTTTTTCAGCGAAAAGAATAAGTGCCTACTAAAGCATGAATCCATGTTAGCATTTTACTAGTCATAAATCCATAAAAGATTTCAGGTTTTTGTGATTAAGATAAACCTATATTAGTAGTAATGACTGTACCAAGTCTGGATATATTGTTACATTTTACAACAGTTATTCTTTTTAGATGTCTGAATCTGTTCGATGTTCGATACAACAGAGTGATAATTTTTATGGTACTTTCTGATGATTAAGCTGACATCTAAATCTGTTTCAAAGTTTCAATATCTTAAATGCTTCTTGTTGTTGCTTTAATAATTAAAAAAAATGTTTTTAAATACAAACTGTAAAGGTTTTAATGACATTAATGCCAAGTGTATTTTGGAATTTTTCTTTGTTATAATTTAACAATTTTATAAAAAAATTTATTAAGAATTTCAAAAAATTTAACCTTTAATGGCATCCACAATGTTAATGGGGTTTAATCCATTTGTCACGCTGATACTAAGTCCAACCTGCCTTACCCTGTAGGTGTAATAAAATTGAGACAATAAGAATTAATCGTCAAGCAAGTGTTTTAACTCCGTCAACATCAGTACGCTTCACAAGTGTCTTAACTCCTCTAACAAATGGCATCCGCGAATTATTCTGTTGAATGGGATGATTATGGTGTCGCTCAAAAGAGCTTTGACGAAGGAAGGAAACATGAAGGAAATTAGGCCGACCGTTAGGCCGACTGAATGAAGTTTCAGGGGATAATCGAAGGTTCATCCGTGGAAAAAAGTCATGGATTCGCTGCGAGAGGCTCTGCATCCTTTCAGCATGTCTTTATTGGCGTTGATTATGTTCCAGGCAAGTCAATTTCTGCACTTAATCCGGTGAACTTTGCGTTTATTTTCTCAAAATGTTCAAACCCTAGCCTCTTCGTCTGCTTTTTGGTGTTCAAATTAACACAGATGAAAAGACCTTCGTTGTTCGGCGAACTCTTGTGTTTAATGGCGTGAATTTTATAGCGCAGTACTTGGAGAAGAAAATGTGTATACTCGATGTGATGAGGCCACCAGATGTGTTTATCTGGTTAGGCCACCAGATGTGTTTATCTGGTTAAATTTGTGAGAAAATATACTACTACATTTTTCTTTACGCATTTATCGAAAATGTGATTTTGATGAAAATGTTTGTCACCTCAATATCTGTGAAGATTAACCTGTTATATATATATAAACCCTTCTGAAAGGATTTAGTTAAAATTATCTTTAAAACCTAGTGAATTTAGCCACAATTCAGTAAGAATTATAGGTGACTCGGATTCCAACAAAGTTTTGTGCAAATAAATCTCGGAACTTATCGTATTTGATCTGACTTTATGTAGCCGCCCTTATTCAAAAGAAGGCATAACTTTAAAGGAGCTTACAAGCGACTTTGAATTGATTTTCAAAATTTAGTATGTGCCAACATTGGAAATTTTTCTCTCTTTGACGCACATTCGAAAAGGTTCCCTACGAGTACTGAGTATTTATGAACATTAAAAAGTCCTTATTATAAAATTTATAACCCCTACGAGAAGGTTCAGCTGGTGTGTTCGATCACAATTATTTCTTAGATATCAGGTCACTTTGTAAAATGCCTATAATAATTTTGAATGTTCGAGGTGAACCAACTCTCATTCCACGAAAGTAAGCTCTCACAACTCGAAAATGTATCCTTAATCCTAGTTGTTTTGTAAGCCATTTCATAATGGTTACTATTGTATTGTTGGTAAATATAGCTTAGATTTGAATTCTGTGTCAATGTTTGAGGCTATTATTACAAATTCTTTTAATCTTTTGATATAATCTGAAATTAAAAATTATTTTAATCTTTTGATATAATTTAAATTTTAGATATAATTTTACTGGATTTGTTACAGTTTAGTGTAGTTATTCTTTTTAGATGCTTGAATATGTTTTATAAAACAGAGTGATAGATTTTATGGTTCTTTCAAATGATTAGGATGGATATCTAAAACTGTGAATGTAAATCTCTTACCAAGGCTTCATAAATGGTCTAAAAATCTTTTACCAAGGCTTTCTGAATGCTTTTTGTTGTTGTTTTAATCCTGATGCTGAGAACCCTATGAAAGCACTAGCGCGCTCTCTAAGTAACTTCATTGAATAGAGATTTTGTTTATAATGGCAATGTAAAATCTGAGGGTTCATTTGACCTTGTTGCTGCCTCAGAAAATGCTGAAGTTTGAGGAGGTTGTGGAGCAAAGCACTAGCGCGCTCTCTAAGTAACTTCATTGAATAGAGATTTTGTTTATAATGGCAATGTAAAATCTGAGGTTTCATTTGACCTTGTTGCTGCCTCAGAAAATGCTGAAGTTTGAGGAAGTTGTGCTCCACAACCGATTGGTGCACATAGAAAGTGGTCTTAACATTATAAGGTTGATGAACTTATCAATATAGATGATAGTATTTAGCAAAAATATGTTTAAGAGTTGTTGGTGCACATAGAAAGTGGTTTTAACATCATAAGGTTGATTAACTTAACAATATAGATGATAGTATTTAGCAAAAATATGTTTTAAAAGTTATTTTACATTTGCATAACATCAAATCAAATCCAAGAGTTGTTTATCATCTTAATTTGCATAACATCCAATCCATCTTAACCTGAATTTATTACCCACATAAATATTAAAATAAAATTTCTTACAAAATACAAAATTCATACACTATATTTACAAAATCCAATGACTTAAATATTAAAACAAAATTCATATACAAAACTTTCCCTTACAAAATCCAAAGACTTAAATATTAAAACAAAATTGATATACAAAACCTTCCCGTGTTTACAAAATCCAATGATAGCCTTATTAAATCTTGATGCAAATACCTTTGTATCCAAGGATTACTTCTTTTTAAATCTTTATCTTGCTTTTGGAAAACTTAGGAGTATCCATTCTTACAAAATTCAATGATAGTTTTTGTAAATCCTAATACAAATACCTTTGTTTATCTTATCTTTGGAAAACTCAGGAGCGTCCATTGAAAAACTATAGAGTGATTTTTTATGAAAAACTATAGAGTGAT
Source organism: Picea sitchensis (assembly GCA_010110895.2). Lineage (NCBI taxonomy): Eukaryota > Viridiplantae > Streptophyta > Pinopsida > Pinales > Pinaceae > Picea > Picea sitchensis. Next base: position 81,545 of record SNQJ01S0007079.1, read on the forward strand.
TTTTTATAGAATAATTTGTCAATATGAAAAACAAGTAATAAAGAAATGCAAATACCTTTGTTTATCTTACCTTTGGAAAACTCAGGGGTGTCCATGGAAAAATATGAATATGAAAAACAAGTAATAAAGAAATACAAATACCTTTGTTTATCTTACCTTTGGAAAACTCAGGAGTGTCCATGGAAAAATAGGAAAAACAAGTAATAAAGAAATACAAATACCTTTGTTTATCTTACCTTTGGAAAACTCAAGAGTGTCCATTGAAAAACTATAGAGTGATTTGTCAATATGAAAGACAAGTAATGAAGAAATTCTAGCATACTAATATAAACTAGTTCTACATTTTACCTATTTCACAAAAAAATAAAATAAACATACTAATATAAATTAGTTCTACATTTTACCTATTTCACAAAAAAAAACATACTAATATAAATTAGTTCTACATTTTACATATTTCACAAAAAAAAAAAAAAACGAAGAAATTATCTCATACTACTATAAATTAGTTCTACATTTTACCTATTTTACATAGGAAAAAAAAGAGAGGAAAGAGGAAACAAGATTTGGATATTTAAAAAATCACTCTTTAATTCTTCATTCATACAAACTTAGGTTTTGTCACCATTATATAAAAGATAAAAAAAACTCAAAATAACAATTTTTTTACAAACCATTTATCTTCCTTTAATCTATTATACTTATTAATAATTTATAAATAGAATAAAATAAGTATGTATTATTTATTTCTTCTTTAATGGATGGCTATAAATTAAGTCAAATGGACCATCTCACATCTACCCCCTCTCAATACTCATAAAATATTAATATATTAAATCACTCTTCATCACATTACCTACTAGCCTTTTCTTTACAATTAATCAAGCACATAATTATATAACAATATACATATCCAAATTTATGGGTCTCTTTGCCTTTTGGCTATATAATATAGAGTCTAAAAATCCAAATGAGACAGATAGAGAAACACCTCCAAACTTACCCCACCCCTTTTCATTGTGTGTCCCCATTAAGATAGGGATAGATAAAATGACAAGCCTAATCCTAAAAACCATGACCCAAAGAATCCAATCTCAGAATTGAAAAATCTAAAGCTAAGAGAATGTACACAGGGCATGAAAAATAAAATAATTCACACTGAAAAATAGGGCACCAAATCTTGTTCATTACCACTCTCATGATGAAAGAAATATGGAGGTACATTTATCTTTTTGTTAAGGGGAATAAATTGGGTCATCATGATGATAAATTAACTACTATAACACCTATTAAAAGAAACATTATTTTGGGTTGGGGGGCTCACAAATTGTTATACAAGCTTCGATATGTCAGACTTTGAAATATATCTCAGTATTTCATCCACCACGTTGATGTCTTCTAAAACGTTGGTTCTTGTTTGCATTGAGCTCCACAAATAACAAAACAGTAAGTACAACAAAGCATCAATCAAAGGTTTCCAAATAGAAATATACTCTAGAAAAATTACCTGATTACTTTCATAGAGCTCCTGATAGGGCATCAACATCTCCTCATTCTTGACTTCCACTTGTTTCATGTAAGCCTCTGCAGCTTCATTGCAGACTTGTGTCATTGTTATAGTTTCCCACTGCAATAGATCAAGAAACCCTAAGCCTCAGATGCTATATATAAAACAATTTGAGAGAAAAATAAAATGAAATTTGAACAATAGCCTGAGAGGATTTATATACTTGGAGTGGGAACTCCACGAATTGGGTGTCAAACATGTATGAGTGTAACGAACTGTCCTGGACAAAGAATATTATCCAGAGCCCATCCATCAAGATATAATTCTATCGCTTTACATGCTTTCAGTCTTGGTGAAAGGAAAATTCTTATTTTCAAGAGGATTGACATATGAGAAGTAAGTCTTTGGACATTTGTCTCAAAATAGTGTAGTTATCACAAAATGGAAGTCAAATATTTGCAAAATGTGAAGATTTCGAGAGGGCGTAAAATGTGATCCAAATAACTAAATAGATGAGAATAATTATAAGCATATATAGTCTTCAGTTGGTGATCCGCCTCTTAGAGAGAGGTGCATAAGGGGTTGGATCTTCAAGAGGGAGAACATCATAGAAAGAGGCTTGCTCGGCTTCAGTTGCTCGCTAAGAAAAGGAGGGTAAATTGATACCACTAAGGCAACACCATTCACAGAAGACTTCCTATCAACCAAGAACCTGAGACTTCCTATAAATGTCAGGGAAGCACATGCATTGGGTACAGTAGCAACTTCAACCAAGTAAATCTAGATATGGTAAGCACAGGACCAGGGATAACAACTGTGAAAAAATCCAAGCGATGTTTCTTCAGATTGTTCGGGCCTATCCCTCCTGTCGTTGTTTGGGAAAGCCATTCTCTTTAGTGGAGTACTCATTGTTGAACCCCAACAGAAGGTTATTAGTGTTGGCAACAAAAACTGCGAAACAAATGGATAGATATAGTAGTTCTTTCTATTTTCTATTATAGAGAGGGAGGAGCTATACTCTGAGCTAAAGACCTACCTACTAAGAGAGCCTCCCTCTCCAAACTATTACTTATTTATTAAGTATTATTTAATTATTATTTATTAAGCATCTATTTTGTCTTATTAGTCCCTATCATAGGCAAAGAGGGACTATAGCAATTGATAAATCGTTGACCTGGTATTAAATTGTGCATTGACCACAAATATTTGCATATTATCTATTGTTAGAACAAGGGAATTGAAAACATGGATTTTTATATAATAGAAATTACCATGGTTGTCAAGATCTGATTGGACAACAGATTGGAGGTCTTATTGTCGGCTTCTCTATTCCCAATGTTATATTTTTTGGTATATCCAAAGTATTTGAATTATATATGGTATTTTCAAATCATATATTTTCTTATGCATTGGTTGAAGGTGGATTAATACTAGCATTAGTTTGAATGTTTCCTTAAGCATTTTCTTCTAGCTTGAATACATTGTCTACTATATTAGTATGTCTGATTTTTTCTTTATTGTTGCGTGCTTCGAGAGAAGAGGCTTTCCATGCTGCATTTTTTCTTAAATGTTTGTATAGGACCAGGCCCTTAGACAGTCCTGACAGTCTTAAGTGTTTACATAACAAGTCTGGCAGTCTTAAATGTTTATTGTACAAGTGCATTGGAATACAGTTTCGTTCCATTTTTTTTATGCTAGTCAGACATCTTTCATCGATTTTTATATAATAAAAAGTACCATGTTTGTCAAGATGTGATTGGACAACGGATTGGAGGTCTTTTTTTCCGGCTTCACAGTTCCCAATGTTATATATGTTGGCATATCCAAAGTATTTCATTGTATATGGTCTTTTAGAATCATGTATTTTCTTATGCAATGGTCGAAGGTGGATTAATGCTAGCATTAGTTCAAATGTTTCCTTTACCAATTCTTGCTACCTAAAATACATTTTCTACCATATTAGTATGTGTGATTTTTGTTTTATTGTTGTGGTATTCGAGAGAATAGGTCTACTATGCAGCATTTTTTCTTAAATGTTTGTACAGGGATAGGCCCTTAGGCGGTCCTGACAGTCTTAAGTGTTTACCTAATAGGTAAATTTTTTATTATGCAAATATGTTGGGATACAGTTTCTTTCCATTTTTTTTTATGCTCGGCATCGCTGCTTCAGTGATCGATGCTTGTTCAATGCTTGGTTCCATGGTTGTTGTTCTTGTTTGATTCAACTTTGCAAAGTTGAGGTCATGTAGTTGTAGTGGACATCCTCGTGGTTGTTCATTGGTTTTTTGTTCTTCAACTTTGCAAGTTGTCGAACCTGTTATTGCGGTTTCTAGTTTTCCGGGCTGGCCTCTTGTCATCCCTCATTGATGGATAAGTTTCCCTGTTGTTGTTTTTCAATGGCAGGGGTCCCTGCCTCCAAATTATGTTGTAGAGCATCTTTGTCTGTGCTCTTAGTTTCTATTCCTGTAAAGCATGTGTATTCATATGCTGGTTGCAATGTTCTTAGTTGTTTGGCTTGTAGTTTTCCTATTTTTCTTTCCCTTTTTGGGGGGGTGGTGATATTATTTTTTTTCCCCCTTCTCTTTGTTTTCAGACAAAGTGAAAGTATCTAACAAACAGCTTCAAAATCAGAGTTGAGAAGATGGAAGAAGTGATAGATTTTGAGTCGTATGAAATAGATAGACACTCCATTATACATGGAAACATTTATGTGGCTTTGCATAGCAATGGACTTTTTAGATTAGATGTATTCTCGTATACTACAGGGGATTTCCTTTTCGATACATTCCAGGTTCTGCTGCATTTCCAATATTCGTCGACTGAGCTATGCAATGGATGGATAGATTATTTCTTGGCCTGTTTAAAATATGGCAATGTGGAGGCATTGAAATCCTATGAATATGAACTGGAATTTGATTTTATTCGGCAGTTGCATAGAATACATGATGTCACTACGTATTTTTCAAAGATGTCATTGTTTTCATCTCCAACTCTGCCTGCACATGATAGGGGACATTAGGGAGACACATTTTGTATATGGTGGTTGTCCAACTGGCTCAATATATCGGTTGGAATATGGTCATTGATAAGAAAAAGAAGATATCTACTATTCAACAAAGCTTCCTCTAACAAACCATATTGCATCTTGTTCCATGATGCCAATGCTCTCAGTGGTCATTATGAACCACTCCTATACAGAAAAATTTCCATGTGCAATGTTGAAGTACCTCATATTTACTTGTCCCTCTTTTGCAGAGACCTTGAATCATAGTGGGAACGAATTATGCATTGAATAGATTGCCATGGTTTACAGCTGGCAACAAATGTTGTGTCTAACTGTGGAGATAGTCTATTTAATTCAATTTGTTGTTTGGAAGCAGCGGAGTTTGATGTGTAGTCGTTGCGGATTTACACCATGCAATCCTTTTACAATGCAATTGTATGCGACTGCCAACAGGCTCTTAGGTGCTTGCATCAACAACTTTTGCCATATCTCCTGGAAAATATGTCGACACTTGGAACTTGGCAGGAATACCTTGTAAACATGGCGCTTCCATATGAAAAAGGGAATGTGGAGGGTTGTGGATTCTGTTTCCAATGGTTGTCTATGATATTCAGAGTAAATATCCAGGTCTAGTCGGCATTGCCAGATGGCATTGTTCATTCCTGGTTTATTGATTCAAATTACGATCAAACATTTGACATCCTCTCGTTTAAAATAGGTACAACACATATCCATTATGAAACTTTGCTTCGACATATCGGTGATTCAGGGTTGAATGTCCATGCCACCCAAATCACATGGAATCTGCATACACACAACATGCTTTTTAGTGAGAATGAAGCTCTTATCAGGTGCGATATGGCCATAGAGGGCTTGAACAAAAAATCAATGAGTGAAATTCATCACAGCTCTGATGAGCCCATACAGGGCTTAAACAAAAAACATAGAGTAAGTTATCACAACTTGAAAAACACTATGCATAAAATTTGTCGCAATTGTGATGATGCGACACAGGCCTTGAACAAAAAACATGGACTAGGTTATCAACACCTGGGTCAGAATGAAATTCATCCCAATTGCCATCACCTCATCATGCCCTTGAGAAATAAACATAGAGTAAGTTACCACAACTTGAAAAAGGTCATGCGTGAGAGAAAGAAATACATTGTCATGTTTCCTATTAGAGAGAAATCCACATATCACATTCTAAAGAAACTTGTCAATGGAGAAAACAACAAAAGCATGTGCAGTCACATATCCCAGAATGGTCATGCAACCGTCACATTTTGTGGGCTAACAGCAACACCATTGACTAGTCGTAATGAAAACCAGGAAACAATTTCTACCCTTACTTCCCTACGAAAGAAAAATGCAATACAAACATACATGAAACAAATTAAAGATGCTCCTTCCATTGCATGTGCAATTTGTGAGCAACTGAATTTCTCAAAAATGAAAAAGTATTTCATGGCTACTTTGCAAGAAGAATACCTCCAGCTGACAGCGCATGATAAAGCATTTTCCAGTGGAAAAATTTGTCTTCCATGCAAACGGTCACTTCAAAATGGAAACTAACACAGTTTGCAACCCCTGACCAAATAAGATGTAATGCACCACAACCAGATGTCAGTGCACTTATGGAACTTGAGGAGAGAGTTCTCTCTCTCTAAATTCCATTTTCTCAAATCAGGTCTTGGAGCTATAAACGACCTCGAATGGGCTTAACAGGATCAATTATTAATGTGCATGTTCAACTATATGTTGTGCAGAGATCCTTGCCACAATTCATTAACAATACCATGACAATTGTCGTGGCTCTGAAAATATGCTTGCGATCCAAAAATACCTATTAGACAGGCAAAGTGCATGTGCATGTTGTTATGAAACCATTAAATAAATTATGTTTGAGGACCTTGTACAAAGCACATAACATTTGTATAGATGAAAACTAGAACAATGTTCTTGCAGAAGAGGATGGCAACTCTGCAGACACTTTCGAAAATCCTTGTGAATTTCATACAAGTGATGAATCAAAGAATGAAACGCGTGTTGAGACATTGGTGCATGGATTCACTGATTCACAATGCATTTGTGATTTGAAAGACAAGATTGTTGAAATTGCACCTGTTCAAGAGCAGTGTCCACTTGGAATATTCAAGGACAAAGTCGTTGAGAAAATGAACTTTCCAACACTCTTCTATGGAGATGAACGTGGCACTGATATCACATAACCATTCAATTATCATAAAATAGTCCGATGGGAGCTACTACATTCAAGCGGTTGCTTCTCTTGTCACGTAAAAAAATTGTTTTTCAAAACAATGCACATAGTAATAGAGCAAGTTCTCTCCTGTATGTGGGTCCAAATAAGAAAAGGCCAGTTACAAGGAAGAAAGTTGTTGGCCAAGGACGCGAAGTACAAAGTAAGGTATTGGTGGTAGCTCCACATCAGTGTTGTATAGATACATTGAACATCGTCATGCCTAAGGTCCATAAATTAATAGTCCATCATAGATTTGATAGTTCTCGAAAGATTCTGCTGCAAAAAAAGGAAAAAAGAATTGCAGGGGAGGCGGACCAGCCCGAAATTTAGGGTGAAAATATGGATCTTGACGCTAATCTAGAGAGCATATTCTGCAACCTTGAACAACCTGGAGACCCAATTCAACATGGATACGCAATGGACATAGTTGATACATAAATTTTTGATGAAGATGAATCCTTCGTATTCCAGAGTGTTGTTTTTGAAAGAGAATAAAAAAAATAAATTATTGAAAAAAACCCTGTCAAAAATAAGAAAACAAAACATCGTTCAAAACTTGACCTTGCCAATATGTAGGCATCGAAAATCTCTCAAATTCACATGGAAACCAAAGATTCATTGAGGTCAAGAATGCCAAACTAAAGGACCGGATTAAGGAATTAGAGGAAGATTTGTTTCCTATGCCATTTCTTGGAAGTCCTTTGGAAATAGCCATACCTTCGATTCCGTGCACCCCTGTAGAAAATCTAAAAGGCTCCTCCAGCTTCCTGCCATCCTGTAGAGGATATGTGGAGAAAAATATCAAAAGAAGAATGGAACTGATTACTAATGCCTAGGAAACATCACAAAATATGGATTTGGTGCGAAGCATGGCACATAACTTTCTTCAACTTCTGTAGACGGATTTTAAAAATGAAGAAAATTTCTATTTGCACACGATCATCTGTTTTTCCTTTCATGTCAACAACATGCCAGAAACGACAAGAAGACAACATGGTCTCTCGTCCACAAAATGACTTATTCAATTGGAATCATGCTAGAAAGAAAAGGTGAAGAACCTGTATCTCATTGTACAATCATGTGACCAAACAGTATCAAAGAAAGAAACATTAGTCACAAAACTGGCCAAAACAGACTTAGTTGGAAGTACAAACGACTTCTAGGACCCCAGCTTAATCGTTAACTCATTGGCGTTAACCAAGAGAGATTTCGATAAACAACTTGATAATTTAAGGCCTTGTCTCTAGAAAAAATTTACAGCATTCTTGAATATCATGAGGAAGACGTGGACAACTGGCTAGTCCTCTATTCGGTGTAGAATGGAGACATTCATTAGTTTCTATGAAATTTTTCTATTGATCTAACCGAATTAGAAAATGAACTTTTCATCATTAAAATCTTGAATGACATCAACGTCGCCCCCTTTAGAAGCGATATTGAAGAGAACTTAAAGTGGGTCCCTGACGAAATACAATAGGAAAATTCATCAGCAAGCAAATAGAAAAATTCCTTCTTAGAACATTCCTATAGATCCTTTCTTTATCATTCCAGTTATTGAAGCGGGTCGGCCATGAAAATCAACAGGAATATGCATCATCAAACAAATACCAAAATTACTTATATGTACCATGCATGTAAGTGTATAGTCATAGTCCTTTATTTATCAATCCAGTTATTCTACCTTTTATGAATATAAATCTATAACCAATGTCTCATATCTTACAATTTTTACTTTTCAGGTATTACACTCTACTATGTCCCAATTCTTATTTCCAGTCCTATTTCTTGTACATATTTCTCTTATGGTCCGCGGGAGCCCCAATCCCAGTCTATATGACAAACGTGTTTAGATTTCCAGGAATATGTAACAAAGTATTCTTTTTTTCATATATTCGAAATAAAACTATTCTTTTGTCTCCTCATATATTTATATGTTGCTACATTTCTTATCTTCGGCTATGCTGAATGCGAAGACATTATGTTTATTTTATTTCACTTCTCTTCCTTTCTGATGCATATTTTTCCCTATATAGTCACTTTAAAAATTACATATGCCATAAATCACACTCAAATTTCACATATCATATTTCACACACACACACATATATATATATATATATAAATGTCATAAATGTTTTGTTCACTACTTTATCTTTGCCACCTGTGTTGTATACTATTTGTGTCAGAAGCTGTAACAATTCAAATAGTTCGAATTCCGCTTGTCAATTTGTATATCGCGGAACTTTGGGTGTTCTATGTAGGCCACATAACAAAAGAGGGCCATTTTTCAGCCTGCCAGCCCCAGAACCCGCGATGCAACAAGTAACTATGGATTCAGGGCTTCGTCCATGCTCTATCAAATCTCATCCCCATGGTTTATAAAAGTACATATTTTGGTTGTATAAAAGTAAATATCTTCTTTTTAAAATTACATCTTTGGTATGTATAATTTATGTTGTTCAAGGACCTTTAATTTCATAAATTTCAATTTCTTCTCTCGAGGAGCCCTTGTTTTAAGGAAAGCTAATTCGGCAATGTTGGTTTTGTTTTGTGCTTTTCTCCACGAAACTATGTAACAAGTGTTACTACTATTTTCATTTTTGTTTTCTTGTCTGTGACCGTATGTATAAAAAACTACAGGAATGCTAATTTTTTTTTACACCAGGCCCTTAAAATTCAAATAGTGCCCAAGTCAGATTGTCAATTTGTATATTGCAGAACTATCAATGCTTTTCTGTAGGACACAAAACAACGAAAGCCCAATTTGAGCCCCACATCCCGAGAACCCGCCATCCAAAAAATGGCAAAGTATGGTGTCAGGGCTCCATGCGTTCTCTTTAAAATCTCATCCCCATACTATATAAAAGTACATAATTCATATCTATAAAAGTAAATATCTACTTTGTAAAATTACATATTTTGTATGTATAAATTATGCATATTTTTCCCCGTCTCGGCATTTTGAAATTACATATGCGGTAAATCACTCACTCAAATTTCACATATCATATTTAACACACACACACTGATGCAGGAGCATCCGCAACATCCGCAATTCACCATATGAACCAGCGCGAGGAGGAAGAGAACGTACAGCTGGACAAGCCAGCAAACCTTTTTGATTTTGAATTTC
>SNQJ01S0007079.1:109288-120617 GCA_010110895.2 Picea sitchensis
CCCTCCCTTTTAACCTCCTCCTCTCCGCACACCTTGTCCTCCTCCCTGGCGTGGATGACTCAAATTCTCGCTTCTCTCTCGCCCTTTGTTGTGTCCCTTGCCAACAAAATTGAGGGGCTGGACTGCTCATGGGCCTTACTGGACTACAACCCAAGAGCTTTAGGAAATTCAGAATTTGTTTCATACCAGGTCCCTTTGGCTCCTCCCAACTGATCTGCCGAAGAAGGCGATCTATAGGAGAAGGTGACCACGCAAGCCATAGTTTGGATTTTGACCAAAAAATCTCCTCAGGGGCACAAATTTGAACAAGGGAACACCATTAGTTTGGGTGACCAAGCAAATGGGGATCTAGACTGGGTTGATATGAGAGTGGCCAAGAATTTTTGGAGATATCAAAGTGACCTCTAGGGATTAGTGGGAGAATACGAGTGCAACCATGGAAGAGGGCTCACTCACTTCATTCCCACAAATAAGAAACCAACAAGGGCGCAAACTCCAGTCGGTGCTCCCTCCCTTCTGCCTCAGAAAAATTAAAGGAAATGATTTTCTCCCTGAGAGAGTGGCTAGATAATGAGATAAGATTTCTCTTAGAGGTGGAAGCATGGCAAATGGAGTCACCAGGAGGCATCCATGAAGGAAGGTGGACTAGTTATTCTTTAGAAACCCTAGAAATGAAATTGTCGTGAATGTAAAATGAAAACTTAGAAAAGAAAACAACCAAGACACATAGCTTCAGAAGAAAATGTAAGAATTCTTGATTTTAGTCCCAGATCACCTTATATACCAAGGGAACCATTTATTTTACATATATTTAATTCATATTCAAAAGGTGAAGAAGTGTTGTGCCTAGGTGATTGACTTGTGCACCCTAGGTGGGCATTCCCCTAGGTGGCCTCCTTTTCCCAATTCCTCCATGTTTAGATCTAGAAGCGTCCCGACTTCCATGAGAAGATGTGGAAACTTGTTGTGCAATACATTAGTTGTGATCCACTTTCCTTGAGCTGGAGTTTGGCCTTGCCGGGCTACCAGATATGAAGTGTAAGTCTGGTGTCTTGTAGAGTGACTTCAAGTGTCCAGTATAGTGTCTTTGGCCAATGGGACTTGGAAATTAGGAATGTTTTCCACAGGATGAATGATGGTGACTGGTTCTTCCAGGAGGGAAGGCTCAAACAACTTTAAGTGATTTACATTAATGACATTGTGGATTCCTAGTTGTGGTGGAAGATCCAACCTATATGCATTTTCTCCAATCTTGTTGAGTATTGTATAAGGACCATATCTGATTGGCAGAACCTTGTGATGGTGGCCCTTGAAGTGCTTCTTATCCAAGTGTAACCAAACTTGATCCCCTGGTTGAATGACCATGAAGGTTATTTGTTTTTCATGGCGTTTCTTGGCATGATCTTGGGCTTCTTTGAGTGATAATGTAACTACATTGTGGCGTTGTGCATTTTGTTGGAGAAATTGTTGAGTTGACAGTTGTTCCTGTTGTTTATGGAAGGTACCTTGAGGAGCCCAAGTGAGTGGAATATTAGTTGGAGATGTTAGTTGGAAGCCCAAGGAGACTTCAAAAGGTGAAAATCCTGTATAAGAATGTGTTTCCTTGTTGTAGCTATGCTAGATAATGTGTAAGTAATTGTCCCTTTTTTTCTATGCACAAAGTGAGTTTGGAGAGCATGCACCAAGACTCTGTTGAGAACCTTTGTTTGGCCATCCGTTTGAGGATGGAATGCAGTAAAAAACTTGAGGTGGAACCCCAATAGCACCCATATGGCCTTCCAAAATGTACTGATGAAGCAAGAATATATGCCTGAGATGATACTGCTTAGGAGTTCAAAATGGGGCCAGACATGACAAAAATAGAGTTTCGTTGTTTGCATTGTTGTAGTAGTCTTTGTGCACGGGATAAAAAATGCCATTTTGTTGAAGCGACATACCAGTACCTAGATTGCATCATGTTTATTTTGGGTTGTTGGAAGTCCACTTAGGAATTCCATTGAGATTGACTCCCAAGGCTGAGAAGGAAGCGACAGTGGTTGATACAACCCATGCTTCCAGTTGGATGGCTTGGATTGTGAGCATAAGGCACAAGATCTAATAAATTTTACAACTTGCGACTGCATGGAAAGCCAATGAAAATGGCGTTGCATATGTTGGGTGGTCTTTGTGGTCCCAAAGTGGCCCCCATAGGCTGAAGCATGTGCTTCCTTGATAAGCAAGAGGCAGTCTTCTGAGTGTGGAATGCATAGAAAATTCAACTTATATAGCCACCCATCCCGAATAGTGTAGTCTAGGAAGGGGGTTTGATTGATCACTGTGGGGCTTTGCAAAGCTTCCCAAATCTCTTGAAAGTTAGTGTCAGTAGAATATTGATCTTTCCATGTGTCATAAGTAGCACAATGTACTTCTAGAATGGAAATAACATGAGTGGGAGGTCGACTTAGCAAATCAGCCATTTTATTATAAGTGTCTTTCTTGTATTTGATGACTCAGTGAAATTGTTGAATGTAGGACGCCCATTTAAGGGGCCTTTGTGATTGAATATTCGATTGAGAGTTGATGAAAATCAAAGGGTGGTGGTCGGTATGCAGAATGGTTTATTTACCCAAAAAATAATGCCTCCATTGTTTGGGTGCTTGCACCAGACTATAAAATTCCTTGTCATAGGTACTATAATTTTTCTTTGCCTCGGACAGGGTTTCAGAGTGGTANTCCCTATTTAAGTACAACACCAATAGCATATTGTGAGCCGTCAGACTCAATCTCAAAGGGTTGGGAGAGGTCTAGCAGATGTAAAACAGGGGATCATAAGAGGGCGTCATTGAGTTGAGCAAAGTGATTAGTTTATTCTTTGTTCTAGATGAATGTAGAAGAAGTATTTGAGAGTTGATGCAAAGGTCGAGCAAGATTTGAAAAATAGGGAATGAACTTACGATAGAAATTGATGCCACCCAAAAAGATTTTCAACTCCTTAGCTGACGAAGGTAGAGGCCATTGTTTCAATGCTTGGATGCAAGCTGGATCTAGTTGAATACCCTCTGAGCTAACCATAAAGACAAGATAGAGGACTGAAGTCTGACCAAAATATGATTTCTCCTCTTTGACTTGCAACTTGTATTCTTGGAGAATTTGGAGAACTTGTCGAACATGTTGCATGTGAGTGTCCCATGTCTGATTGAAGATGAGAATGTCATCTAAGTAGATGACCACAAATTGACCCAAATTTTCTCTGAAGATGTCATTGATGAGCCTTATGAAAGGCATGACTTTTCACTAAAAAAGACCAAATTTGGTCTTGAAAGCTGTTTTCCAAACATCATTTGGGTTCATTCGAACTTGATGGTAGCCGACTGTCAAATCCAATTTAGTAAACCACTTAGCTCTTTGGAGGGTGTCGAGTAGTTCCTCAATCAGGGGAATGGGGTAACGATTTTTTATTGATTCTTTGTTTAAGGCTTGGTAAACCATGACAAGGCGCATTTATGAGGTATCTCATTTAGGGAGGACCAAGGGGGCAAAAGAACAGGGAGAAGATGAAGGTTGGATGTGGCCAGAGTTGATGAGGTCAGTCAATTATCTTTCCATTTCCTTTGTTTCTATTGGGTCCAATCGGTAAGTAGGGGCGTTAGGTAAGGCAGATATGGGAATGAGATGAATGGAATGGTCAATGTGGTGGGAGGGGGGAAGTCCTTCCGGAGGTTGAAATACCTCTGCGAACTCGTGGAGAAGGGGAGTCATAGTTTCAAGAACATGGTGTGTTGTATTGTTTAGTGTTATTGGGTGCACCAAATAGAGAGAGACACATTGGTTTAAGTGTACATGTGGGATTTTTTCTTTGGTAGAAGGGGGTTTGGGTTTTGCTGTAGTTTGGTAATTTTTTACTGGCGGGACTTGGCTATATAGATAGAATTTATTTGGGTTTGGTATGGGATAACGAGCAACAAATCCGCACAATCCAAGGGGGAGACATCACAAAGGACAATATATTTGAATTGGCCTATGGCGAAAGTGACCAGACAATGATTAGAAATTATGAGGTGAGGGCAATCCTTTTGGACCCATCCAAGTTGATAGGGTTGTGGATGTGGAGTGGTGACAATATTAAGGTGGTTGATAAGGGCTTGAGACACCAAATTTTTCTAGCTTCCATTGTCCATAATCACTAAAGCCAAGGCATTTTTGATTTGGCAGTTATGGGTGAAGAGGGGTTGGGTGGATGCGTTTGAATCTTCCTTGGTCATTAGAATCAATGAGGGGTCTACTTCTCTGGGATTATCCAGAGGAACTTATTCGGTATCTTCTACTTGGAAAGGCGCAATGAGCTCAATGAGTAGATTTTTGTTGGTTTCTAGATTTTGGAGGATTCGAAAATCTGATGAATTGTGTGAAGTAGTTTTATGGAATGAGTACCAGGGTGGCCTTGTAGTTGTATTGGGTGTGGGGTTTTGAGTTTGAGGAGGTGGAAAGTGGGCTGAGGGATGGGATTTGGATGGTTAAGAGGTGGGGGGGTTGGTGTAAGGGATATATTGAGGAATACGACCTCTAGGAGCGACTTTCCTTTCTATAACCAAAGATCTCTGAAATATTTTATCTAAAGTTGGATTTTCAAACAACTCTACTTCTCGATGGAATTGAATTAATAAACCAACCACAAATTGTAATATGAGTACATCTTCCAGATCTGGAACATGAAGTAAGAGGCACATCTTGTAGAATAAGTCTATGTAGCCTTGCACTCCTCTTGAAGGGAGTTTTCAAAGTTGGTGCCATTTGATCCATAAGGATTGCACATACCCAAGTAGGTAGAAGCGATTTCTCAAAGCTTTGAAAAGTCAAGCCCGGGTTTTGATGGGTTGTGAAGTAGAGGATTCTGGAGCATCCCCAATCTCTATCACAAATGTGGTCTTCTCTTTCTCTATATCCCACCAAGTTTGTGCAATTCCTTCTAATTGCAAGGCGAAAATATGGAGTTTTCTTTCCTTAGTAAGGACTGGACATGTATTGAAATAGGTGGATAGGCTAATGATCCAAGAATCCACCACTTTACCATTCATTTTCCCAACAAACTTGGGTAGTTGGATTTGAGTGTCCAATCAGAATGGATCTAGATTGTTTTGGTGTTGCATTATGAGTAGCTCATTGAGGACAGAGGCAAGATCTTGGAAGGGATTTGATGTGTTGGAATCTAATTCGACTGCCAAAGGATCTTTGCATGGAGGCATTGTGAGGCCAGCTGAAGAGAAAAGGCACCCCTATGCTGCAATTTTGAATAGAGGACTTTGTTTTGAGAACAGAGGACTCAGAACCCTTAGGCAACGGAGCTTGAACTGGTTTAGAGGGAGAGATCTGTATTGTTTTAGATATGTGGATCTCCTCTCCATGGAAATGGAGATGTGGGTGCCCTTGGGGATTTTGAGATCTGTGGATATTCTTGCATAAAATGGAAACCCTGGAATCGACAAACTTTGGATTATTTCATGAAAGCCCCCCCCCAAAAAGAAAAAAAATTTGGCTCAATCTTCAAGATCATAAGCTTTTCCATCGATATTGAGGCTCTGATACCATTTGATTTGCCCAAGAAGTCGATCTATAAAAGAAGGTGACCATGCAAGCCATATCTCAGCTTCTGACCAAAAACTCTCCTCAGGGGCACAAATCTGAATAGGTGCACACCATTAGTTGGGTGACCAAGCAAATGGGGATCCAGACCGAGGTGATTTGAGAGTGGCCATGAGGTTTTGGTGATCTCAGAGTGACCTATGGGGATTAGTGGGAGAAGCCCAGTGCAGCCATGGAAGAGGGCACACTCACTTCATTCCCACAAAGAAGAAACCAACAAGGGAGCAAACCCCAGTTGGTGCGCCCTCCCTTCTGCCTCAGAAAAATCGAAGGAAATGATTTGATCCATGAGAGAGTAGCTATCTAATGAGATAAGATTTCTCTCAGAGGTGGAAGCATGGTAAACGGAGTCACCAGGAGGCAACCATGAAGGAAGGCGCACTAGTTATTCTTCAGAAACCCTAAAAATGAAATTGTCGTGAATGTAAAATGAAAACTTAGAAAAGAAAAAAACTAAGACATGTAGCTTCAGAAGAAAAGGTAAGAATGTTTTATTTTAGTCCCGACTCACCTTATATACCAAGGGAACCATTTATTTTACATATATTTAATTCATCATCAAAAGTTGAAGAAGTTTTGCGCCTAGGTGATTGACTTGTGTGCCTTAGGTGGGCATTACCCTAGGTGGCCTCATTCGCCGACTAACTCTCCGGCCACCCAGTCTCTTTAGGACCAGCCTCACGACACCCAATTTTAGATGGATGGTCCGGAAGCCAGTCAAAATTCGTGATGGCAACCCCAATCTCAAACCGATTCCAAAGCTGACCCAACATGCAAGTGGAAAACATGCCTTGCACTGGTGCAGAGCCTAGTATTCGACCTGGATCAAGACATGGACGACGTACAGTTCCGCCTAGAGACCTAGGATGGAAAAGCCTCTCAACTCTTGCAGTTTCTCTCTGCGTTACAGGGTGCTCATCACCTCCCAACAGAGGCAGCCCAAGCAACAACAACCCAACCAGCAACAAAATCGGCACTAGTGTTGGCACTGGAAACTTTGGTCCACGCAGACGCAAACCGCGAGGTGCAGAGGCTTCCATCATGGTCGGAGGATGTCTAGAATGAAGAGCATGTGCCATCACTAATGGAGGATGCCATGCAATTGGACTGGACACCAGTCGAGGAGGAGTCACCTTCTCCTGGGGACATGAAATTTGGTGCCTTCTACATGGTCGCGTCGCCACGCTACATCCTGTACTGGTGATTTGTCTGTTGTTTTTGTCTGTTGTTTTTTCATTTGCATGGTGACCTTTCATGAATTTTTCCATGGTTATTATAGTTGTGATGTCTACACTTTCCACAATTGCAACGACCACCCTTAGTGGCCAAAATTTTGAACTCTTTTTGCATCAGTAACAGTGTAGATTTCAGTTATGAAGTGGTTCGGCTAGGTGAGTTGGTTTCCCCTCAGGGAAGCTCAGTAGTTACAACTTGAAACCATGGAAATTCTTTGTAGTCCTTCATTTTGACAGACTTTTATACAATCTTACTTATAAAAATAAAATATTGAATAAAATTTAAATAATTGTTTATACTATTCATTAAGTAAAACATGTTATAGCATTATATAAACTACTATAAATCTTCATACAATTTTATAATATTCTATAGATTACTCAGTCTCATGTATATGACGGAATTTTTGGGTGCAAAATTTATATGACAAAAGTTTTTGGTGCAAAATGTATAGCATGGAACACACTGGACAGGGAAAGTCTGAACCCGTGACTCCGCCAACCTGCCACTCCGTAATTTTTTGGTGCAAAATGTATCAAGTTTTATACTATTATACAAATTACTATAAGTCTTGGTACAATGTGATAATATTCTATAAATTATTGTCTCATGTATATGATGGAATTGTTGGCTGCAAAATGTATATGGAGGAAGTGTTGGGTGCAAAATGTACTTCACGGGACAGGTTAGCCATAAAAAATGAAAAATGTGAACTTGCCACTCTATAATTGTTGGGTTATATTGTTTATGTATTAAATATTTCATGCACTATCAAACTTAGATCCTAGGAACCTTTGTTCATGTACCAGACATTAATAATTTTTGATAAATTTCAAATAAAACTAATTCAAGAATATTTAAATTCTGCATGAATACCACATGTACTGCAACTTGCAACCCACACATTTACTCCCCTTCTAGCTTAGAAGGGACTATGTTGCCATGCAACACTTGTTTTATTTTATTTTACAAGCCTTCATTGGAAACTTCATAGAGCTTTCATATTTCAAGATTTGGATATTTATGGTTGCACTCGCTAGCATGAACAAGTCATGTTGTAAATGGTGCTTTAAATTCCTCGCTCTCTGAAGCACCACCAACAATATTTACATGCATATTTCTTACCTACAAACATGTACCAACAATATTTACATGCATAATGTAGCTCTCTGAAGCACAATTAATTCAACTTCCTACCATGCAACACAATTAATTCAACTTCCTGCCATGCAACGTAGAGATCCCATTATTTTATTTTATTTTCAATTTTTATTAATTATTATTTTTAAATAATCACCTCCAACTAAAACTTATTAGTCCCATCAACCTTTTTAGCCAATAATAAAATTTTGTAATATCAAAATTTTTAATATATATTTCTTTTAAAAAATACTCATTTTAATAATTAAAAATTCTAAAACTTTAACCAACTTTACAAAAATTTGATTGAATCAAAAAACCCTATCGCTGTATTCCCTTCTTTGGCACGGACTAATAATGGACTACGTCAAATCAAAAGATTAGAAAAACAAATCAGAGAGAGCATTCACACACTGACATGACACAATTGTGAGGTTATTCAGATGCCGAGGATAATGTCTGAATTTAATAATACAACACCTTGATCGTGCATTACATGTTACTGAAATACTCGTGTGAGATCTAAGATATGTTATCCTATATTTCATTAATTAAGATAAAGTATTTAAGGAAAATACTATGGGATACAAATTTGTGTATTCAAAACTATCTGCATAAACCATGTGTTTACACAATTTCCTTAATCAGATAAATCATGTGTTCACATAATGTCCTTAATGAGATAAACCATTTCCTTAATTAGATAATAAACCATGTGTTTACACAATTTCCTTAATCAGATAAATCATGTGTTCACATAATGTCCTTAATGAGATAAACCATTTCCTTAATTAGATCAACCATGTGTACACATAACCTCTTTAATGAGATCACTTCTTTGGAAGTTTTTATTACTATGGAATACAATTTTGTGTATTCAAAACTATCGGCATAAACCATTTGTTCACATAATTTTCTTAATGAGATAAACAATGTGTACACACATAATTTCCTTAATAAAATAAACCATGTATTCATATAACCTCCTTAATGATGTCACTTCCTTGAAAGTCTTTATTTTCCTTGATGTCACTTCCTTGAAAGTCTTTATTTTCCTTAAAAATATAGAAAGCAATATTTCGTTGACTTTGTTAAAACATAGGCATTAGTATCTTTTTTTTTTTTACCATCTGCAGCCTTTACCCAATATGCATCCACATGCAAATTGGAAACTTTTAGTTAAACATCTTTCATTTTTTTAAAGCATATTCCAATGTGCATGGTGCCTCCCGTGGCTAGCATGGAATATATCATATATTCATAAAATTTATGGATCTTGACATTGAAAAATAATGTTACTAGAATCAAAATTCTAGCATGTCATATCATTATTATTTAATTTAATGTGAAGATAATTGGATATATTTAATAGATTATGTTGTATTTTTCATCAATTTCAAAAAAACAGATATTGCATTAAATCAATTGAAGTTAAAATGTCGTCTATATTGTTACTAGCGTGATTAAAAACTCATTGAATATAATGTTAACTTTTCCAATAATAATTTATTTACACTTTACTAATAATTATTTACACTTTATTCAAGGTGGATATTAGCCACTAGGTGGCTATTTTTCGGTATGTCTCTTTTTTAATAAGTTTCGGTAACATTTGTACTACTTGCTAGGAACAAGAATGCATGATTGTATTTTTTTTTCTTCTTGAATTTGTGAATATAAATTTTAATTATGCACTATGATTATAATAATATTAGTATGTTTTTGTATGAGAATACTGTATATAATAAATATTAAAAGTTATATATTTTGTTTTTTTATTGAATTAGAAAGTTAATTACTTTGTTTTGAATTAGTTTTGTTTGATATTCATTTTATTTTAGTAAGATTTTTCAACATTTCTATTACTTATAATCAATTTCAACTTCAAATTATTATGTATAAAATTATTTCAAATTTCTATGTATAAGACGAAGATTTAAAAAACTTCAAATAAATAATATATAAGAAAACAATCAACTTGAAAAAATAACATAAATAACTGAAATATTCTATGCATAACACATTTAAAATTATTCTAAATTAGTATATATAAGATTATTTCAAATTATTATGTATAAGGAAAGGATTTATAAGATTCTCATATGAGAAGGTATTTAATATCAATAACATATACACCATGTAAAGAAAATTATATAAGCCATTTTTATATTCTAATTTTAATGGTTAAAAGGAAAGACCTATTATCTTTGAAAGACTTGTTAAGATATATGCATTATACTAACTACAATAGAATTAGCAATATAATTATGATTGTAATATTTTTATAGTTTTCATTAACAAAATTACTATGAAAACATTTTTTGATTTACTTTGGTATTCTTAGCAATATAATTATGATTCTAATATTTTTATAGTTTTTATTAACAAAATTACTATGAAAACGTTTCTTGAATTACTACATTTATTGATTTACTTTGGTATTGTGATTCAGCATTTTATGGGGTGTAATATTTTATTATTATGTTAAACACATGTATATAGGGACATGTTTTTCCGAAAACCTATGAACCAGGAGAAATATGTCAATACAATTGGCTTCTTTGTTGTCCACCTGTCAACGAGTATTGTTGCCTGATACCTCCTTTATTTTCAACCTATCCCCTACCTCCTTTATTGTCCATTGGATTGACCTACCAAATACCACTCCAGTTTTCATGCATTTATTTTATGGCCCCACTCTTTGAGGCGTTTATGACACGCCTCCATGGAAATGTCATTCATCGACCTTTTCTCCCCATCTCTGATGAGTAACACACACCTCAATACAAGAACACCACAATAGATCCAAGAACAATATAAAGAAAACCACACATTATTATCATGAAAACCCTTATGGTAGGTCAACACCGTGCAATACATTGTATTACGGATGGGATCCACTCCTATTCACTTGTCTCTTCAAGGGGGAAACCTCCAAATGAGCTACATGCCCCAAGTACAATACTTCTTAACTTTCCATTACATTGCTTGAACCCCTTTATATAGTTCTACAACCACCTAAGAACATTCTAGATGAAGAACCTTCTAGAAGTTTTACCTTCTAATAAGTCCTCTTACATTTATTATGTTCACACTAATATATATAACTATCATAATGTGAATTATTTAATAACATAGTGGACATATTCCACCTTACATTGAATGACCTCCACTATTATCACTATGGTCCATTTTCCCCCAATTACCTATCTAGCTACACTACATTACATCCTTCTTATGAAAGTGTTGTCCTCAACGCTTGTTATGACAGTGTACAACCATATACTAGGATCTCATGGATAAGTGTGGACCATAATGTTGAAGTATGATGGAG
>SNQJ01S0007079.1:130293-147308 GCA_010110895.2 Picea sitchensis
TAATTGAATTATGGGATATTATGAGATCTATTTCAAACTTGAAAACTTTGATGTTAAAGTTGTTGGTACGCGGATACCGAATTGAAATTATGGTTGTATGCAATTACATGATGATAATGCATAGATATGTATGAGTTTGTGTTACAAACTAATCTGTAGGTCATTGGGCTATGAAATAGCCAAGGGATAATGACAATGGAAGTGGATGTCATGACCATTGATGGAGAAACAATATGGTATGAATCTTTGTATGTGAAATTATATTGGTTTGGATGCATTGCTATGATATGTGTACCAGTGCAGCATTTCAGGTGGTGAGACTGCCAAAAACTCAATAAACGATGACAAAACTCCCAGCAACACAGTGCCATTGTATATTCCATTGTAGGGCGTGGACCCTAGTCCTGTTATGAGGGGTGGAGGCATTTCCCACCATGTATCCTCTGAAACCTAGAGTCATGGGAGGACGGTGTTAGCTCACACTCCCCTAGGTGTGTGATGATGACTGCCAGTTGCTTGTTGGGGAAGCTTGGTCAAGATAGTGACATTTCCGCTTACAGGTTCTATTTGGAGTTAGGTCAATATAGTTGACGCTCCAAGATAGTCCAGCAGAGGAAGGATAGGAATGGAAGATGGAAGTAAGTTAGGGAGGAAGGATGAATATAAATAGTTAAGAGTGTATGGAGATTCGTCTTATGGTGGAATTTATTATTTTTCCTTCTGAAAAGAAGATGTGTATATATGAATATTCATAATTACGTAACTAAATCATAGTTGTCTAAATATAATTGTTGAGCTAGATTATTGTAATTAAGGGAATTCACAAACATTTCATTGGTTTATTATCTTTTATAAAATGAATAGTCTTGTTGATTGGATTGGATGCATACATAAATTACTATAACGGTGATAGTTATTGTTATTAGTACATGCACGAGACTTGTATGTACTAGATACACATGCATTTCTTGTACATGTACACTAGTATGTATGAGTTTTCTTGGCTTACTTACTAATAATGTCGGTTATTTGATATGAATGTATGAACCATGTGTCTTTTACCTTGTATCATAAAATACTTTAACTTCAGGATGAAGTTTCCTGAATGGTGGGTGCATGTAACAACCCTAAGTAATTAATCAATTGTCATTATTTAAATAATTGTTTAATGTATGTTAGTTAATTAATTAATTAATTAATTTCATGATTAAATATTTGGTTAATGAGTTTGAGTTTAATAAATTTTAATTTATTAAATAGAGACTTAATGTATCGAATGATGGAACCATTAAAGAGAAAGGGGATAAGGTGGTTGGTGTTGAATGGAGGGATAAGGTGGGTGAGTCTTAATCAAAGGGAGAAGGCGGTTAATGAGAGAGGGGGGAAGGAGGATAAGAGGAGGGAAAAACACTCGAGAAGGGACTATTTTTGGGTTTTTGGGGAGAGCATCATTTTCATAGGAGAGGACTATATTGTTGGTTTGGGGTTGGAGTAGCTTGCTGGAGGATGGTACTTCTTTTTGCTTGAGGAACTTGTTGAAGTTTGGTGTATTGAGACAGGGGGCACCTGTTGCTGGGCGTTTTTGGGATCGGGGGCCATGAATCCTTACGAAATCCTGGAGCTAGGGAGTCGAAGAGGCTTTGTTCCTAGTTGGCTGGGAGGTTAGTCAGTTTTGGGCAGAGCATCAGACAGAGTTGGAGAACAGCAGTAGCATCAGTTAGAGGTATGTATTTTCATTATTATGCTATGTTATGTGGTTTATTATCATGCTGCTGAATATGTTGAATATGTGGTTTGTTGTGTTGTTGAATATGTGGTTTATTATGATGTTGCTCATAAATTTTAATTATGCTGAATAATGAATGGTTAAAAAATTAGGATAACATTTCTCTATTTTAACTTATGTTTTATAAGGCTCTGTTGGAAGAGACCTTACACTCATATATATAGTTTTTTTTCATAAAATTAATCCTTAATTTTTACAGTAATTATCTAAATCACTCTTCCATTCACAAAAACAAACCCTAAAAATTAGCATATTTTAAGGTGATGATAACTTCACTTCTTGGACTCTGTTTCAAATGATTTTTTTTTTTGAATATTTTTTTTCCATGAGTAACTCATATCTGTAACATGTTTCTTCAAAATTCACACAAAAATCTATAGGAATTGTCTCGAGTGTCGTGACCCTCTTTTTTCTTCTTGAAAAAAAATATGCAAAATAGAAAAAAAAATTATCCCATTTTTGTGGCAGTGGAAAGTGATATCATACCAGTTGTTAAGTACCAAATACCTCAATACAATAACACCACAATATATCTAAGAAGAATATATATATATAACCCATACTTTATTACTATGAAAACCCTTAAGGTAGGGAAACACCATAAAATAGATCCTATTACAGAAGGGGTCCATTCATGTTCACTTACCTCTTCGAGGGGGAAACCTTCTAATGATATACGCACTCCAGATACAATATTTCTTGACTTTCCATTACATTGTTTGAACCTCTTTATATAGTGATACTAACCACTTAAGAGCATTCTAGAGGAATAACCTTCTTGAAGCAGAACCATCTAATAAGTCCTATTACATTTATTATGTTAACAATAATATATCTAACTACCATAGTGGCCCTTAATTCATCATATAGTGTACCTATTCCACCTCACGTTGAATGACCCTATCTATTGTCACGATGCCTCCCCCACCTACCCCATTACCTCTCTAGATACCTAAATATATCTACAAATATAAATTCATAAATAACCCTTTATATCAACAAGAATAAACCAAAGCATTCACCAAATATTGAACATAAGAATATAGACAAACCCTTGAGGTAGGTTAACACCATATATTAATCCTTATGGAAGGATAAAAATTCTAAAGCAATCATTTCTTGTTACAATAAGAATATACTTCACTATGCTCATTACATTATTCATCACTTCCTTATATAATACTCTCTAAGAACATTTTAGAGAAGGAACCTTCTAGGAATCCTTCTCACATTTATTATGTTCATGTTGATATATCTAACTACCATATTGGGTCATATTTAGTAATATCATGAACCTAGTTAACCTTACATTTACTCCACTAATAAAAAATAACCACGTTCCCATTGGGTACCTCCCTAGGTACCCCATATTACCTCCCTAGGTATACTAAATTCCATCCCCCTTCACATATTTTGTCCTTGAAACATGGGAAGAAACCATATAGTATAACCGACTAAGAAATATAGCCAATGGTTCCCATTATTATTATCCATTCATCCTAATAAAATACAAACATGATGTCCAATAGTTTCATTTCCACCCTGATCTCCATCCTTATCACACCTTTGGTGCCATGGGATTAATCCTTATCCCACATTTTGTGCCATTCACCAAATATTCAATAGAAGAATGTAGAAAAATGCTTGAGGTATGGTAAAACCATATATTAATCCTTATGGAAGGATAGCACTCCTCAATAAATCCTTTCTTTTCACAATAAGAATATTCTTCACTATTCTCCTTATATTGTTCAACACTTCCTTATATAATACTCTCTAAAAACATTCTAGAGAAGGAACCTTTTAGAAATCCTTCTCAYGTTCATTATGTTCATATTGATATRTCTAACTACCATAGTGGTCCTTATTTAATTATATAGTGGACCTAATCCACATTACATGGAATGATCTCCTCTGATAATACATAACCACATTTCCATTGGGTGCCTCCCTCGGTACCACATATGACCTTCCTATGTATATTACATTTCGTCCCGCTTCACATGTTTTGTCATCAAAACATGGGATGACACTATACAATATGATTGACTAAGAAATGTACCCAACTAGTACTAAGTACACCCATCCATTCATCCTAGTGGAAGACATGTACATGATCTCCCACTGCTACCTTGTGACCCTAATATTTCTCCTTATTGTGCCTCTAGTCCCATGAGATTGTTGCTCTATCTTGATATCATCCTCTGGTGTTGGTATTCCACCAGGAACCTCTTGATTTATTTCCTTTCTAGTTCCATGTTGGGCCATAAAAATTGTATCTACACTCAAACCCCTATCTTGATGATTGTTTTTTCCCTGTGTGGTGTAGATGGCAATATTTAACAAATTTAGGAATCAATTCTTTTTTCTTTAAATCTACAATACAGTGCTCCTTTGATTCAATGATCTTCTTGTCTTCATTATTGTGTCCATCATGTGACTTTGCTTGATCTCCTTCTGTAGACTCTACCTCTGATTCAACTTCAGACTCGATAACAACTTCTTTTCTTTCCCCCATGGGCTCGTCTTTCTTACTAAGAGACACATCATGCAATGTGATTGTATTTTTCTTGTACAAAATATTTAGAAACTTCTTTTTCATATTGACATTAATTGTACCAACTGATTCCATACAAGGATATCCCAAAACAATGTCCACGTCATCCATATGCATTCATAAGTATAAATATGAATGCAACACATATTTATCCATCGTAATCTTAAAATATTTAAATTTTTGAATATTTTCACATTTTTTGAATATTCTTTGGAGGAACATGAAATCTATAAACCAATTGAACATTGATAAAAAAACTTATAGCATCTAGGGTTAATATAAATAATAACCTTTTTTTTTTAATACAACCATCAACCTGTAATATAGAGTTGTCGAATGAAAATATACCCTTGGTTTTATCTTTATGCCTTTTTCTAACATGAGAGAACCTATATAAAATTAATTTTTCCATTTCTTCATGAGAAATTTCCATCGTATTGTCATGGTCCAATTATTTCCACCATGTTCTAGCATATTTGCTGAAATAAAATAATAAGGAATCTTTCGACTTCTCTTTCCATTCTAAATTGTGGGGATTTTGTAATTATCCTATACTAGGGAAACCATATTTTCCAATAAAAATAATGTTTATTGGAGGAAATATTTGGAAAAAACTATGGTTTATAAAGTAACCTATTGTTCGAATCACGATGCTTTTTACGGAAAAACCTTAAAAAAAACTGAATTTAAAATATTGATAACTTTACTTTTTGGACTCTATTTCAGATGACTTTTTTTTGAACTCGGGTGTTTTCTAGAGAGGCATTCAAACCTTTAACTTGTTTCTTCCAATTATGCATAAATATTTTCAGAATTCAATCTGAAGTATGGTGCCCCCTTTTTCCCTTGAAAAAATATGTAAAAAGGAAAAAAAAAAGCATTCTTCCTTGTTTGGCTGAAGAAAGAGCTCTAATACCAATTTTTGTATATATGAATATATTTGAAAATATAAAGTTAGAAATAACCCTCAATATCAATAAAAATAAACCAAAAAATTCACCAAATATTCAACACAATAATGTAGACAAACCCTTAGGTAGGGTAACACCATATATTAATCCTTATGGAAGGATAAAACTTCTCAAGCAATCATTTATTGTTACAATAACAATATTATTGACTATTCTCAATACATTTCTAAACACTTCCTTATATAATACTCTCTAATAAAATTATAGAGAACAAACCTTCTAGAGATCCTTCTCACGTTTATTATGTTGATGTTCATATACCTAACTACCATAGTGTGTCTTATTTAATAATATAGTGGACCTAGTCCACTTTACATTGAATGGACTCCACTAATACTACCTAAACAAATTCTTGTTGTGTACCTCGCTAGGTACCACTTATTACCATTCTAGGTATACTATATTTCATCCCCCTTCTCATGTTTTATCCTCAAAACATGGGACAAAACAATACAATATGACTAGCTAAGCAATGTAGCCAACTAGTACAAAGTACACCCATCCATTTGTCATAATGGAAGACAAACATGGTGTCCAATTGCTTCCTTTCCACCCTAATCTTGATCCTTATCACACCTTTGGTGCCATGGGATTAATCCTTATCACACCTCTGGTGCCATTCACGAAATATTCAACACACGAATGTAGACAAACCCTTGAGGTAGGGTAACACATTATATTAATCCTTATGGAAGAATAAGACTCCTCAAGCAATCCCTGCTTGTTACAATACCAATGTTCTTTACTATGCTCATTATATTTTTCAACACTTCCTTATAGAGTACTCTCTAAGAACATTTTAGAGAAATAACCTTGTAGAAATGTTTCTGATATTTACTATGTCCATATTGATATATCTAACTATCATAGTGGGACTTACTTAATAATATGTTGGACTTATTACACCTTACATTGAATGACCTCCACTAATAATACATAACCACATTCCCATTGGGTACCTCCCTAGGTACCACATATAACCTTCCTAGGTATACATTCTTATAAATCTTGAATAGTAAAATTGAAAACTCCCCAAAAATAGTGGATTATAATGCATATATATTTACATATAGTTCATTCTCCAAGTTATTGAATAGCTTCTTATAATCCTCAAAGAACAATAAAACAACTTCGGTCACAAAGGTTGGGCTGTTTTCCTCCAACCAATGCAAATGTGTGAATTGCGCATCTAGAAATCCTTGCAACTTAAGTTATATAATTCAGTTTCCTATTTACAAATTCATCAACATAAACATATATGCAATTTACTAATCTCAATTACAACAAAATCAGATAGAAAAATCGAACCAAAAAAAAATCATTAGTGGATAAACAAAAAATAAATTAAAATTCAGTTACTACCTCTTCGAAAACGGAATTGGTAAACCGAATAAGTTATTTCTTCAAGCGTAGGACGCCCATTCCAAACTGCAACATCGATACAGGAAACCCCGTCACGACTAACTTGTAGTTTCCCACTGTAAAAATAAAATATAAGATAGTAACATAGATAGTAACATAATTGCACAACACTGAACTAATCAACAAAGAAAGTTTGATGCTTTGAATCCAAGAAGTCGTGGTATTTATACAAAAATAATTAAAATGAAGAAACATGACTCAAATGTAATAGAATATGTGTTTTTTTTTTTGTTTTATTAATATGTTAACCATGCATGTGAGTCAGGAAGTACCTTCACATTGTAGCTAGAAATGGCAGATATTCCATTACCAAATGAGATCAGTTGCATGTGAAATGAGAAAGATTTTTTCTATTGTAGCTAAGAAACAAAATGAAAAAAAATTGTCAAAATTTTATCGTGGAGATAGAGCCATGCTCGAAAATCATAGAAAAATCAAATTCACAATATATTCGAATTACAAGTGGTCACACATAAATATATATTATAACCTTAATCCAACTAACAATTTTAAGAATATTGGTATTGTAATAAAATCCTCACATGCATAGGGAATCCGAAGCCCTAATATATGATGTTTTTATAAAAAACACTATTATATGTATATATATACTGTAATCAAACTCTTTGTCTTTTTTTCGAGTTGCAAATGAAAATAGGATTGACCAAAACTATTAAGTCTAAGAAAATTGCAATTGTTGGAGAGAATGGAAGATATTAAGTAGATCTTTATATCAAACCTTAAAAACAAAAAGAAAAAAAGGGAAAGTAAAAAAAATAATAAACCCATGAGCGAAAATATTAGGTGTTCATGTGAATGGAGATAAAAGAAAAAAGGGGAGAAATTTTACATGCCACATCTGGTTGCCCTCCATCCAATCGCATAATAAAGTTTTCGACCATCATGTTTCCTTTTTCCTCTTGATAGAAGTTTATTACCAATTAATAATTCAATCATTAATTGCATTTGAAAAAAAAAATTAAACAAATTGGATTATAGTGGATTATAGTGTACTATGGGACTATAAAATATGGACATGATATTTTATAAAGCACGCACAATTTCTGCATTCCATACCTAGCGACAATTTCGATTGCAGGTTCTCAGGCGCACAAGCGAGCTAAAAAATGGGGCTTCATTGTTCCGTAGCCTACAAATAGCACCCATAATTTCGCGATATACAAATTGACAAGCAAATCTGTGGACTGGATGAGTCAACATTTCACTTCTATTTCTTCGTGTCGTCCAAATAGCACTCTCAATTCCTCTATATAGAAATTGACACACAGAATGTAGAAATGGTGGAGTGCAGATTGCTATTGTTTACGGATGCCAATCCCTGTGAAGTATCTAACTGTATCTAAAAATTTATTTAGAATACTAAATTAGCACTTATTAGTGACAACTGGACACAGAGGTACGAAACATTTGGAATTTCAATCTCTGCAATATACAAATTGACTACCGGACATCGTCTGCTCTTCCATCTTAGAAATTATGCATTCAAATGTTTGAAGAAATACAATTAGAAGGTATGAGCCTCACCTCCTGTGAAAATATATTCTCAACCTATTTTGGATCATCCTTTTGGTGGGTTCACGAAATATGCAACTCCAGCATTGGCGGGTTGGCATATCTTTATTTTCATCTATACAATCATGCAACAAATCCGACCGACCACTTTTGCTTTCGATACTTGGCCAATTTTATGTCCACGGTTTCCGCGTTGGGAATAATTTCAGTTCCATCTATATCCTCACATGGAGAATTGAACTGACAATTGTTCCTTTTTATACCTACTGACATTTCTGATCATGGGTTCTCGGGCGGGCAGGCTTAAAATTAGCCCTCCATTATTGTGTGTGTTACAAATAGCACGTAAAATTCCTCGATATACAAATTGAGAAGAAGAGCTGCAGACTGGCAGACTCGACATTTCACTTCTATTGTTCTGTGTCCTCCAAATATTCCTTCATGTTTTGTGATATACAAATTTACACACGAAATGCAAGGCTGGCGGGGTGGATATTGCCATTGTTTATGGATACTAATCCCTATGAAGTATCTAACAAAATCTAAAATATTATTTTCAATACTAAATTACCTCTTAGTACAGACAACTGGACATAGGTGTGGGTCCGACATCATCCGCTCTTCCAACATCATCTTCTCTTCCGTGTTGCAAATTATGCATTCAATTTATTTACTTTGGTCCTTCGCAATATAAAAATTGACTACTTGGTTCACATCTTGTATTCAAAATTTCCCTGATCTACAATTCCACCACCGACTCCTTTCTCTTTTTCTTGTTTCCTTCTTCCCTTGTATTATGGCTCTCATTATCTCCATGTATATAATCACACCTTAGGAAATTTTATGTCCATGGTTGTTGGGTTGGCAATCTACAATTCTATCGCATGCTCCTCGAACTCGCAAGCGTCACTGTACCATGGTTGAAAAATGTGTTTTGTAATATACATTTGCTATGCTCTTACTAATGACTCTTACAAGTGACAGTTGCACACAACAATATGAAACAGTTCACATCCAACCATTCGCAACATAGAAATTGAGTACCGGGTTCCGACATCATCCCCTCTTTCGTGTTACAGATTGTGCATTCAAATGTTCCGAATAATACAATTTGACCATCCGGACCTCTGAACCTATTTTGGATCCTCCTGTTCACAGATTCATGAAATCTCAAATTCTTATTCAGTGTTTCAGGTTAGCGCATTCGAAGCCTTCTGCTTCTTCTTCCCTAATATGCATATTCCACTCAAAATTTCCGTGATTTACATTTCCACCATGGACTCATTGGTCCTTTTTCCCTTTTCTTCTTCACTTGTATTATCACTTTGTGGTTATATACATAGTTTCCTTTCTATAAACACGGGTTCTAGCATTGGCAGGTTGAGATATATTTATCTCCATCTATATAATCATATTAATCCTCCGACCGACCGCTATTTCTCTCGATACTTATCCAATTTTATCGCCACGATTGGCGGGTTACACGCATTGCAATCAAAACATTCCGAGACATACAATTTGACCCTGGTGCCGTCACCTTCAACAATTGTAACTTGCAACCCTATTTTGTAGCGGGTTTTTTCCCCTTCCCATGACCTCCATATTTTCTTGCTATGAAATTAGAAACCTTTGATGCTAACAGGTCACCATGCAGGAACCGTCAACATTGTCATTAATGGGAAAAAAACTCGAGGAGATATCCCATTATTATGCATTAAACCAAGATGTGAGGAAATTTATTTTTTCCCTTTCGATTGTTCATCTCCATTACTTGTCGTCGTGTTGGACCGCTCAAGAAATATGCAATGCTTAATCACTCATTGCAATATCCAACATGCTCACATTTCTATATATGCAATTAGTAGTGTTTAATGTTAACAACACATCATGCAACAACCATCCAGATTGTCATTAATGAACGAAAGTCTCAAGGACATCTCCCATTCACATGCTTTCGACCAAAATTTGTGTAGGGTTATATTAGCACTTCCAACCTTTCATTTCATTCATCGTCTGGAACAAATAAATGTCTTTGTAGACCTATGGCAGTGGGTCGACAACAGTTTTGTGGAGATAAAATAAATATGTTCGCAGAAGAGGACCAAAGGTTCCCATGGTCCAGGGCATACTTTTACTATTCATCTCGTTCCACCCATAACGAAGTGATTTGGACCTCTGGAATCGCTTGTGCAGGTTGTATCCCTGAGGTTTTTTACTGTAAGGAGGTGGTCTCTTGGTGCACCGAAAAATATATTCCAGGCCAAAGAATTATTTCACTCCGCGACCATTCTCCTGTTTCTTTGTCACCTCATCTCTTGCGCGAGATGTTGAAATTGTCGAAACCAACATTAACGTTCAGAGGACAAGAATGCAAGCAGTTTCTAGAAAAACATCATAATGGGTTGGACATCTTAGCCGAATTCCTCGAAGACCCGACAACAGTTCCTCAAGATATGACAAAGCTCTAGAAAAGTTCCTTTAGAAATACATTCAGGAAAATTGCTTGCCTATTTACAAGAATAATGGGACAGGCATCCACAACAAGCATTTCCCATATAATTATTTATATTTTGTATTTCACAGTCAAGGAACAATACATTTTCGATTGGGGAAAGCTAATCTCCATTGAACTCCGTTCCCAGTTTTCAGGATTCAAATAATCGAATAAGTTTTATATGTCATCCTACTTGATTTTCACAATTGTGTATTGTTGCACATTTCCAAAACTTTCTCTTTCCAATAAAATAAACTGTGGATTCGACCCAGTAACATTCTGGCATGACGCCCTATGGAGACACAAGGCCTTCCATTGTTTTTATGAAGTTTTTAATTGCTTTGTCTTAGTTTTCAAATATTTACTATTAGGAAAGGATGCTCCGCGGATGTCTGGCCACGCAAGCAATTTTTTGAACAAGAAGGGCACACTTGAGCAAAAGGAAAATCACAGTCTTCTCATGGTCTTTGGCTCTAAGGAAAATCCTTCCTTCCTTCCATGCCACATCACAAAAAAGATGTTTGTTGCAGAAATAACAAGGCAATACAACCACTGGTTGCATTTTTTCCATGACAAAAAAAAAAATAGTTCATTGCTCTGCCCTAGAAAGTCAGAGACTTTGTGTGCAGAAATATCAACAAGATTGACGAGTTTTCCACCCATTTCAAGAAATTGAACCTAACGAATGCTGAAAGGATAAAATTGTTCGATCCCAATGGAATTTTTGGAGAACATTTACTGGGTGTTGGATTTAACATCTCTTTTATCCATAGACACCTGACCCAAGATAGGGACAGTGTCGAAAACAATCTTGCTTCTGCCCATTGCGACGCAGAGACATTGCAAAGCGCAACTGAATTGTACAGACAACATGGTAAAATATCCAGTGAGAAGAGTACCCAACCCCCTACTAGCACTTCGAAGAGCACGACACCACGGAGCATCGCTTCGATGGTCCATCCTAGTAAGAAAGAAACCCATAAATCTTCGAACGAAGGAGGAGATAAGAACCCTCCTCGCATAAATATTGATAGTTCTCACAAAGTTCCACTCACAAAGAAGAGAAAAAATAATGCAGGCCATGCGAAGGAACCCAAAATTGACAATGGAAAACTACAAATTGAAATTGAAGCTGAGCAGGTGCAAAAAATTGGGTCGTCCCCGGTGGACATATCTGACAACGAATTTTTTGACATAGATGAATCCTTCGTAATCTAGAGCGTATTTTTGACAGCCAATCTAAAAGTATGGTGATTGAAAAGAGATATGTAACAAACAGGAAAGGCAAATCTCGAACAGAGATTGACTTTAGCCAAATGACCCTGTCCAAAATCTGCTCGTTTCACCAGGTAAACGGTGACATTCTTCGCCATTCCATTGGAGGAATGGAGACGGATTATTCCAATCTGAAACACCACCTCAACGAATTTGAACAGGATTTCATTCCAACACCAGAATTTGCCAATCCTTTGGAAAAAATCATGCCTTCTACCACTGCAGCGAAGATGAAAGTATCCTCTACCCTCCTTGCATGCTCCAGATCCCTTGTAGATAACAACATCAACAAAAGAATGCAGCTAGTTACTGAAACCTAGGAAACATCACAAAATTTAGTTTCCTTCGGAATGAAGGCCAATGATTTTCTTGAACATTTGGAGGGCGAAATTTAAAAAATGAACAACTTTTCTTTTATCAGGTGTTGGACCCTTTTGAAAACTATGCTCTGAGCACATCGAAACTAAAAATAAGACAGGAGAAGACCCCCTCCCCAAAGCGCACCAAAAAAGTAAAAGCATGTTGGAAAAAAAAAATTGAGAACCTGCACCTCATTATCAAATCATGTAAACAAGTCATATCAGAAAAGGAAAATTTATTCACAAGCTTGTTCCAAATGGACTTAGCCAGAACTACCAACGAGGTTCAAGATCCAAACTTAATTCTCAAATCCTTGTCAGTCACGAAAGAAGCGTTATAGGAACAAGTTGACATTTTAAAGGGGTTGTCTTTCAAAAAGTTTTATGGCATACTTCAACATCCGTCTAGATGAGCACGAGCACTAGGTACTGGACTATGCCTCAGACAATGAAGAAATTGAACAGATTCTGCATAGTATTTCAATGGATCTAAGGAAATTAGAAAATGACCTTTACAACATAGAGATCTGTGATGAAATCAACACAGCCCCCATGAAAATCTACATCGAATAATGGTTCCAACTCATAATGGAAAGCCTCGTCCAGAAAGGGCAACAACCGACCAACAGGAGTCCACTGCCCTTCAACGATAGCAACAAAAATGCATCGGCTTCATAGTAAGTCTATACTGTCATCTTGTTTTGTTTATCATTCAAGTTTAAGTCTATGTTGTCATCTTATTTTCTTTGTCAATCCACTTATGTCCTCTTTAAATAGAAAACTGTAACCAAAGACTCATAAGTTCCAATTTATTCTTTTCAAGTCTTCCTCTCTACCATCACACACTTCTTTCGACGTTCCTAATACTTTTACTTATTTCTTTTTATGGTCTGTGGGGGACCCAATTCCAGTCTATATGACAAACACATTTAAATTTCCACAAACATGTAACATACATTATTAATTTTTGTTAAATTTCAAAGAAAACTGATTTGAAAATGTCCTTATTGTATACTAAACTTTGGGTTTCCAGGAACCTTCTTGTTTGTTCCAAAGAAAACTAATTTGGATATGATACATTTCATGTCTCCTATTGTATGTTAATTTTTGGGTCTTCAACGACGTTGATGGTTTAAATGTTGATGTAATTTCCTGATATATGTAACAACCAAATTATTTATTTTATAATAAGTTTCTATATTTCGCAAACCCACTTCTCAATTTGTATATTGCGGAACTGTCGATGGTTTTTGTAGGACATGGAACAACAGAGGCCCAATTTTGAAACCGCCAGCCCGACAGACCGTGATCCAAAGACTTGCTAATTATGGAATGAGCAGTCCGTCCATGCTCTATAAAACATGTGCAAAGAAAACTAATTCGGCAATGCTATATATTTTTTTTCCAAAAAAAAACCTTAGATTTAAAGAAAAGTAATTCGGTGCAACATATGTTATTACTATTCTATTATATACCATACATTATTATTTTTTGGTAAATTTCTATAGTCCATAACTATGCCTCTCATTTTGTATATCGCAGAACATTCGGTGCTATTTGTAGACCATGGAACATTAGACACCCCGGCACGAGAACCCGCGATACAAAAACTACCTACGTATGCAATGACGGCTACAAATTTCGTATCTATAAAACTTAAAATCTACTTTATACAAATGCATATTTCGTATGTATAATTTATTTACTAAATATCTACTTTATACAAATACATTGTTCATATGTATAATTTATTTATTAAATATCTACTTTATACAAACACATATTTGGTATCTATAATTTATTTATGACTTTCTATGTCCTAGTTTTAAAATAACCATTTTTGTGTCCAACAACCATTCAAACATTGATAATTTCTAATATTTTTTCAAGAGGAACTAATTCGGAAATACTATGTTCTGCATGCAAACCACATGTATTTCAACTTTCTAGCCACCTAAGGTCACATTTACTCCCATACCAACCCGGCAGAAACTACTCTGCCATACAACACTTGTTTCCTTTGCTATTATACTCTATTTACAAAAAAAAATCTTTTAAATAAAAAAACGTATTACCTATGACTTTATGACATTTATTAAATTAATTCAATAAGCGTTATTTCCTTTGCTATTGTCCTTTACTCAAAATTAGATTCTTTTAAATAAAAATAGTATATATTAGCTATGCACATACTCTATTTATACACACAAAAAACAAAAAAAGCTTTTAAATAAAAACACGTATTCCCTATGTATGACTTTATGACATTTATTAAATTAATATAATAAGTAAGCGTTATTTCCTTTGCTATTGTCCTTTACTAACAATTAGATTCTTTTAAATAAAAAATTGGACATTGTTTTTGGAAAAGAGAGACAAGTCACGTGTACAGATATCATAACTTTTTAATTATTTGGATATGCTTACATCTATGTTTAACTTTTTAATTAAGTCTATATGCTTACACCTATGTTTAATAAGTTGTCTGTGATAGAATTAAATATGATTACAGTATTTTTAATCTTCGCACCACATAAATATGGTTATAATTTCAATCATTAATTTCTTAGGTATTATAAATAGATAACAGAAATTAAGATATTAGTAAAAAATAGTATGTAGAGAAATGGAGCAAACACTTTGCAGTAATTCCAACTCCATATGTTATAATTAGTGGTATAATTAATTACCATCAAATGCCATTTATCCCACGCCAGTGAGAGGATTAGATTAGTCGGTATTATGTTGGCGTTTTACCTTTCTGCTGTTGAAAGATAATTCGTTTAATTTAGAGGTTTGAGTAATTCAAACACGTGGTATAATTAATTACCATGAAATGCAATTTATGCCACATCAGGAGCGCGAGAGAGACAACTAGATTAGTCTGGATGGCACTTTTATCTTGGCGTTTCATCTCTTTTCTGGTGGGATTTCTGTTTTACATTTTCAAAGATAATTTTTTCGAGGGGAATTCGGAAGCTTTGGGTTGTCAAAGTTTTCAGCTTGGCTTTGATGTGTGATTATAAATCTTTCCAGAGTTATAAGAGCGGGCTACAAAAGGCGTTCGTTTTGATTTTGTATTTTGTAAAGTTTTTTAATTTTTTAAAATACAAATGGGCTAAGTTTTATTCATGTGTTTTGTGTTGGATTTCAAGGATTAAATTCCGCAATGAAATTTTGAGGTTATGTTGATCTTCTCTGGAGGTTTCATGATCATATGAAAAATAGGAATTTTCAATATTGAAAGGTTTTCTTTTTTCTCTATGAGGTTATTGTATTTTCGTATTTTCATGTAAGTATTAAGCTTTTGCAATGTTTTTTTTAGTTTTGGTTCATTCGCCACTGAACATGCTTTTTAAAACTGATCATTCTTTACATGGATGAGCGTACATTCTCGTCAATAGAGAGGGTGTAGATTATCTCAATTCTGGTTTGCCAGGCAAGGCAATGCTGTAGAAATGAATTTTCACTATACCTTCTCATAAGTAATGATATTTAAACATTTATTGGAAAGTAAAGTTATGTATAACTCTGTTTTTTATTTTAATTTTAAATTGAAACTTTATTGTTGAAACCCTAAATAAAACCCTAATAAATAATCATCTATATAGATTTATTGGAAAGTAATATACAAATCCGTTCTTATTATAACCCTAAATTGTTGAAATCCTAACATATATACAGATTTATATGTACACTATTACTTACTAAATAAATCAAACTTGTAGTGTATACCTCCCTACACTTATCCTCTCATTCATTCAAATCTGTAAGGAAATAGCAATCCCCTAATTTCTGATTTTGATAGTCGCTTATTCTCAGCGTAATTAACTCCTTTCTGCGAATATTTGTCGTTTAAATTAATAATTGCAATGGAGAAGCACTTTCATTTTTAAGAAACCGAGAATACGTGGACATTTTAGTCATAAATGCATGAAAGCATCTCATATTTACAAGAAATTTAGCATAAATGCAAGTAGAATAATCATGAGGAATTAATAAGTCTAACGAAATTAGAATAAGATTAGAAATTTAGCATAAATGCAAGTAGAATAATCACGAGGAATTAATAAGTCTAACTAAATTAGAATAAGATTAGGGTTAACATTATTTTTATTAAAAGTAAGGTTAGAGTTATATTATAGTTAATTTTATTTGTATTTGAATTTATTTTATAATAATAAGAAAAAAAATAAAATTAATTTTAATAATTTTTATTTAATTTAATGTATTATTTTATTAATTCTCTGCGGTTTTGAACGGTTTTGAATGGGAATACTACTTCTATGTGGTTTTGAAATTAATATTTCTCCGCGGTTTATATCTAGGGTTTCAACGCAAATAATATTTTAATTTCTAAGATTATATATCTAGGGTTTTGAACAAGAATAATACTTATTTGTTTATTTATTTTTTAGGAGATATTTTATTTCTAAGATTATATATCTAGAGTTTTGAACCGGAATAATCTTTATAGTTTTTACCTTTTTTACCCAGAATAATCTCTGTAGTTTCTCTGGACTTCTCTGTGGTCTTCATAAATTATTTTTTGGCTTCTTCAAAGGGTTGAGCATTTGGACATCTGAAATGAGGTGAGTCACTTTTTACTTTGATTCAA
>SNQJ01S0007079.1:187798-215024 GCA_010110895.2 Picea sitchensis
AGGGGTAGAGAATGGTATATGTAGGAGAGAGAGGGAGAGGAGAGATAGTGGTAGGGAGGTATAGAAAGAGAGGGAAGGGGGGGAAGACAGAGAGTGTGTGAGAGTGTTAGAGGGGGAAAGGGGAAGACATGGAGAATGTGTGAGATTGAGGGAGAGGGAGACATAAAGGGGAGGTAGTTAAAAAGAGTTAGAGGAAAGGTGGGGAGAGAGGGAATGAGGGTAGATAGAGGAAAAGACGCAAAGGGGGGAGGTTGAATGAAAGAGAGGGAGAGGGATAAAATGAGAAAGAGAGAGAGGGTTAGATGCAAGAGAGAGGGAGGGGGGAGCAAAAGAAGGGGAGGGAGGGAGAGATCCAACTATTGATATTATGGTAGTTGCGGGAGGTATTCACCTCCATATGTAACCTTTGAATAGAATATAATATTCTGGA
Source organism: Picea sitchensis (assembly GCA_010110895.2). Classification (NCBI taxonomy): domain Eukaryota; kingdom Viridiplantae; phylum Streptophyta; class Pinopsida; order Pinales; family Pinaceae; genus Picea; species Picea sitchensis. The sequence continues at coordinate 188,229 of SNQJ01S0007079.1, forward strand.
AGCAAGAGAAACCCTAAACAAATGTGTGAAAACCCTAGAAGAAAATTCGACTCAATAGAATATATAATATTAAGGTATTATCTTCAAGAAAGACCAGTTGGCTTCCCTGAATCATTATTTTTTTCCAAGGTTAACAGATAATATTAAGGTAGTATCTCTTGGTTTATATTTGGTTCTAATGTGGCTTCCCATAATCATTCTTTTTGTCAAAGGTTAAGGTGATCGGAGGAGGATTTGTGCCTATGTATGGGTGAAAATGGTGTAGAATTTACTATGGTGAAACAATAACATCTACATTATTCTAACAGTTTATGGACCCACACCACCTTCAAAACAGTCTAACCATTGACAGGTAAACTTGCAACAAGGGTTTGTGATCTTGTAGTGACAAAAAACCTAACCTAATTGTTTGGGCACTATAAGTGAAGAGTTTGGAATAAATCATGGATATTATAGTGCCCCCTAACCCAACACATCTCCTGGTGCCCTCAGCGATAAAAAGTGTCAATATTGGATTTTTTGGTTAAAGTCAATGTTTGACGGGTCAAAGTCATGAAGGCTAGTTTCAGAGTAGAAGACAGATTAAAGGTGGCACCAAATTCAGAGAATGGAAGATTAAATTGCTTCTTATCTTAGAAGAAAATTATCTTCTGGACTACATAAAACATGACATTCCTAAGCCGAGAGAAGATGAAGAGAAGGTAAAGAAAAATAAGAAGACTAAACATGATGATGATCCTCAAAGTCATTATTCAGGAAGATATCTACACATATCTATTATAGTCCTAAAATTCCCTACCTATGCATACACGACATTGGCTTTCTTACTTGCATAATTTTCCAAATCATTACTAAGGAACTCTATTTAAAAAACCATTTTTTGGATCATGTACCCACCTTGCTGCACTACTTCCCACATACATTCGCTTGATGCATGCTAAAAATCCTACGTACATACACTATATGCACACTAAAAAACATGCGTATACCTCCAAATGTTGCAATGAATCTGTTGGAATTAGTGGGTTATTGGAGGTTTCCCAACCATTTCACCTGCTATAGCCCGTCCCCAAACTGAATAACTTTCCTTTGGTCATAAAAAAAGAGTTCTTGGGTTCTCATTCTACAATTAAGCATTAGAACAACGAAAATCTTCCAAAATTCCCTTTCCTTCCTTGCCCAATGATCTGAAAATTTGGTGAGAAATATTCTTACATCCAAATATTCAAAATAAGATCTTTTACTAAAAAAATTGCATGTGAATAAGGAAAATTTGATTAATTAACCATGCTTCATTAAGGAAATAATCACATAAAATTGTCAAACTATTGTGTATGTTTATAAATAAAAACTCTACTTAACCAAGTGAGAATTCATCAAAATCACACATACAACATTGACAACAATATGATAACGGAGTTCACCCCTGGCTACGTCTCCAGATTCATGAATCCCATGAATCTGCTTTATTTATTATGCTTCAAAAGGTGTACATAAACACTCCTACAACCTATTTATCCTTTATAAAGACATCCTTTGAATCAATAAGCTCTCAATAAGATTTCCACAAGATTTTTCCTTTCTCTCCTCCCCTTCTTGACCCCTAATAAGGGTTTATATAACATCTCCATCTCAACCACATCAAGATTTTCATGGAGATAATATCTCTCAAGATCCCCTAAATTAGGATCTTGGCATGTCTCAAGGGATTGGTTTGAGAATATATCTCAACCATCCATGAAGATATCAACTCTCCCTGAGACTAGGGATTGAAAGTCAACATGGCTTTGCACCAAATAATCCCTTTTAAATAATGAAAAATACATAATTATGAGAACCCTATATCATGTATTGAACATTTTACAAATTCCATTTTGCCCCTAAATATCAAGAAGACATATCTCTAGCATGTGAATTCCAATTGACTTCATTCAAAATGCATCAAAAATCTGAATGTGAGATCTTTGTTGACTGGACAAAGTTGGCAGTATTTGAAGCCGACTGAAAATGTGTCAACTGTGAAGGTCCTCCTGGATCAAACCTCCCCACAGAGAAAAAAATTTGGACATCCAAATGTATCAACTTTGACCTGCAATCCATCATCAACTGCATGCAAATGTCTTCATTCCCTGTACTTTAGAATCTAAATGTAACTCAAACACTTGCAACTGTTACCAAGAAAATGTTCTGAAAGGCTGTAATGTACCTCAAAAACTGTCACAAAAAAAAAAAATTGTTTATACAAATATCCTTGCATAGTTTCGAGATTCAAGCAATTAAGTCTTCTGTTATAAAGATTGAGTCTGGAAGTTTGTGAGAGACCTTACTGTCATTGATTGTTTTTACTATGCAACTTAAACTTCCTACTCGACAATACAATGAGTGCATACTCCTCCCTTCAATGTTATTTAAGGTCTTGTAAAAATTACCTATATTTTCTTATTTGATGATGCCTATAACACCAACACAGGTTTAACTATCCGAGGGACTTGTAAACAAGTCTGTTACTTCCATACCTCCAATCATGAAAAGATTCTTCAGTCAATAGACAACAACTCTCGAAATCGTGAAAAGCGACCAGCATGTCGGATTTCAGAGTTCGGGATTTCACTAGTACAATAGCCAACATCAACGCACAACAATTCTCGAAATCACGAAAAGTGACCAACGCTTAGGGATTTCGGAGTTCGGGATTTCGCGAATACAACAACTAACATCAACACACAACAACTTCCGAAATCGCGAAAAGTGACCAGCATTTCGGGATTTTGGAGTTCGGAAATTCACGAATACAACAACTAATATCAATAGATACCAACCTCTGAAATACGAAACAAAGGGAAGGTTGGACTAGTTCTTTGGGGATTCGAGGTTTCAGGGTTCGAAACTTCGTGAGTTCAAGTGTCCCAACTTTAGCATATATGAACTTTCGAAATGTGAAAAGGAAAAGTGGGGCCCGCATTTCAGGGTTTCAGGGTTCAAGACTTCATGAGTTCCAGTGCCCAAACATCAACATAAACAAACTTCCAAAATGCAAAAACAAAACATGCCCAGCACTTCAGGATTTTGGGATTCAGAATCCCATGACTTCAAAAGCCAAAACATCAAACACAAACAATTCTCGAAATTACGAAAAGGAACGTGGACTAACATTTCGGGATCTCGGGATTCAGGGTTTCGGGTTTCAAATGCCAAACATGCAACATAAACAAACTTCCAAAAATATGTGAAAAAGAAAAGGTGGGACCCACATTTCAGGGTTTCGGGGTTCAGAACTTCGTGAGTTCAAGTGCCCCAAACCTCTTATGTAACCAACTTCCAAAATGTGAAAATTTTAAGCTTCGGGATTTCGGGGTTCGGAACTTCGCGAGTTCTGGTGTCCAAACATCAACATAAACAAATTTCTGAAATGAGAAAAAGGAAAAGGTGTGACCTGCCTTTCAGGATTTTTGGGTTTCAGGGTTTCACGGTCTTCATACTCAACATACAACAATTCTTGTATTGTGAAAAAAGAAAAGAACGAACATTTCAGGATTTCAGGATTCAGGGTTTCAGAGTTTTCAATTACCAAACAACAACACACAATAATTCTCGAATTCTGAAAGGTGAAAGGACGTAGGACCAACACTTTGGGATTTCTGGATTCAAGGTTTCGGGTTTTCAAAAACCAAACAACAATACACAACAACTCCCGAATTCTAAAAAGTGAAAGGGTGTGGGACCGACACTTTGAGATTTCGGGATTCGAGGTTTCAGGTTTTCAAAAACCAAACAACAATACACAACAACTCCCGAATTCCAAAAGGTGAAAGAATGTGGGACCAACACTTCGGGATTTTAGGATTCGAGGTTTCGGGTTTTCAAAATCCAAACAACAATACACAACAACTCCCAAATTTCTAAAAGTGAAAGGATGTGGGACCGACACTTTGGGGTTTCGGGTTTTCAAAAAACCAAAGAGAATTTCGCATAAGTGTAACCCACAAGTCCCAAATGCCGAAATTCACATTATTTTCATAGCTCTTAGAATTTTTCCTTGTATCGACATACTTACTTTCGTTCTGTAAAAACAATAGGGGTAGAAGGAATTATGTATCTGTTTACCTGACAGAATTCCGAAATTCTAAACTTATGAGTTTAAACGCACAGAAGGGCACAAAGGAATAAAATCTTTTGTAAGGTAAATTCTATAATGTTCACTTAGAACATCTTTTAATCAAAGAATTGAACGTCAACAGTACTAGATCTTTGCATCTATGTAAATACCTGATTAAGAATATCATTCCATTAGAGATTGGTCATTATAAATGATGTTCCGAGGGATCTGAATTTGGTTTCCTAGGGATTTATCTATAGAGAGGATCTGCCTCATTGACATTAATCTCCTCCTTTCCTTACTTACTTATAGAAATATAATTACAGATTTCCTTCACATATATTCCCCACAACAAACAAAATGCAAAATGTTACAGTGTCGATTTAATCAATACAATGCATCAGAAAATCATTCAGACAGAGAATGGACATCATTCCAATTCGGATTTAATATGACATCTAAATAAAAACATAGTCATTCATAATAGAGAGGGGTAGATCAACATATCTAAATCCAGTTCGCGGGAAGACAAAGGGAAAAACCACGTTCCTCCCAACCGTAGAACAGGGATGCCAAATTCACTTGCTCGGCTCACCCCCTGGCCTGACCATGAATCCATGAGGGTGTACTTGGAAACTCCTCTTTAGCAATGTGCTTCAATTCCAACAATTATCCTCTTTCCTCACACTTACTCAACAATGCTCATAACAACAAGACAAATCTGTTTCAGCAGGATCCTCTTGCCTCACACTTACTCAACAGTGCTCATAACAGCAAGAGAGCTCAAAAATCTTTTCCCCAGCATACTTGGCAGCGTCTTGCCTCCTTGCATATGCTATTTATCCATTTTTTTTGGCCGAGGTCTTTTCCCTCCTTTGGAGATTTTCGCAGCTTTCTTAATCCCTGACTTTCAGGGGATGTCAGTGGCCAAATCTCTAATTTGTCACTTTTAATCATCAGCCCAGAGGTAGTTCCAACTTGTTCCCCACTCATGGAGTCATGGTCAGTGGATTTTTAACATGGTTGTTCCATTTGTCCTCCTGTAGTTAATATAAATATTATGTTGTGATAAAAGTGTCATAGTCAAATAGTTAGTTGAGTCCAAACAAATCTCTTCCCAACAGTCACAATAATTAAATACAATTATTAAATTCGAAATTTGGAATTGCCATAAATGGAAAAAAAAATTCAGATTCAAATTTGCCAAAAACGGAAATAAATTTCCATCACACAAAAATAAAAATATTTATTTTTGGGGGATGTCACAAAGGCACACCCTTGTCTCCTTAACCTCTTGTTCTTTAGAGCTTGATATGAAATCACCCACATTTGCATCAAACTGCAACCTGTATCTAATGATGTCTGAATTACATACTTGCCAAGAGTTTATAAACACACTCTTTGGTCAAGTTTTACAAGAAATTCCAAAATAGGCCTAGGAAAAAATGCCTCAATGAACTGATCAAATGATGATTACAATGAATCCAATTAAGGCGTTAGGCATAAAAAAGAAAACCTCTCACTCACATCCTCACTTTAGAGTGGCTAAAATCCTTTTACAATGCTTCATAATCATCAAGTTCAAATCAATCCTTATGCCAAATCAGATGCCACAATATGAACAAGGGGGAAACTTCTATGGTCCCATTTACCCATTACAAAATGTGCAATAATATATGCACTAGTGGTGCAAACCCCCACCACAAAATATGTGCACTTCAAAAGCCCAACTCCCAAACCATGTATCAATGGCTTTCTCTACAAACAAAATGGTCAATTTCCCAAAACTTAAAGGGTTAGTGCACTTATAGTGACCATACATTTCTTCACCATTTTAGTGGATATTTGTAGGGGAAAAAAGGATAAATTATAAAACTCACCACAATTCTCTTGGTGATAGACATACCCCATGTTGACGAAGGCCTTCGATAGGTTCAAGATGAAAAGTGGTCCTGCCATGATTAAAACTCTTGCAGGTGAAATGATTGTCATTCTAGTGTCCAAAATGATATATGCAGTCAGAGTTGTTCAATATCCCATGACCAAAATGTATCACAGGAATATACCATGCTGCAACAAATTGATTAGTCGTATATCGAAGGGTAGTAATCCCATCTGCAATTGAAGTGTTGGATTCATTCGCTTTCATTCATCCAAACTTTGTTGGTGCTGCATACAAAGTGTCAATTTGAAGAATAACTTGCGAGATATCATGTATATATATGGCTTCTCAATTGATCCAATGAATGCTAATTGAATGTACAATTCACACTTCAATTACACATATATGCAATGTACCCTACAAGTAGTCACAAGTATTGCACTCGATGTGAATAAAAAATATCTTCCAGGAATTATTGATGGGCTCCAATTGTGAATACTTTGGAATCCTGAATAGTCTTCAGGAAGATCAGCTCCAACAATCATCTTATCAATCACATGATGATGAAGAACTTCTTGTATATTTGTTTCAACATCAACAATTAACAAAGGAATATCATACCATAAAACAAACTGCATGCTTCCTTGTGTGGTGTAGTAATTCCAATCATTAAAATTATTGTAATCATCCTCATATTGAGTGAAAAATACAAATAAGTTGATTAACCACTGACGGAAATGCCATTCTACTGTTTCTATTTGTCCATAATGTCCACGATACATTCCTCGATAGAAAGTTTTCCACTGTACGCTAGAACTTGAAGAGTCTTGGAGTTGTGGCTCTTCTTCTCTCTATCTCGAGTTTTCCAGAGATTCAGCCAAAACCTGTACATGATCGATTTCAACATTAAAAATAAAATGTCGATACGGCTATGGAAGGATTGTCTTGATCACGTCTTTAGGAAAGGTAGTGTCATAATTTGTTATTTTTGAAAATGAAAAACCTAGAGTTGTATCCAGGATATCCTTTAATTGGAGAAAATTTCCAAATAACGTGACATGCCAAATCTTGGAGAAGGGAATAATTCCTTCCTTTAAAACAATGGCCTTGATTCGTAAAGGAATGATGGCTCCTTCTCTTTCAGAAATTGTGTCTTCAAATGGCAGTGTATTTTGAATATTTTATTTGTGGATACCTCATCAACACTTGAAAAGTCATGTAGATCACCTGAACGCGAGGGAAACCAACACAATGATCACGAGAACCGTATGGGGATCAATGATGCACACGTCATTTCACACAATTCCATTCTTCATATGTCAATGAGGCAACCAAAAAACGTCCACGATATGCGCCAGTGTTGTCTGAATTGTAAACGTGTGTTGAAACCAACACATCCAAATTGGAAATGAGGGAATTCATACCGTAGACAAGAAATATTTTTCTTCAGATTGATTGCCACGAGTTTCGAAATCGTGACCTCAATGATCCTCATACTGTCTTTTGTCTCCCTTCATTTCAGTAATTTCGCCCTAGACAATCACGACAATACTGGCTTATCAACTGTATAAATCTCGTCAAGTATTTTTGAATCACATAGATCTCATGACCAATTTTGACAATCTGCAGGTAGACTACAATTTTCTGGGGATTGACTTGTGAGTTTCTCGGGCTATCAATCGTAAAAAAAACTCGATCTACCACATATCGCATATGTGATATCTATAATTAATTAAAATAAAGGGAACAAAGCTTACACTTATGAAATGCGATAGGTTGAGAGGGGCTTCGAACCACAAGGGATCTCTCTCCAGATCGATGGTCGTGTACATTCTGTTAGCTCATTTGCCAATCCCCGCGGTCTCTTCAATACCCTGAATGAACTTTCTGAAGAACTTGGAAGCTCCTCCCGTTGCTCGACCGGGATTGGTCAACGAATCAGCCTCGGAGATAGTCACATGGAGGTTTCCATGAATCAGTAGCTTCACCATTACTGATCACAACCAATTACAATGATTTATTATCCGATCTCAGGAGAAGTTTTGTAAGAATGAATGGATATGATCGATCGACGAGAACCGAGTTTTTCACAGCGACTTTGAGTGGCCATTGCATCTTAAGATTTGTAGTTGACAGAAAAATGATCCATTAATTAGACGTAAGAGGGCTAGACCTAGGGTTCAATGCTACACCAACAAAATCCTAGCTATCAGCCCTTTCAGCAACACCTGCGAAGCAGATGAAGTCTCACCCGAGGTAGAGGCAGGGGTGTTTGCAAGACTCATGTGTCTACAACCTTTGTTGGGACACAGATCTGTTATTATAACACTTAGAAATCACCTAGCATAGATTACTCATCAATATTCAACCCTCATGATACTTCGCAGAGAACACAAAGCATCGTAGTATGTACTTAGACCTACGATAATGCAACACTTAGCCACAACAAGATAGATTAGATTCGGCAAATCAAGCATTAAGCATCTAACATTCATTCATACCTCAGAATCACAATGCATAAATACATCTATATAAACACATCAAAGCACTTAGCAAAGGAAGAGACAAACACATCAGGTCGAGGCACAGAGCACAACACACAGATTTACCATGGTTCACCCCCACCCTGGGCTACGTCCACAAAGTCTTCTTCTTTATTAGCTTTAGTTAATCAGGTTACAACAAAGAGCCATCTGAATCCCTCTTCGCATAGGACAGAAGATCTGCACATCTCGCTAGATCCTTCTTCCTTGCACTACAACACAAAGCCTTCTACAGTCTCTCAGAGGGACTTTCACTCGGCTCTGCAAGTCTTACACAAAATGCACAAAGCCTTGATCACACAGATTCAACCCTTGGGACTTAGCCTACATCACATAGATATATCATCCACTACTTTTCTATATGGCCTAGACATCTATATATACATACAAAATAGGCCTAAACATGGGTAAACCCATGGGCTGACATTCCAATCCCATTACATTATCCCCAAAAACCCAAAAAGGACCCAAAAAGGGGTCTAGCTTCCATGATTTCTACTTCGCGTTGCGCTCCATCTTTGACAAGATGTCGAAGTCCCAAAAATGGTCAAATATGACCAAGTGTTCCTCAAAACTTGGTCAAGGGCTAACAAGCCCCCAACACTCACCTGTGACTCATCCCAAGTCACTTAGGTCTGGGTAAGTTTGCCTCAAAGGTCTCGAGCTTGGCTCGAGCTTCTTTGACTTGTCTCTGTGCTACTTCTTCTTGCTCAACGAATTTCTGAACAACCACTTTGTTGATAGGTCATTCCAATTCCTGCTCGACTGTAACAACTACTTGTTCTAGTAGTGTTACTTGGCCTTCAATTTCTTCAAACAGTAGGTAGGCTACCTCCTGGCTCGATTGGATTTTTTGGGTGACTTCCATCACTCTGTTCTGCATGGTAAGAACAAGTTGTTGGGCAGTGCATTTTTCCTAGGATCTCTTCATCCTCTCGATGGGTGACAAGAGCTTGAGCTGCGCCTATACTGTATCTGCATTCTTTTTTTCTTCCTAGAGTTGGGATTCTAGTTTCTTCAACTCTGGTTCTTCAGATAGTTGTTCATATATCTGCGCACTTCTGCTACTTAGTTTTTTACATTATGTAGCAAGTGTTTTAATCCTCTCGATGACGCTCTGAGCATTCAATTCTCATTGGTCGCGCACTTCTTGCAGAGTCTGTGGTATGGCCTGAAGATCTAATTCCATGACCCTTTGTTGAAGTTGCTAAATAACTTCAGCTAGCTTCATCACTTGGCGCTCTATGGGCACTTCAGCCTTCTTATCTAAGCCGGTCATAGAGAGAAATGCTCTATTGACTACTTCTTCAATTCCTATCTGCTTTGCGAGCATCTTCTCTTTCTCTTTTTGGATCTTCGCTTTGTCTTCTTCAAATTTTGCTTGGAGAGCATTCTTCTCTTGTTGCACAGCCTGGCATTGTTCAACAATTTCCTCCTGTGCTTTATTTAGGGCCTGGGTGGCCTGCGCTTTTTCTTCCTGAGCATGTCGAAGGTGTACTTCGACTGCATCAACAATCTTGCGGAGCTAAACTAATTCATCTCCCACTTCTATTGTTCCTTTTGGTAGAGGTGTAGTAGAGATTGCTCGGCTAGACTAGAGTGCTTGGTGTACTCCTTGGAGAACGATATAAATTTGTCTATAAATTTGTTCCTTCTTCGCCTCCTACTTCTCTATGATTTCCTTTGAAACATCATTGACCATTGCAACAATGAAATCAAAGTTATCCAATGTGAGGGCAGTTCGCATCTTGGTTACAGGGGTTCTTGGTTTCTTTTTGGAGGAAGATTTCAAAGGTGATACCTTCCTTTTCTTCGATGAGTCTTCTTCAACCCTAGGTGGTGGTACTTCAACTTTATGTTGTCCAGTTTCTGTACCTTCTTCCTCATCACCTTCTTCATCTGGTGTAATGGAAGCCATCCTTACAGATAGGCTGTCAAGATCCTATATTTCTTCAGTCTTCTTCATCGTCTTTGCTTTCTTTGTCTTACTGGGCCTAAGTGTATCCTGTGTAATTCTGGGGTTGTCGATGTCTGACATTTCTGTGGGGTTTGCTAAAACAAGGAGGTTCGCCAACCATTCCTTGGTGTTCTCTTCCAGGTCTTCTTCTGTTAGCTTATAATAGGATTGAAGTTGTTCCTGGTGCTCATCAGTGCGTGGGATTAGGTATATAAAGTGGCGGTCTACGCTGAACATTATCAGAGGTTGGAATATCTATAAAGTGTTCGGGGTTATGCGAGGTTCACTCCTTATGGATACTTTCAATTGATTATAGTACGCGTGGAAAACGACATTCAATTTCCATTTCTTGCTCATGTCATTCGAGTACCATAATGTACTAAACTTCACAGCTAGTGGCTCAAAGGGATCAAGGTCCGAGAAGGTTGCGCCTTCCGGTAGATCCCATGCAACAAAAGCGATCAGTATCAGGAGCTAGCTAAAATGGAATTCATGCCCCTCATCTTGGGATTCTCTGCAGTCAATCTCTAGTTCCTTCACCAGGTACTTCTTCCAGTTCATCTGTAGTCCCGCTGCACACTTTCCTGCGAGGTAAACTACAAATCCAAATAGTTGTGTTGGTTGATTCTTGTGTACCAACTTCCCTACGATCAGTTGGCATGTGAGGCACATTGAGCCACTTTCAATAGAAGCTACCTTGTATCCTCTCGTATCTTTCTCAACATCGCCATGGGTTTATTTGATCTTCTACGCAAGAGCGCGGTCTGCGGTCTTTCCAAGATAGTACTCATGGGGAGCGGGCCCTTGCATGTTGAGCCCAGTGATCCTATTGATCATCTTCGGATCAACAGTTATGCAACAATCTAACCATAGGTATCCTCTGTGGTAACTTGCTAGCAACAATTTTACATAAGCATTCACCTCCTGGTGTCTGCCGAAGTGCGGTATTTTCATAACATTGAGCAAAGTAGACTGCGCGAGGTTCATCATCCACTGCTAAAGGATGAGCTTTGAATTCTTTCCCTTAGTTCTCATGAAGTACTTATACGGGGCGAGCATGTTGTAAGATTTACGGTCCCACAAGTTGAAGTCGCATAACTTCAACGCTGTAACCTTGTCTTGATCTGTGCGGTAGGTGCGTACTCCTTTCGATAGATACGCAGTGACTAGGGTGTATTCAAAGTCTCTAGGGACACTATCCTTGTTAATTTCACCACTCAGAGGGGGTATGTAAGATGGTAGGATGGATGACACTAACTTTGCGTTGGCTATGTCGTCCTTATGCTTAGTTCTTCTCTCTGCGCCGGCTCGAGATGTTATTTCTCAAGTAGTCAACGAGGAGGCTTGTAGTCCTCCCTTCGATGATTCTTGGAATCTAGTGGACATTCTTCTTTCCGACATGAATCTCTCAATCATTAAATCGAGAAGGACCTCTGTGATAGATTGCTCAAGTTCGGTGCGATCGTCGGACATACACACTCAGGAAAGATAATTGGGGTCACGATGATCTCAAAATACTGCACTAGGATGAACAATCTGCTTGAAATGATCACTATAGACAAACACTAGTTTTGTGGGCTTTGATTTTTCAGTTGGCAAAAGTGTTCTTCGGGAAAGGCGCGACAAGATAAATAGGAAATTCATCAATGGTCTGCTTGCAACGAGTATGAACCTTTCATGAACATTGATCCATCCATTATGGCGTGGTCCAACAGTCTTGTGGTGATCCTTTAATTATTTTATGTTCGTTCAGGGCGGAAGTCAAACAAGTATATTGGTTCAACGACTATACTGCTTCGCCACAACAAAGTGTAGTATGTCGTTGTTCTGATATCCCGACAAAGCTCAATTCTTGTGATTTATTCTTCTACGAAGTTTCCTCTGGAGTCTTCTGTAGCTTTTCGATCTTGCTTCTCTTCTCACTTAGCTTCCTAGCCTTCTTCCCAGTGAGCTTTGTCTCGGTCATCCTTTTTTCATTCTAATTCTTATCTTCTCTCGACATAGTCACTTCGCGATGTTGAGATTCTTTCTTCATATCCAAGGGTAATACTCCTTCATCATATGTATTAGGTATTTCGGTCTTATGTGGTTCCTCTAATTCTCTTATATCTTCGACATCCATTTCCCTGGTGTTCAATATCTTAGATATGTTCTCTTTTTCTTCCATCAAGTAGGCGATCCTTCTAGTCATAAATTCCATGAGTTCTTGCTTCTTCTTTTCTAGGGTTACCTTTTCTTCTTTTCTTCGGATCTGGTCTTTTTCAATCCAGATCTTTCCTAACTAAGATGGAAATGGGGCATAGTCCTCAATAAATTTAATAACTTCAAATTCTTCCTCTGTCGAAGCTCCATGGGTACTCATAGCTATCCGGGTAATCCTTCCACATAGGGTTACCATTTTTCCTTTAAAAAACCCTATTTTTCCTAGTGAAGGAACCATAGCAGGCCTTCCTAGGGTTTCCCAAGTACTTTTTGTCATAATGTTCATCTATGTTCCCTCATCCAAAGCATAGTCAATGTCGAAGTCTCCTATTCTTACTTCGATTTTCTCATTTTCCTTGAAGATCTCTAACAAACTGACATCTTTATGTTCATCCATGGTTTCTTTCATTTTCAACAACATAATCTCTGATTCTTTCTGGGGTTCTTCTATAATCTTAGTCTCTTGATCTCCTTCAGGGTTTTCTTGCTCCATATTCAGTATTTCAAGTCTCGAAATCATTATAGGGCAATCCAGTACTTCATGGTCCATATCCTTACAATAGAGGTAACTAGGGTTTCTTCGAGGGCATTCCTTATCAAGATCTCATGGTCTTCTGCAATTGTAACAAAGAGTTACTCCTCTCTCTCTCTTCAATGATCCCCAACTTTTCTTGTACTTCTTTCTAGGGTCATAATGGCTAGCCTGCAAAAAATTCTTTCTAGGATCCTGCGTCCATTGGTTAGTCCAAAAATTCTTTCTATGCATAGGTATAACATATCTTTCATTATTCTTATCAGATATATTCATATCAAACTTTCTTTGATCTAATAATGCCCTAGTTTTCAAGCTAGGACAAAATCTATCAAGCATACCTAAATCCATACTTTAGAAACAAAAAAATTCACGTCTTTTACTTATACAAGGCACAAAGCTTCCAAATCTAAGAAATTTTAACTATTCTTACCTTTATTGGAGCACAAAGCTTACAGATTTTACTTGTTTTCTTCAGTATCAAACTCTTTTCTTGCAGATCTGAATTCTTTCCTTCATATCTGTCCTTCCATCTTCAACACAAAGTTTTTCATATCAAGTGGATCACTGCACACTAGGGCATAAATCCATGCACAGAGATTTCACAATTTCAGGATGAATCTTTGCACAAAGCTTCTTCTACTTAGTTCCCAACAATCACAATTTCAAGTCTTGGCAACAGAACCATTTGTTGGCACAGGGGTAGACCCAGGGTTCAACGCTACAACAACGCACCAACAAAACCCTAGCTACCAACGCTTTCGGCAACACCTATGAAGAAAATGAAGTCTCAACCAAGGTAGAGGCAGGGGTGGCTGCAAGACTTGGGTGTCTGCAACCTTAGCTAGGACACATATCCATCATTATAAAACTTAGCAATCACCTAGCATAGATTACTCATCAATATTCAATCCTCATGATACTTCGCAGATAGAACATAGCATCATAGTATGTACTTAGATCTAAGATAATGTAGCACTTAGCCACAATAAGATAGATTAGATTCGACAGATTAAGCATTAAGAATCTTACATACCATATCTAACATTCATTCATACCTCATAAGAACAAAGCATAAATAGATCTATCTAAACACATCAAAGCACATAGAAAAGGAAGAGACAAACACATCAGGTCGAGGCACAGAGCACAACACACATATTTATCGTGGTTCACCCCCACCCTGGAGCTACGTCCACAAAGTATTCTTCTTTGTTAGCTTTAGTTAATCAGGTTACATCACAGAGCCATCCGAATCCCTCTTCGCATAGGACAGAAGATCTGCGTAGCTCGCTAGATCCTTCTTACTTTCACTGCAACACAAATCCTTTTACAATATCTCACAGGGACTTTCACTCGGCTCTGGAAGTCTTACACAAAATGCACAAAGCCTTGTTCACATAGATTCAACCCTTGACACTTAGCCTACATCACATAGATATATCCCCAAAAACCCAAAAAGGACCCAAAAATGGGTCTAGCTTCCATGATTTCTGCTTCGCGTTGCGCTCCATCTTTGACAAGCTGTCCAAGTCCCAAAACCGGTCAAATATGACCAAGTGTTCCTTAAAACTTGGTCAAGGTCCTACAATACTCTCTACAGTAGTAATTCTTTGATATATGCAAGATCGGTAAACATCGTATCCAATTATTTCCATTGTTCTTATGGCCAACAACGAATTTCTATTCGTGGAAACCATGGTCACCCTCAATGCAATGATACAATCCATGATGGTGGTTTCTTCGCACAGTAGAATGACATCCATCACAATGAAAAGAATAGGGATCTCAAATCGAACATCGAAGTGGCTCAATTCACAATGGCGTCCCTTAAAAACGAGATCCCTAGGCTCTTCCTTAATCATGAAATAAAGTTCCCTGGTAGATATCGTTGGCATAGTTCCACCCGTATACTCTTTCGTATTTATGGAAATTTAAAAAGAGTGTAATCATATGAAGAACATGATACATACTCCATTTTTATGTTTCACATGTAGTAGTGGAACGATATTCTTGTAAGGATTCAGCCTCATACAGAGTCTGTTCGATGTGATTCAAGGACCATTGGAATCGTCTCGTCGAACTCTTCAACCTGGTACAGTTGGTTCTAGAATCCGAAACATAAATATTCTGACCATTTTCTTCATTAAGGATGATATTTGTCCCCATGTAAATTAGAAACTTGGAAAACAACAGAATTATAGTTTGCAGAAATATCATCAACTGCTTACCCAACCGACACCAAGCACTTTCTTCCTATAATCGTGCTTTTACAATGGTTAAAGGAGCCTCCTTCTTCAAGGGATATTTCACAATCTTCCTGCTGCTTGGTTTGTGGTGAATTTTGGGATGTAACTTCTAGTACTTCTTCTCCCAATGGCCATTGATTTTGCAGTAACTACAAAAATTCCTTTTCTTTCCATTCAACTGTGCATTCCTGACGGGAGGACTTGGAAGGTGTGGATTCTGCTTTGTCTCACTTCCCTTGGAAAAATCTGTCTTCTTAACACAAACTTTCTTCATTTGATTCTTGGCTACATCAAGGTTAGAATATCTAATGCATAAATCAATTTTCGTATATTCAAGAAAAGAATTTGAATGACTTTTATACCTTCCTGGTTTATCTTTGTTGCAAATCTGATGAGGACTAGCTGCTTTGGCTCCTCTATTGGAATCCAATTATGTAGAAGTGGCTCTTGCTTTARCAGTCTTTGAGCACTCTCCAATCTCTACCTTTCCATAACCCAAACCTGCAAATGGTGGTCTTTGTACCATCTCTAATGGTTGAGTGTCTCCTTGGCCATTAATGCCAAGTCCACCTCCTTTGTATCCCATTTTAGTGAGAAGCTTCATGCCAACGTTATTATCATACTGAGATGAAAGTGAACATGAAGAAATACTCTCAACGCATAACTCAGTTTGAGTTTGTGCATCCACATTAGAAGGCTCTTTGTCTTCCATTCACTCACCAAGATTCAACTTAGCCAAGAGATAATCCTTGGTTTGCAATTCAAGTTGAAATTATTCAATAACTCTTTTAAAGACCTCTCCATGAAGCTGAGACCCCACTTGAAGCTCTTTCTTCTCTTCTTATGAAACCTACAAAAGTCTCCTCAACTCTACATTTTCAGCTTGAATGTTGTGATTTGTCTCTTCCAACTCTTTGAGCCAAAATTTCTTCATTCCTTTGCCCATGGTGATATTCACAATCTGCAAAACTGGCCAGACTTGCTATGGTACCACTTGATACGAAAATTTGGTGAGAAATCTTCTTACATCCAAGTCTTCAAAATAAGATCTTTTAATGACAAAATTGCATGTGAATGAGGGAAATTTGATTAATTAACCATGCTTCATTAAGGAAATAATCACATAAAATTGTCAAAATATTGTGTATGTTTATAAATAAAAAATCTACTTAACCAAGTGAGAATACATCAAAATCACACATACAACATTGAAAACAATATGATAACGGAGTTCACTAGACCCTCTGGCTATGTCTCTAGATTCACGAATCCCACAAATCTTCTTTATTGATTCTGCTTCAAAAGGGATACATAAACAAGCCTACAACATATTTCTCCTTTACAAAGACATCCTTTGAATCAATAAGCTCTAAATAAGCTTTCCACAAGCTTTTTCATTTCTCTCCTCCCCTTCTTGACCCCCAAGAAGGGTTTATATAACATCTCCATCTCAACCACATTAATATTTTCATGGAGATAATATCTCTCAAGATCCCCTAAATTAGGATCTTGGGATATCTCAAGGGATTGGTTTGAGAATATCTCTCAACCATAAATGAACATCTCAACTCTCCTTAGGAATCTTCCTGAGACTAGGGATTGAAAGACAACATGGCTTTGTACCAAATAATCTGTTTTAAATAATGAAAAACACATAATTATGAGAACCCTATCTCATGTATTAAACATTTTACAAATGGAATTTTTCCCCTAAATATCAAAAAGACATATCTCTATCATGTTAAGTCCAATTGACTTCATTCAAAATGCATCGAAAAGCTCAATGTGATCTCTTTGTTGACTAGACACATTTGATAGTATTTGAAGACGACTGAAAATGTGTCGATTGTGAATATCCTCCTAGATCACCCAAGTATTTGCAGCCTTTTATGAGTTATTGCCTCAACATTCCCTCTCTAGCCCCTTTTCTCCCATACAATCCATTCCCTTCCCTTGAGGTGATCAATAGGTTATGAGAGAAGGCATTTAGAGGGTGCACTTGGAGCATTGTTAAGAGGAACCCGGACAAGGTTCACGAAGCGTCGACTTGGAAAGGTTGTAATTTACAATCTTTGAGTATTGAGTAAAATAATCTCTTTTCCCTGTCCCAAATGATGGTTTTTATGTATTTTCTTTGATTTATACATAACAGTTTATATATAACCCTACTTGATGAATATAAATAGAATGTTTGTATCATTTTTTTCCTAGTTGTGGATGCAGGGCAGCTTTGGGAGGAGACTTGTAGCCTTGGGAGATACAAAATCTTGAGGAGGTAAGCACCAAACGCTGGATTAAAGGTACATTTTATGAATCACTCTTTCATTGATTTATGTTCATCTATTTTTGAATGTTTGGGATAGTCTAGAAATTATATTGAATTTTAGGGATTCATTGCTTTGTCTATACTTAGAACTCTGGTATAGTTATAAGGGGATTTACCCGCTAGCATAACTAGAGACTCCATTGGGGACTCTCTCTAGGGTTTTGGAGGGATGATTTTGGTTTTTTTTAGTTGGATTCTTGATTTAATTTTGAGTTTAATTCAAGTTATATGAGCCTTTTAAGGGTTTCTCGTCACTTGCAAGGTGCATACTAGCTTTCCTTTCCCTATCAATCTGACTAGCATTTTTATTTTTTGAAAAGTTTGAGAGGTGTATGCACATACATATGCGCCTTGCACAATAGACAACCCACATACATACAAAGCATGTTGATGCAACAACCCACATCTCTGTATCTTGGAAGTGTTTTTTAACAAAGAGAGGTACGTCTCTTTCCTGATATAATTTTAGGCTTCTCAGGACTTTCTTGAGTCTCCCAGGTTGAAGATTCATTGTTAACTTCTGTCTTAGTTTCATTTTGTTTTCCCTAGAGGTTTGGAGTGAACTTTCAAATTTTATATCCTCCTTTTGGTTTCTTGTTTGAATCCCTGAGTTTGCGCAATTGGCTTAGGGTCTCTATCAATCTTGCATTCTCTTCTCGTTTTATCCTATCTTTGCTTTGAAGAAAAAGAAATCCTCTTTTATCTCTATGTTTCCTAGCTTTTTTGGCTTATTTTTAGCTTGAATTTTTAAGTAAAGTGAGTTTCATTTTGAATCATGTATTCATTTTGAGGGGCCATGAATTGTATACTCATTAGTTTCTTTTAACATCTTTTGGTAGTTCTTCTTTGATTGGAATAAAATATAAAAAATCTAAATATTTTTTATGATAGTTAGGTCTCTTTCTTTCTTTGCATTTTCTTTGCATTGTTATTTGAAAAAGAAAAAATAATTAGGACAGGGTTGTGTTTTCTTCTCATCTTGAAAGCATATCAAAAGAAAAATAAGAAAAAAAATCCTTCTTTTCTAGTGTTCATATAAGTTTAATTTTTTGCAAGAGTCTGAAACACAATTAGTTGCACGACCACATCCTTTGCGTAAATCAACCCTCAAAATTAATGGTTAACTTAAAATATATTAGATTTTTTGTTTGTAGGGTTCAATGACTAGTTTAGTATTTTAGGGCCTTGAATTAATTGTGAAGAGGAAACTCTTCGAGGCCATTTAAAAAAAAAAATTGGATTCTCATATAGGGAGTGTTTTAAGTCTTACGTCGTAAGAGTTAGTTTGGACCTCCCTCTAACAAAGGGGATAAACATGAGGTCGCATGAGGAAAGGTAGAGGAGATAATCCCTCCAAAGTCGGACCAAACGTAGTGGGGATTGTATATTGAGGGTCTCTCTTAGAAACAATACTGATCACATTTTCCTACGGACCTCGAATCCGTTCGATATCCTTAGTTGTCTTCTGGACCAATTAATTTTGACACCCTTGAAGGGCTTTGAACTTGTTATCCTTCTCATTACTATCATCCCAATTGTCGATTGTACCCACTTGGTGATTGGCTGCGAGTTGGCAACCTAGTTGCCAATTTTTACGGACTTACATTGGTGACTGCAGGCGTATAACATGATACCTAAGGTGAACATTGGATCATTATTCATAGAGTATACCCGAAGAGTTCTTCTGTGTTTGAGTTTCACTTACACCAATTAGTCTTTCTAGTGTCGATTGGCATAACTGTCCTTCCCACTAGTTAGTCGACTGTTTTATTTATCGTTTAGGAACTTTTAGTGTGTGTTATGTGCTCCCTAGTTTTCCATATTGTGTTATTCATTCATTTATTTGGGTCTCTGACCTAAAACGGTATACCACTCACTATGTTGGTCGTGAGTACTTTTCGGTCTTCCGCTTAGAAACGTCGAGATGCCTCTTTATAGGCGTTGTCTTTTATACCACTCATTTGCTAGAGTCAGTTTGCGAGACTGTTATGGACACAAACAATCCCCCAAGGGGAGAACCTATGCATAATATATTCATAGCTAAAGTTATTAATTATACCAACCATGAAACCACTTCTCAAGGGGATTTTTTTCCTTTTCCTTTCTTTGTAAACATTGGTGTCCCTTTGATGGCCACTTTCTACATTCCTGGGTTTAATGTGAGACTACCAGTTTGGTTGGGTACCATTCTAAATGTCCCAAATGCTCTTGACACTTCTTAGTTAGGAAATTTATGTCATGGGCACCATGTTGATGTTCCTTCATCAACAAAGTCTTCTCCTCCTCCCTTTGACTTCTTTGGTGAAAGTATAGCTACTAGTAACCAAAATTCTAAACGAAATAAAAAGAGGAAGAATAGGAAGAAGAAATCACCAACCTCTATGAGTCATGTTGGAAATAGGTCATCAACCTCTACAAGTCATGTTGAAGACCAACACCCATCCTCTGCAAGTCATGCTGGGGGAAACCACCTAGCCTTTGCAAGTCATTTTGGGAGAAAGAATCCAATCATTGCTAGTCATACTGGCAATAGGTCTGTAGCCTCTACGAGTCATGTTATTGAAAAATCACCAACCTATGCAAGTCATGTTGGAGACGAGCATCTAGCCACTGCTAGTCATGTTGGGGGCATTGATTCTATTGAGAAACCTAAATGAATAGGACATAAGCCTAATTTCCCTTGTAGGCTTTGCAAGAGAGATCACCTTACTCATTTATGCCCTGGCCTTATAGAGGTACGAATATTATGGTCCCTATCTGAAAGCTCTTCTGATTCCAACTCTTGTGAGGTTTCCTCACATCCTATTCAACTAGGGTTTGAGAAAGTGGTCAAGCCGATGCAATCTTCAGTCGATCCCACTCCCTTTTTGGGGGGTGATGTGCATTTTGACCATGTTGTCTCACATCCTATTCAACCAATGGTTGAGAAAGTGGTCACGTCGATGCAATCTTTAGATGATCCCACTCTTCTATTAGAGAGTGTTGAATCTACCAAAGTGGTCACACTGATGCAATATTTCGTTGATCCCACTCTTCTCTTGGGGAGTGATGTGTCTACCGACTATGTTTTTATCGTTTCCAACTCAATACTTTCAGAGAAAAGGGGCATTCTTCTCACTTCGATCACACCTCCTCTAATTCCTAGGCTGGTTTCCTTTGATTGGATCGACCTTGTTAAGCCTCACCTTACTTCTTTTGTACCTTTTCAAATAAAGGTTGAAGTTAATTCAATTTTTTTTTACTGATGTCTCGTAGATGAAGGAGCCTCCGCAAGTATTTTATCCTCCTTGACTTAGAAAGCTTTGAGTTCTCCCGATCTTCTTTCTACTTCACATCATTTGTTGTATTTTGATAGACCTCTTAGTGAGTATTTCAGGATTCTTCCTGATTTACCTATCTCGTTAGGTGGGAAGACTATCCTTGTCAATGTTATAGTGGTGCAAGGCCTGTTATATTTTAATCTTCTTCTCAGACGTGATTATTTATATGCTATGAATGATGTGGTGTCTACGCTCTCCTAGGTGATGATTTTCCCTCATAATGGAAGCATTGTCACTATCGACCAGATGGGATCTGATAATCACCATCCTAATTCGACGTTAGTTCAGGATGCCCCTTTATATGTTCCTAGTATTTGTGTAGAATCTACCCCGCCATGACTTAATTATGTCACTTTTTATCCTCGATGTTAAATTACTTCTAAGTAGGAACTTGTGCAATCATGTTTTCCTTCTCAAGACTTGGTCTCAAGAATTGATATGTTGGTTTATCCAATAGGGGCATGGGAGCCCTTTCTTCCCCCTCTTTATCTAAGTGATCTTGAGTATCCTTCTAAGTCTGATCTCACTATTTGTACATCCTCAATCCCTCGTGCTTGTGATTTTTCGCTAATATACTATGCTTGTCCTGGCCAGAACCTTCATCATCATATGGAATATGGTTAGCTTGTTTCTCCCTTTGGGACTGTTGACCCTCCTCATTTGTGTGATTTCTTAGATTTTGAATTTCCTTTGGATGAGGCTATCCTTGAAGCCATGACTACAGTTTCTATACCATGGGAATAATTACACCTTGGTTTTTGTTTTCTTCCCTTTTGGGAGACATTCCAGGTTGACTATCAAAGAGACTCTTGGTCAGATCCTAGTATTGGACTCTTCCTAAACCAATACTATGCATGATCCATAAGGCTTTCCGTCATCTTGCACATATTATACAGTCTAGGTTTGTTGTTTTCAAGTTTTGTATTCAATAACACATCTTATTTTCCGAAGTTTCTATCTATATTGGATCTATTAACTTCTGGTTGAGTGTTATTAGCCTTATATGAAAGCTCTTGGAGATATTTTTCTTTGACTTTTGTTCATCGTATCGATCCGTTCTGACAGGTATTGACCTCAAAAATGACATATAGGTTAGATTTTCCCTACTTGCATTTTTGCATTATTCGTTTCTTGGTTCATTTAGCCTTAGTATCGATCCCACCGAAGTTCAACACATGACCTTCTCAGCTGCTTTAGAAGTGTCATAATTAGGTGGTAGAGCCTTCCTCTCCATGTATGCCCTAGGTAGATCCTTTCCTACATTTTTTCGTCCATGCCGTGAGTCTTGTCTATAGGCTTAAGAGTCTCGTTTAGTCCTGCCATGAATTTTTGTTGAAGCCTCATTCTTCTTCATATTTTTCTATCCTTTACCCATGGTACTCCCTAATGAGAAGGATTTTTTATCTTTCAAGATTGCTTTAAATTTTGAAAGCAACATCCAATGCGACAGTATTTATTATTTTCGATATCGTATGGATTACTTGAGAAAAGTATCCCCCTGGGGTCTTCTTTAATCCCTTTTCAGACTCTTTAAAATTGAAAATATTTTCGATCAATCTTCTTTCCCTTCAAGCTCGCCAAACTCAAATTTGAAGGCACATCTATCTGGTGGTAGTTTACCCCTTTTTCGGTATGGATGGATAATTATACGAATAAAGGTATGCTCTAGGAATAAAGGTATGGATGGATAATTTTACGAATAAAGGTATGCTCTTAGGTGTAAGTTTAACACTTTGTCGGGCCCGAGGGACTAAATTTTTTAAAAAGGAACATTGTCCTTGGTTTTGGTTCTCTTTTTTGGGCCTTGGATATTACTTACACAAAAGGAACCCCCCCGGAGTCCATAGTTAAGCTCTTTTCAGACTCCCTAAAATTGAAAAGATAGTCGAGTGACCTTGTTCCTTCACACTCATTAAATTGGTCCAGAAGAACATCTACATGGTATGAGTTTAACCCTTTCTCTAGCCAGTAGATTGTTGCGTAAAAACGTATGCCTCGGGAGATTCGTCTCGCTGGGAGAGTTATTGTTAGTTAATTTTATACATTTTCGGGCTAAGGAGACTGAACTCAAAAAAAGGTTGTGAGTCCATAGTTAATCTCTTTTCAGACTTCTTAAAATTGAAGATATAGCCAAGTAATTTTGTCTTTCTCACACTCGTTAAAACAGTTTTGAAAAGACGTCCGTTTGGGTGCAAGTTTACCCCTTTTCGAGCCGATTGGACTAATTTCGAAAGCATAGTCCTTGGATTATTCTTTTTGCGTTTTTTCAGACTCTCTAAAATGTGAAAAAAACACCGAGCTTACCTTCTTTAGGCTCATAAAATTTACATCGAAGGAGTCTTGTTGTGTCATGCTCAATCACATCGAGGGTCTCATCTTTGCGTATTTGGCCTAATGATGGCTCCATGTTTCTCTCAACTGAACCTTTGAAGATTTCCTTATATGCAAGCCTTGCAACAATTTTGGCCTCTACGATATGACACCTTGACCCATGGAGGAATTTTACCCGAGTTTCCTTATCCTACACATGTCTCCTTACCTTGAGAATCAATATGTTCCATGTGCTTCGAATCAGTTTTCTTTCTCGCGACACTCGTTCATCCTTTGTAATGTAGAAATATTTTATTCTTTTTCAAGATTGTTAAAAAATTGAAAAAGACAAAAAAATCAAATATTCCAAAAGGAGGGGACGGGAAATATACATTTATTTTTCAGCAACAAAGATAGTCTCCCTTGGAAAAAGAACATATTTTTGTCTATTCATCAAGCATTGGGATATAATATGACCTTAGGAAGTTGTTCTCGCTACATAGAACTATCTCCTCCTTTGTTTGGTTACTCTTCCAAACATATGGAGAGTTCATGGTGCCTCCTGTATCTCAGACTTACGTCAATGTTATGCTTCCTGAGTCTGATCATCTTTCGTTCTTTTTTCCAAGGGAATTTTTCTCCAACCTAAGTCACCCTTTATGTAGTTTTTATCTTGACTTCCATGAGTCCTCCATCCAATGAATCTAGTCAAGTCCTGATTCAAAATCGATGAAATTATATGCCTTCTCATCGAGACCCTCCAGTATTTTCCTGACAGTTTGTCAAAGACCTTAGAGTAGTGAGTCTAACACTCCCATTATACTCCTACCTGAGTTTTGAAAATCTTGAATTTGTTGCTCGAGCTATGAAGTCTTCATCTCATGCCGAAGGCATCACTAGATTTTTTAAGATGCATATTGTACTTATATATCTTTGACTGATTTTGAGATGTAGATCCATTGTGTATTACTCGTGGCTACACTTTATACATTTATATGACATGGATCTGCAATGTACTTGATTGGAAGACATGATTTAGTTCATTGTGATCATGGGTATGCTCGACTCAGAGAGACAATTGTTGTTTTGCAAATAGAACCTCCCGAGATCTAGTCCTGGGCTTACTCGACTCCGTGCTGGTAAAGATATTGTAATGTATTTCTGCCATCAGTTTCTCTTCTGACCTCACACATTAGGGGGAATATTTTATAGCCCTAAAATTCCCTACCTATGCATATATGTAATTGGCTGTCTTGATTGCATAATTTTCCAAATAGTTGATGAGGAACTCTATTTAAAAGAACATTTTTTGGAGCATGTATGCACCTAGTTGCACTACTGTCCGCATACATACGTTTTATTCATTCTAAACATCCCACATACATATGCTATTTTCACACTCAAAAACCCACGTATACCTCCAAAAGTTGCAAAAAATAAAAAGTTATAAGGAATTCAGTGGAATTAACAGGCTATTGGAGGTTTTCCAACCATTTCACCTGCTATATCCCATCCCCAAAATGAATAACTATCCTTTGATCATATAAAAGGAGGTCATGGGTTCTCATTCCAAAATCAAGCATTAGAACAATGAAACTCTGCCCAAATTCCCTTTCCTTCCTTTCCCAAGTATTTGCATCCTTTTGTGAGTTATTGCCTCAACATTCCCTCTCTGGCATGTTTTCTCCCATACAATCCATTCCCTTCCCTTGAGGTGATCAGTAGATTGTGAGAGAAGACATTTGGAAGCTTCACTTGGTGCATTTTTAAGGGGATTCGAGACTAGGTTCGTGGAGAGTCGACCTGCAAAGGGTGTAATCTCCAATCTTTGAGTGTTGAATAAAAGAATCTATTTTCCCTGTCCCAAATGATGGTTTTTATGTCTTTTCTTTGATTTATACAAGAAAAATTATATCTAAACCTAATTGATGAATATAAAAAGAATATTTTTATCCTTGTTTTCCTAGTTGTGGATGCAAGTCATATTTGGGAGGAGATTTGCAACCTTGGGAGCTACAAAATCTTCAGGAGGTCAGCACCAAATGTTGGATTATAGGTACAGTTCTTGACTTACTCTTTCATTGATTTATGTTCATCTATTTTGGAATGTTTTGGGTTGTGTATAAATTAGATTTAATTTTGGGGAGTCCTTGCTCTGTATATACTTAGAACCCTGGTATAGTTATAGGAGGATTTTCCCACTAGCAATATCACTGTAAGTATAATTTAGTTATTTCAATTAAATTTATTTTGTATTGGACCATTGTCCCTAGTACGAGAGTCCATTTTTATTTTTGGTTTGGTTATTATCCTAGTACAGGAGGTCGTTTTGGTTATTATACTAGTACATAAGGCCATTTTGGTTATTATCCTAGAACAAGAGGCCATTTCTAGTTATTATCCTAGTATAGGATGCCATCTTTGGTTCTTATCCCTATAGGAGGCCATCTTGTTTATTATCTCTATGGGAGGCCATTCCAGTTATTATCCTAGTACAGGAGGGAATTGTGGTTATTATCACTATGAGAGGCCATCTTTGTTATTATCCTAACATGGGAGGACAAGCGTATTTTTTTTTAGAAGGGTCATTATCTCTGGTACGTGAGCCCCTAGTTCTAGGTTAGAAACAAGAAATGTATGACAACAAAATACAAGGATTGAAAGGACTCAGAGAGAGTCATATTTCAGAGGGATTTAGACTTCAGAGGGAGTCATTGATCATGAAGCCACCAAAATGGTTTCGTGACACTTTGCAAGATGCAAAGGGGCATGCAACAGATAGAAGTGTGGTCTAAGGATTCTCTTAGATAGAGGGAGTTGAGTTCAAAATTTGAGATGAGTGATATTGCAGGAATTCAATAGAGACATGATGTAGGAAGGAGGAGTGACGCTCCATCACTTATCCACATATGAGCAGATAGTTGACATTTGCACTAAGCCTCTGTCTAGGAAAAGATTGGAAGGAATGCAAATATTTCCCTCGGGGGGGTATTGATGAATGCAACATCGTGTCGATATTCCAAGATTGATCATAATGACTTGATAATGTGGGAATAGGATGTAATGTTTGAGAGACTAAGTATTCAAGTTGTTTCTAGATCTCTTATGTGTGAATTGCATTGGGCCTTGAAAATATCACGAGTAGGTGAGTAGTTAACTCACGAGTAGGTAAGTAGCCTCGATAAGCATCGTTCTGACTCTATCTCCATAGGAAATGGGTTGCATACTAGGGGATATAGGGAACATATACATATGGAGTATATGTGGCATGACGTAGTCTTCTATGGAATGAATACTCGAGGTTCTTGAGTTGCAATTCCAGATGTGTGATAACATCGAGTTGAATGCATTCACAAAGTGGTCCTATGAGAGGCTCACC
>SNQJ01S0007079.1:223064-266138 GCA_010110895.2 Picea sitchensis
AAGTGACAGGTCTTGAACCAAGGTTGAAAACATAACTTGTAGTAGACTTCTGATCGTCAGGGTCGTCGACCCAATCTAAATTAGTGAAACTATGACATCCCCCAAAATAAATTATTTTTGAAAATCAAAATTTGTTAGAAAATTATTCCGTTTTTAGTAAATTCGAATTTGGATTTTTTTTTTCATTTATGGCAATTCCGAATTTTGAATTTAACAAATTGTAATTAATTATTATGATTGTTGGGAAGAGACTTGATTTGACCCAATAGTCTATTTGACTATGACACTTGTATGTAAACAAAATATTGTTTTAATTATTGCAGGAGGACAAATGGAACAACCATGTTAAATTTAGTTGACCCTGACTCCATGAGTGGGGAACATGTTGGAACTAGCTTTGGGATGATTCTTACAAGTGGAAAATTAGGGATTTGGCCACTGACATCCCTTGAAAATCAGGGATTTAGGAAGCTACAAAAATTCCCAAGGGAGGGAAGAAAGACTTGGGAAAAAATATTTTGGATAAAGAGCATATGTGAGGAGGCAGGATGCTGCCTAGTATGCAGGAAAGAAAAATATTGTATACTTGTTGTTATGAACACTAAATATTGAGTATGAGGCAAGGAGAGGACTACAGAGATAAAGGAACATTGTGGGAGTTGAGATTTCAAGTTTTCCCTCATGGATTCATGGTCAGGCTAGGAGGTGAACCGGGCAAGTGATTTGGCTGCCCTGTTCTAAGGTTGGGAGGAATGTAGTTGTTCCCTTTGTTTCCATCAACCAGTTCAGATATGTACTCTCTAATTTCCTTACCGAATTTGTTCCATTGAAATGATTGTATGTGTTTCCGTTCTAATGGATTTCTTGTAGTCATAGGTATTAGAATGAATTAAAGAGTTGTTGTAGGTTACTTATGGAAATAATTTAGTTGGTTAAAACTACATCTATAGTATCTCAAAAAGATTTATATTAGTGGAATAATACTATTTTTATTATTGTAATGAAGGACTGATAAAACACTTGAGTAATCCATCTGTGGTAGGGACAAAATATAAATGGAGAACTATGTAGTAAAAACCACTGTGTATGAAGTAATCAAGTGGAAACAACATGTGAATTCTAGAAGTATCGAATTAGTCTAAGATTATATGTAGACAATGTATTCAAGACCTGTATTGTCAGCAACTTGTACAGACGAACACTCCGAATTGGAATGGAACCCTACTGGTATGGAAATTCATGATAGATCATGTGGCTATATGGAAGATAGCTTTGTATGCAGACAATGTAATCAAGAGACTTTTTCTCATTTGAAGGAAGGTGATTAGATATGCATACTTATGTCTAGTTTCGAGCCTGCCAGATTTAAATCCATACTCACAATAAAATTGTGTATCTGTAATTATACAACCAGAACTAGTTAAATATTTTGGAGTCATTAAAAATCTCTAATAAGGAATGTGATTACATACATAGATAAATTAAGATCTAAATAGTATTTAACTTTGAAATACTAAACATAATTCTGGAAGCCTTTAAACGTACAGGTGCAAACCTAACGTAAGTGGAACTACCCAGTCAGACAAAGAAAATACATATTCATATATAGACATGTTCCTATCTTGTTTAAAGTAATAAATTTGTTCCATTGGATAGGTAATTGCATCTATATGATTGAAATACTGAATACAGAATCTGAAAACCTCTCAACTATCCATATTACAATCCAATGTGTGTCTACCTACAATATAAATGAAATTTAAAAGATGTAGTCATTCGCACATGGGCATATCCTTACAACCTGTAAGCGAAGGAGTACAATAATAATATATTAAGTAAAAATGGACCTCCAATCCTGTCCTTTCTAAATCAAAATCGACAATGAGGAATATATAAATTCTGATACTGGATATGCAAGTTAGGAAACAACCCTGATAACCAATCTTTTTTGTGTACAGGAGAAAAACAGAAGGGCGAATAAAAAAATTGTCCAACAATCCTTCATTTATTTAATTAGGTAAGGAGAGGGCCTATAAAGTAATCTCCAAAGGAGTTATTACACATGGAAAACCACCCAGGATACATAGAGTACTTGGAAATCCTCCATTTTTTCATTTTTTGACCATTCCAAGAAATCAGACGTAACTTCCAAACTACTTTAAATTTGAACTAAAGTTGAATCCTTCAAAGTACTAGAACCCTGAAGAGTTTATAAGGGAACTCGAATACCTTGTTCACCTTGATGAAAGCCCGCACCCATACTTGTACACAGTCGAAACCCTGCAAGGAGGTTAAAGGCTTACTTTAGTACTCATTACAAACTATATATTCAAGTTGAATGATAAACTTCAATAGAACGAAGGTAATCAAAATAGTTCAGCCTAGAATAATACTTAACTCAGGCCAGAGCACAGGCCGACATTTTCTCTGTGCACATATTTGGATGTATCCCATGAACCCGAAAATAGTGTAAGGAGACAAGGTCCACCTGACCGGTACCCTCGTTACCAAAGGGGGGCATCATTAGTGAACGATACCATTCACGAGAACTAATATATATATATATATATATATATATGATAGTAATGAACAAACTAATCATGCTAATAGTTAACATATAATTGAATAAAAAATGTGACACAAGAAGGCCGAGAAGTACGGTATAAAATAAACGCTGGAGTGGAAGCATTACTGAACCAGGTTATAGATAATGTAAGAGACATTCCCAGACCACGATAATGATAGAAGGAAACATAAATAACACGAGTTCAATAAAACTTAATAGCAGGCCTCGACCTACTTCTATAGAGAGACCATAGAGGATATCAGGGTTATATAGTGCAAACCATAGGAGTTATTTTGTTAGCAGGGTATGGTATCTAGAATCGGGGTAAGGGAACAGGGTGCCAGTACCTTCCCAGAAGTCGAAAATTAAGCCCATAGAAAGACTCTACTTGCCCAGAAAATAGGATTTAACTCATGATAGTTATACAGAACAACTTTAATGGGAGAATCAAAGTAAAAATAAATGGGGAATATGTGTACAAGGGTTCTTTCACTATAATAGAGAGCCTAGTCACCTTAACAACCAGAAGTATAGAAAACGAGTGCTTACTAGGAAGGGTAGATGGTGATAACGGCCTCTAGTTCTCGTTAACCCTTTTGCAACAGCCTGCATCTGAGAGACATTACAAAGATATTTTCGAGGGGATTCCACAATGAAATAATAAACACATTAAACCCTTAACAAACCGTAACTACACGATGTAAATGCTAATAGTACGAGGGATAGCTGGACCATGTGATAAGAACAGAGTTGGCACATCTTTGTTCGATGAAATCTAGGTGAGAACATCGTAATTTGTATAATATAGGACTATCATTTAATGATAATGTAGAGTCTTAATTTTGCCTGACAAAAGACCATCTCTTCCACATCAAGAAAATTATGAAGTCATTTTCAGTCCCTTTCACAATATGGTGAGTTGGAATATGCCATACTGACCATTCACTTTAATTAAACCATCGTTCATTGGACTTCGTCGATATAATGTTTAGTTAAGATCAAGTCAAGTGAGGGTAAGGGACATAGTCATGACTCCTTCCCCTTATATTTGTTGTATGATTTTTTCCCCAAGGACAATTATTTAGTCTCGCGTGCCAACATGGGAACCCTCGGCTAAGGGAGAGAAAGGGGCTAGAAATCCTAATCCTAGCATACTGCCTATGTTTTTTTATTTATACATATAAATGGGTGTGGTTTGAGTATGAAGGGAAGGATAGTACTTGTGTTACTTAAAGTAAGTTAGACTGGTGTGGTAGTGTCTTCACGTGGCACGTAAATTACCTCATAGATATTTAGGATAGGAAATAAGGAAATAAGATGTCTTCATCTGATCTACAAAATTATTCAATGAAAATCGTAAATTAATGTCCCTTAGAAACAAAATATTTATGACAAATTTTGAGGTTCATTACAGAAACCAACCAATAAAGGAGTCCCCTCTAAATTGTAATGTATCCCGAACTGAATTGTACCACGGACATAGCGAAGTATCCTTTTAGTTTCCTTCCAATGGMTTTCATGGGGTGTCTTCATATACCGGGAAACAAGACCAACAACAAAGGAAAGATCAGGAYGAGTATGAGTGAAGTATAAGAGGCTACCAACTAWCTAACGGTACATGGTGGCATCAACTTCGGGAGAAGTACAGGTGGAAGTAAGCTTGAATATAGACTGGAATGGAGAAGGGGATGGTTTACAATCATCCATGCGAAAGCGACGAAGAAAGTCATGGGCGTACTTAGACTGGGAAAGAAACATTCCTTCATTGGTATGCAAAACTTGGAGTCCAAGGAAATAGTGCAAAAAACCTAAGTTTTTCATCTCAAATTTATTCTTAAGGATGGTTTTCACGTGGTTTAAAATTTTTTAGTCACTACCAGTAAGGATAAGGTCATCAACATAAAGGACAAGGATTATGAGATGGCTTCCTACTTTATTGGTATAGACATTAGGATCAAAATAACATCTAGAGAATCTGGTGTCAATAAGAAAGTTGTCCATTTTGGCATACCAAGCTCAGGGAGCGTGCTTAAAACCATAAAGAGATTTCTTAAGGTGACAAACAAGGCTAGAGTCATTCTTGACATAGGCAGGAGGTTGTTCCATGTATATTTATTCTTTCAAATATCCATGCAAGAAGGAATATTTAACATCCATCTGATGGACCTCCCATTTATGTGAGGCAACAAGGACAATAACAAGGCAGATGGAATTCATTTTGGCTACAGGGGGAAATGTTTCATTATAATCAATGACTTCAACTTGGGAAAAGCCTTTGGCAACTAACTGAGACTTGTGTCTTTCAATACCTCCATCTGATGTATACTTAGTTCTGTAGACCCATTTACATATGACAATTTTTCTTCCTTTTGGAAGAGGTACAAGATCCCAAGTATCGTTTTCCATTAAATAACCATACTCTTCATTCAATGTTGTATCCCAATCTGGATGACCTAAATCTTCTGCAAATGTCTTTGGATCATGATTCTATGAAACTTGATCTAAAAGAGAAGAGGCGCATTGGAACTGTGAACGTGTTCGATGTTGATATGAAGGATCACGGACAAGATCACCAGGTTCTTCTCATGTTGAACGGACCCATCTAGGACTTAGCGGTGGAACTGGTGCGAGTTCAGTTTCAAAGGACTCATCTAGAGGAAGGTGAGCAGGCGGAGGTGGATTTTCATCCTCACTGTCATCATCTGAAGAAGAAACCAGAATAGGAATAGAAGAAGGCACAAACACCGAATATGTATTGCAGGTCGAAGAAGGCACAACCGTTGAATTAGGCTCGTAGGCCAAGATATTTTCATCAAATTTAACATCTCATCTAAGAATAATTTCATTACAATTTGGTTGAAGAAGTCTATAACCTTTGACTTCTTCAGACTAACCAACAAATATACACTTCTCACTTTTAGGTTTTAATGCTTTCTTTTTCTCATCAGGAATGTGAGCCCATGTTATACTGCCAAATACATGAAAGTGACTTACATATGGTTTAATTTTAGTCCAAGCTTCTTCCACTGTTATATTTTTAAGAGCCTTTGTGGGAGTGTGATTGACTATGTAATTTTCACAGTTGATTGCTTCCACCCAATACTTTAGACTTAATCCCTTATATTGGATCATACAATTAGCCATTTCTTCTAATGTGTAATTCTTTCTCTCAGCAACACCATTTTGTTGTGGTGTATATGGAACAACGTGTTTCACTTGGATGCCATGTGTAGTGCAGTAACTTGTAAAATTATTGTTCACATATTCGCCTCCATTATCTGTTCTCAACTTTTGAAATTGATGTCCATATTTCTTTTCTACAAGGGCCTTGTACGAAAAAACTTGTAAAAAACTTCTCTCTTAAGTTTTAAGAAGTAAATCCAAGTACATATGGAAAAATCATCAATGAAAGTTAAGAAATACTTGCACCCAATAAAAGAAGGAGAATAAAATGGACCACACAAATCACTATGAACAAGCTACAAAGGGACCGAAGCATGCCAAGAGGCACGCTTGTCAAAATTGTCCCGATGATATTTACCGAGAACACAACCGGCACAAACACCATCTTTGCATGAAACAGGAGGAAGACCAGTCACCATCTGTTGATTACATAGTTGTTGCAATGAGAGATAGTTTAGATGACCAAACCGCTCATGCCAAAGTTTTCTCAAGTCATTGCTATGAGCAACAAAAACTTATGAAAAAGATGATGACCCAAAGTTGTCAAACTTGTACAACCTAGTAATATCATCAGCAATTCTAGTTTCAAGAACATGAAAGGATCTTTTAGATCTTGGATTACCTCTTGGTGAGGTGAAAAATCTACGGTTTTACCTCACCTAAATGAGTTATTTAATATATTGATAGAAGGTTACAAGAAAGACTTGGAACACATAATACATCATTGAAATGACCATTATCTACTTGAATTGTTCTAGATCCTACAACACTAAGAGATCTATTATCACCAAAATAATATTTTCTTGGTGTTACATTCATTTAGAGAAAAAAATATGGATTTATCCTTAGCCATATGATAAGATGCTCTTGAATCAATAAGCCACTGATCAAAAGTAGAAGTAGAAGTAGAATTTGTATTGAAGGAGAAACTAGAAGTAGAAAGTGCATGTCCATGATAAGAAGAAGAAGAAGTAGAATCAATAATGATGTTGTGCTTCTTCATCATTGCTTCTAAAGCTGCCATGTTCTTGAAACATTTGGACTCATCATGACAATATTTATCACAAAAGTTGCAATGTATGCTAGTATTCTTAATTTTATATTTTTCCCCTTTGTCACCATTAGGAGTTGAAGCTGTCTGAGTGGGTTTGGGACCCTTGTGTTTCTTGTTTTTGTAGCAATGATGTTTCTTCCTGGGATACTTTGGTTTATCCTTATGTTGGGCAACTAAGGCTTTGTTGGAGGTACCTACAGTGTTGATCACTCCAAGTTGTACAAGCTTATCTTCCTCTCTAATCAAAGAAGCACAAAAGGACTCAAGAGTGGGTTTTTCATAAGCTTTCCCTAGATCCTCTCTCATGGCATAAAAGGTATATACAAACACAGAATATGCACTACCTATCTTAGAAAGATTAAGATAGATGCAATGCTCTTCCTCCATTTTTATCTTACATTCTTCACATAAATTTTGAGTGTTTTAAAACTAGATAGATATTCTCCAAGGCAAGAAAATTCACTTGGAATCAAGGTCAATACTTGATTTTCTAACTATTGTGCTCGAATAATATTGAGTTTACCAAACACAGATTCAATCTTTTCCCAAGATTCTTTGGGGTCATCAATTTCTTGAAGGTGGTACCTTAAATTAGGAAAGAGGGACATTCTGATTAGTCTACATGCTTCATCACTCACATTAGGCCATTTTCTTTCTTATCATCATCATTGGGTTCTTTTTCCTTTCCCAAGGTAATCCGGTACAAGCCTTTACTTCTTAATAAATATTCCATATGAGATTTCCATTGGAAGTAGTTGGTGCTGGTAAGAAAAACATTACTTGTACAAGACATATTAAATATTTAGATAATATGGATTTAAAAACTGAAACTGATGATTTGGATGGAAAGCGCTTAAAAAGTTATGCAGTTTTTAAAAAAATGGCACGGAAAACAGACTTCGGATGTGAGAGTTATGCCATTTAAAAAAAGGCATAAATGATAACCAAATGACCACGTGATAGTGTAAGCTGGCTTATGAACTGACCCACTTTTATAAAGAGAAGTGGGGATCACTTTTACAATGATGTTACTTTATAACAGAAAAATTGCATGCAAAATAAATAACTCTAAAATAAAATATTAAATCTACTTATAGTGATTCACTTTTCTAGTTGAAGTGAAATACACTTTACAATTTTAGCATGAACTTTTTCAAAAAAAGTAACAAAAGAGAGACTTGAACTCAAGACCGCTTACTTAATAAGGAAAATTTTAACCAAATGGTCTAGCAAAACATATTGTAATGTTCAAAAGGAGAATTGGGGGTGTTTTTGTTGTTGTTGTTGTTGTTGTTGAAGATGGCCTTGGAGAGCATGGTCAAAAAAACACTTTTCACACAAGAAAATGTTTTTGCTCCAGATCTGTCTTTAATGGCCGTATCTTAGGCAAACATAAACCTTTTCGAGTGAAATGAAAAGTGTTCCTGAATTAAACGAGTACTCCAGACACAATGGAACAGTTATCTTAGCCTATAAATGTATGAAAATTACAAAAAATGGATATGAGGAAACTCAGCTTCACGGTCTCGATCTATAACAGGAGCGGGTCTTCAGATAAGCTCTGATACCATGTTCGACAACATAGGTATTCCAACAAAGGATGAACACCTTCAGTAACCACTCACATAAACATATCTGAGATCAACACACCAATGTTTTGACATGGTAAAACCCCTATGTGGAAACATCCACGGCCCCAACCAACGCGACCACTTGGAGCAGTTTATTAATGCAAAAGAAAAAGATTACAGAGATATTTTACAAGAGAGTTTCTCACAATCGATTATCAGAAAATGACCCTAATTTCTCTTTAAATAGAGATCATGGACCAATTGGGTTTTAAGCCACATATCAATGGCCATTAATATTGAGGAGAGTATTAATCGTCAGATCACTCTATGTCGGGAACATATCATGACCATTGGATTTCCTAACTACAAATGCATACTAATGCATACTAAAGAAACACACTAAGAAACACACTTTTACCTAATGATAGATTAGACCAAGTAGATCTTACTAAATCCTAAGTGTCTAAATATCCTAACACATGGCTTACCCCATTTCCAAACCAAACATTAAGAAACAAGGCATGTACACCCCTCTGCCTACTCCAAACATGCCCTGGTAATCCATCTCAATGGACTACATGTTGTTCCTTCCTTCCACCAAAAAGGAAAATGACTTTTTTTTCATAGTGGTTGATTGATTTTCCAAGATGGTGATTCTGGTCGCCTGGAAGAAGAGCATCACAATAGACACCACTACCAATATCTTCTTCGAATGAGTATGGGTACAATTTGGAATACCATAAACCATCATCTCTAATAAAAAAAACTGGTTCCTCAACACATTATGGTCAATCCATTTGTCACGATTGGATACCAAGCTCACCAAATCCATGACCTGCCACCCACAAAAGAATGGCCAAATTGAAGTCATCTATAGGATGATCATGCATATCTTGTGCATGTACAATTCCAAGCGTCCATGCACATGGGATGAGAGTCTTCCCTATATTCAACATAGTTACAATAAGCCATACATATCTCAACCGGACACAATCCCTTTTAGGTAGGGTTGGGATTTCAACCATTGGGTCCCATGGATGTTGCACTACCCCTTGCATCCACACATGAAAAATCATCCCATGCACAAAATGAAGTCGACAAATCCACTTGGTTCATTGAACGAATCCAACACAGTTGCCAACATGTTCAGGATATTTTAGAGAATCCCAATGCTAAGTATACAAGAAACGCCATGATCAACACTAGGTGCCACACAAGTTTCAGGTGGGAGATAAAGTTTGGTTTCACTTGCAGAAAGAACACCTTACAGGAACCTATCGAAATATTCGTCCACTCCGCTACGGAAATTACACTACCACCAAGGCTCTGGGTGAAAATGATTTTGAGCTCAAGATTCCCCCCTTCCTTGCATTTCACCTAGTGTTTAATGTGGACCTCCTTCCACCATAGTTACCACCCTTATTGGAAACCTCTGAGATAACAAAACAATTAACACCGAAAAAGATCAACCTGATTGCATGGAACAAGAATCCACTAATCATATAATTGATAGATAGGTCAAGGGATATCACTAATAGAAGCTTCAACTTTATCGGTTTGTGAAATCATGGCACCTCTTGGACCAAGGAAAATGGCTCACCCGAGGCCAAATTTGACAGATGTTTCCTCATTTGATGGGGGAAATTAATGCAATGGAGACCATTGCTTCCTAAGGAGGGAGGATTGATATAGGTGGATACTGGTAGCCATCCACCTCTTCTGAATGGCTCACATACAAATTTCTTCTTGGTATTTACAATTTTTATCTTGGCAGTTTTGTTTCTATCTTTTCGGGTCCTAAACTTCTGGGGTTGTTTTGATGCCCTAAACAACATTTTTTGGGCCCTACATAATCCCAATGTAGACAAAGTGAGAGTGTGATGGCATAATTTTTAGTCCTTGAATAGGCATTTCCAATGGGATATGGTGGGCCTAAAATGAATATTGTATGCAAAAGTTATGACCCCGAGAAGTTGATGTACAAACTTACCCCATCGGGGCCCACATGACTTTTGGTGCTTCATCTCCTAGGGTTAGTGATGTAGACCTGCTACTTTAGCAGGGTTCTGCAACCTCCTGGTCTCTGGATGGATCTTGTTTTGAGCTGAAATGGCTCTTCGAGCTCCTCCTGGAACCCTTTGAACGAATCCACAGGTCCTTCATGAAAACCCACCCTGTGTAACTTAACACCAGGCACAAGCCTTACATCTCCATGTGGCCACAACATGGCCTTAGCGCAAGTTCCTTTCACAACTCGTGAGTTCGTGAGTCGAAGACCCTCAACTCCTCTTTCTCCAAATGCCGATACCCAAGATGCGATATGGGTATGGCTCCTCCTTGTTAGCGCCTTCCACACATAACCACCGGCTAGGGCTAAGTGCTAGCACTACTCGCAACTCATGACTTCGCGAGTTGGAGTGTTGAACCCTCGTGCTCCTCCTTTGCGAAATCCCGAAGCATGATAAGTCAACGATGGGTTGACTACTTTAGCACTACTCACAACTTGCGACTTTGTGAGTTGGAGTGTTGAACCCTCGTGCTCCTCCTTTGTGAAACCCCAAAACATGAAAGGTCAGTGATGGGTTGGCTCCTTCCAAGGTGATGTGTGTCCACCACCTGTCACCTTCTTCTGCCTTTCTCTAAGCGTTTGTTGTTACGCCACCTGTCAACCACACGGTCCCCACCTAATGGATGTGCCATATGTTCATACGATCCCTCAGAGCTTGGCACTTCATGACTTCGCAGTCGAAAAGAAATTCTTTCAACCCCCGAACCCCGGTTACACAATACCACGTGAAGGTTCTGATCCAATGGTTCTCTCGTGGCTTGGATCCAACGGTCTGGATCTCCTTCCCTGCTCCTCACAACTCGGGACTTCTTGAAACCAAGAATTTGGTCTACCCTCCAAACTCACAAACCCCGAATTCGCGAAATGATCCAAATGTCTTCCACCTATCCTCCAAAATAGATGGTCCTAATGGTTTCGGGACTTGAAGAGTCCTCTTCCTTCTATTGTTACGAGGTTTAAACCTCGCACACTTTTTCTGGATCTGATGTCTCACGACAACTCAACACTTCTCCCCCGAAGTTTCTGACATCCGTTCTACCCTTCTGTGCGGCTTCCCAGGGATTAAACCCCTCATACCTTCTCTCGGATCCGACGGCTATCAGTCCTTGGTGCTAGATATGACATTCTAGCTCTGACCTCCTTACGCACTCTCCTCCTACTGCCTGGACATAGATTCAATGGTCTGGATCTTTCTTCCCAGTGATGATCCAACAACAACTATGCTCTTCCCCCTGAGATTTCTTATCTTTTTGACTTAGAATATTTTCCAAGTCTTGAAGGTCTCAGCCTTCGACTCTTCCTCTTGCGAACCCGGTTCCTTTGGGTCTCGTTTGCTTTATAGAAAGGCTTCCCCTCCTGAGCTTTGTCAACTCATAAACCTTGAAAGGTTTTCTCTGTGCGCGTTCTTCTTGTGCTTTCTCTTTTGAGCTTATGGACTTAGAACAAGTCCACTCTCGCACACTCCTGGCTCTTTTGAGATTTCAAATAACTCAGATTCATGGAGTTTTCTGGGAAAGAAAACTCCATACTCCCACTTGGCATTCTTTTGCTCGATGCACACCTTGCAAATCCTACAGAGTGTTCAACAGCTCTGTAAGTGTCTCTCCTCAACACTTATTCTCTCTAAACTCAAAATAGAGTTCCCTAGTGCACTCTGTGCACTCGCTCAATGCCCTCTTGGTAGAGCTCTCAAAAACCTTCAATAGTTCTGTCTTCCCTGAACTTGAGACAGAGTTCCTTCCTGTTCACTCCTTGCACCTCTGCTGATGAAGGTTCAATGCTATCCCTCTTGAGCTTTCCTTAGGTTGTCTCACCTATGTCAACGCACACCTTGTGGACTATGTGCACTCCTTGCACTCGGAAACTCCAAGACAGGAAGAAATTGAATCTTATGAAATGCTTCACCAAGAAATTGAAACTAAGTGGCCACTTTGCTGCAGACTCTAGCTCTGCAGTCTCCTCACTGAACTGCGGCTCATCTTCTTCCTGTGGCAGTTATGCTACTACCATTTCTCCTCCTCGCATAGTTCTAGCGTCTTCCGGCTTCTACCCAGGCTGGTATGCTCCACTACCTGCTTCCAACTTGGCTTGTTGGATGTGTAAACTTTGCACCATCCCCCTCATTTCCAACGCTTCCAATTATTCACACAGGTCAGCAAAATCCATGATGTTTGCTTCCTCTTCTTCTTCTTTTGTATCTTCCAGTACTGCAGTGATTTCCTATCCAGCTTCCTGGCTGAAAATTTTGAGCCATTCTGTTGAATTCTCATCTTCCGCTTCTTGGGAAAACATCAGTGTCTGCTCCATTTCTTCCTCCATGACAGTTTATGTTGGTTGTCTTTCTTATGTTGTTTCATATGCAACACATTCTCTGGCCTCAACTGGGATTCTTGGTAGGAATACTTCAATTCCCCCAATGATCAAAATTCTCTTATGATTCTCTCATGTCAACACTCCTTGCTGATTTGAACTCTCCCCTGAGTTCATGAGACTCTCAGACAGTCTCATCTCTTTCCCCTTACCCACCTGGCAATTTGGGAATTTTCTGCTACCCACCTGGAAGTCTATGAGATCATCTGATCCCATCTCATTGCCCACTTGGAAATCTGAACTTTCACCACTTCCCCCTTGGCAGTACACAAGACCTTCAACTGATCTCTTTCCATTTCCCACCTGGCAACTTGAAAGTCCACTTCTGCCCACCTGGAAGTTTATGAGATCCTCTATTAATCTCATACCATTGCCCACATGGAAATATGAATTTCCATGGCTGTCCTCCTGACAGTCTATGAGATCCTCAAATGATCTCATTTCATTGCCCACCTGGCAATTCGAAAATTCACCCCTGCCCTCCTGACAGTTTATGAGATCTGAAACTGATCCCTCTTCCTCATCACTGAGGCTTACTCCAACTTCTGGCTCATAGATGCAAACTAGCTCTGTGTCACTGAGGATTTTAGCATACCTCAACCACATTTTCAACAACCTTTGCTATCTTCTAGACAACAATTCCTTGATTGGCCACTTCACCCTCTTCTTTATGGGCCACTCATACACCCAACGTGCTTTTGCATTATGTTGCATTATTAATGCAAGCTACTCCATTCTCGCTCTTATCTTAGTGAGTTCCTTATCAATCTCTACCTTGGTTTTCTACTGGTGGTCTCCTCTTTGACCACACTCATGACCTTAAGTAGCCATCTCTACCTTCTACCTGCCCTCCTAGCAAACTTATGGGTCACTCTACACCTGAGAGCATCTCCATGTCCTCCTACAACTTGTCTGGTTGTCTATTGACTATTGCACACCTACAAACAATAACCACATAGCATTAACACACTACTTCTTTCACCTGCTATATGCAGATGAATCTCTGCTTCTTTCAATCCCCTTGTCTGCTATCTGCAAACAAAATCTTGCTCTGATACCACTTGATTGTATCAGAGTGTATCCCCTCACAGTACTCCTTTTGTCTGTGATCTACAAACAAAAAAATATTAGCTCTGATACCACTTGATGTAGACCCCTTACCTCAACAGGGTTCTGTGAGCTTCCGGTCTCTGGATCGATCTTCTTCTGAGACGAAATGGCTCTTCGAGCTCCTTCTGGAAGCCTTTGAACAAATCCACAGGTCCTTCATGAAAACCCGCCCTGCGTAACTTAACACCAGGCACGAGCCCTACGTCTCCATGTGACCACAACCTGGCCTTAGCGCAAGTGCCTTTTGCAACTCACGAGTTCGTGAGTCAAAGACCCTCAACTCCTCTTTCTCCAAACGCTAATACCCGAGATGCGACACAACTATGGATCCTCCTTGTTAGCACCTTCCACACATAACCACCAACTAGGGCTAAGTGCTAGCACTACTCGCAACTCATGACTTTGCGAGTTGGAGTGTTAAACCCTCATGCTCCTCCTTTGCGAAATTTTGAAGCACGATAAGTCAACGATGGGTTGACTCCTTTCACACTACTCGCAACTCGTGACTTTGCAAGTTGGAGTGTT
The DNA here is from genome assembly GCA_010110895.2 of Picea sitchensis. NCBI lineage: Eukaryota > Viridiplantae > Streptophyta > Pinopsida > Pinales > Pinaceae > Picea > Picea sitchensis. The sequence goes on from SNQJ01S0007079.1 coordinate 237,512, forward strand.
GAACCCTCGTGCTCCTCCTTTGTGAAACCCCAAAACATGAAATGTCAACGAAGGGTTGGCTCCTTCCAAGGTGACGTGTGTCCACCACCTGTCACCAGCTTCCAGCTTTCTCCAGGTGTTTGTTGTTACGCCACCTATCAACCACGTGGTCCCCACCTAATGGATGTGCCACGTGTTCATACGATCCCTCGACGCTTGGCACTTCGCGACTTTGCAGTCGAAAAGAAATTCTTTCAACCCCCAAACCCCCAATATGAGATACGACACAGAGGTTCCGATCCAACGGTTCTTCCGTGGCTTGGATCCAACAGTTTGGATCTCCTTCCCTGCTCCTTGAAACTCAAGACTTCGCGAAACCAATAAATTGTTCTACCCTCTGAACTCACGAACCCCGAATTTGCAAAATGCTCCAGATCTCTGCCACCTATCCTCCAAAATGGACGGTCCTGATTCTTTCAAGACTTGATGAGTCCTCTTCCTTCTGCTATTATGAGGTTCAAAACTCGTGCACCTTTTTTGTGCAGATTCCCAGTGATTAAACCCCTTGCACCTTCTCCCAGATTCGACGACTATATGTCCTTAGTGCTAGATCTGACGATCCAGATACGACCTCCTTACGCACTCTCCTCCTACTGCCTGGACGTAGATTCAACAGTACAAATCTTTCTTCCCAGTGTTGATCCAACGACAATTGTGCTCTTCCTCCTGATCTTTCTTGTCTTTTTGACTTAGAAGATTTTCTAAGTCTCGAAGGTCTCGACCTTCAACTCTTCCTCTTGCGAGCTCGGCTCCTTTGGGTCTCGTTTTCATTATAGAAACGCTTCCCCTCCTGAGATTTGTCAACTCAGAAACCTGGAAAGGTTTTCTATGTGCACGTTCTTCTTGCGCTTTCTCCTTTGAGCTTATGGACTTAGAACAAGTCCACTCTTGCACACTCCTAGTGTTTCTGAGATTTCGAATAACTCAGATTCGAGAAATTTTCTGGAAAAGAAAACTCCTTACGCCCACTTGGGATTCTTCTGCTCAATGCACACCTTGCAGAGGCTACAGAGTGTTCAACAACTTTGTAAGTGTCTATCCTTGACGTGTCTTCTCTCCAAACTCAAAATAGAGTTCCCTAGTGCACTCTGTGCACTCGCTCGATGCCCTCTTGGCAGAGATCTCCAGAACCTTCAGTAGTTATGTCTTCCCTGAACTCAAGATAGAGTTCCTTCCTATGCACTCCTTGCACCTCTACTGATGAAGGTTCAACAATATCCCTCTTGAGCTTTCCTGAGGTTGTCTCACCTCTGTCAATGCACACCTTGCGGACTATGTGCACTCCTTGCACTCGAAAAATCCAAGACAGGAAGAAACTGAAACTTATGAAATGCTTCACCAGTTATGCATTTAAACATGAAATGCATAAAAACATGTAAACATCAAACACACAGTATGCAGGAAAAAAATGATTTTCTATTAATCTATATGTTTATACAAACGTTTGCAAAGATTGGACTATAACAAGTCTCAGCTCTCTCTCAATATCTCTCTACTCTGGTCTCTCCTCGTAACTCTCTACCCTGAGTCCTATTATTCTCTCACTTCCTCCTTACAAAATGAGGGCTCCCATGAGCTTATCCTCGACCACCGTCTCTAAGATATCGTTATCACAGAGCGAATCCTACTGCTACATTACATAAATGGATGCCCAATCCTGACTACATCCTGGGCTTATTGCAGGCTACCATTTAAGGCAACCTCAACCACTTCCTGAATAGATGCGTGGTTGACTCTTACAGCCTTACAAAATTTATAGAAATTTTGAATTTCAAAATTGAAAGGGTTGCGCCTCTCCCTTTCTCCATTAAATGCATGCTGGATGTGCTGGCTGGTTGGCACGCTACTGACATGGAGCGATGCTCCTGCACCCGACTCCTCAGCTGGAAAAATCATGAGCTCCTGATCATGAACTCCTCTTCTCCATTGTTGAAATCCACCTGGATCCCAAACTTTCCCTTGGAGCTGTCCATCTACTCCTCTACTTCGTTGTTGTTGTTGTTGTTGCCTTGCTGCTCTTGCAGGATCCCTTCTGCTTAGCTTTCCTTTGCTGACTTCTTCTTGTGCTGACCTCAACATCAGCCTCTTGATCTCCTAAATCATCTCATCCAACTTCTCCCATGGCTGGCTCTTTGTATGCAGTCTTCTCTGCTGCACTTTTCTCTTCTCAATGGGAATATATGCTCGATCTCCCATGTTGTATTTATTTACCTTTGTGGCACTAAGTGGCCACTCTACAACAGACTCTAGCTTTGTAGTCTCCTCACTGAACTGCTTCTCAGCTTCTTCCGGTGGCAATTCTGCTGCTGTCATTTCTCCTCCTGACATATTTCCAGCTTCTTCCAGCTTCTCCCCAGGCTGGTATGTTCCACTACCTTCTTCCAACTTAGCCTGTTGGATGTGCAAACTTTGCACCATCACCCTCCTTTCCAGGGCTTCCAATTCTGCACACAGGTCAGCAAAATCCATGCTGTCTACTTCCTCTTCTTCTTCTTCTTCTTCTTCTTTTGCAGCTTCTAGTACTGCAGTGATTTCTTGTCCAGCTTCCTGGCTGAAAATTTTGAGCCATTCTGTTGAATTCTCATCTTGTTCTTCTTGGGAAAACGTCAATGTCTTCTCCATTTCTTCCTCCATGACAGTTTCTGTTGGCTGTATTTCTTTTGTTGCTTCATCTGCAATGCATTCTCTGGCCTCAACTGGGGTGCTTGGTAGGAATTCTTCAATTCCCCCAATGATTAGAATTATCTTCTAATTTTGTCCTGTCAGCACTCCTTATTGATATGAACTCTCCCCTCAGTTCATGAGACTCTCAGACAGTCTCATCTCTTTCCCCTTGCCCACCTGGAAATTTGGGAATTTTCTGCTGCCCACCTGGTAGTCTATGAGATAGTTTGATCCCATCTCATTTCCCACTTGGCATTCTGAACTTTCACCACTACCCCCTTGGCAGTATGCGAGACCTTCCACTAATCTTTTTCCATTGCCCACCTCACAACTTGAAAGTCCACTTCTACCCACCTGGAAATTTATGAGATCCTTTGTTACTCTCATACCATTTCCCACCTAGCAATATGAATTTCCATGGCTGCCCTCATGACAGTCTATGAGATCCTCAAATGATCTCATTTCATTGCCCACCTTGCAATTCGAAAATTCATCCCTGCCCTCCTGACAGTTTATGAGATCTGAAACTGATCCCTCTTCCTTGTCACTAATGGTTTCTCCAACTTATGGCTCACAGATGCAAACCAACTCTGTGTCACTGAGGCTTTTAGCATACCTCAACCACATTTTCAACAACCTTTGTTGTCTTCTGGCCAACAATTCCTTGAATGACCACTTCACCCTCTTCTTTATGGGCCACTCATACACCCAACGTGCTTCTGCATTCTACTCCATTATTAATGAAAGATGATCCATTCTCGCTCTTATATTAGTGAGTTCCTTGTCAATCTCTGCCTTGGTTTTCTACTGGTGGTCTCTTCTTCGACCACGCTCATGACCTTTAGTAGCCATATCTACCTTATGTCTTCCCTCTTAGAAAACGTATGGGTCACTCTACACCTAAGAGCATTTCCATGTCCTCCTACAGCTCGCTTGGCTAACTATTAACTATTTCACACCTACAAACAATCACCATAGAGCATTATCACCCTGCTTCTTTCACCTGTTGTATGCAGATGAATCTCTGCTTCTAATTCCACTTGATGTTCCCAGAATTTCTGCTTTCAATCCCTTTGTCTTCTATCTGCAAACAAAATCACGCTCTGATACCACTTGATGGTATCAGACTGTATCCCCTCAAATTCCTCCTTTTGTCTATGATATGCAAACAAAAAAATATTAGCTCTGATACCACTTGGTGCAGACCCCCTATCTCAGCAGGGTTCTGTGACCTCCCGGTCTCTGGATCAATCTTCTTCTGATCCGAAATGGCTCTTCGAGCTCCTGCTGGAACCCTTTGAATGAATCCACAGGTCCTTCACGAAAACCCACCCTGCTTAACTTAACACTAGGCGCAAGACTTACATCTCCATGTGACCACAACCTGGCCTTAGCGCAAGTGCCTTTCGCAACTCGCGAGTTTGTGAGTCGAAGAACCTCGACTCCTCTTTCTCCAAATGTCGATACCCAAGATGTGATACGGGTATGGCTCCTCCTTGGTAGTGCCTTCCACACATAACCACCAACTAGGTCTAAGTGCTAGCACTACTCGCAACTTGCAACTTCGTGAGTTGGAGTGTTGAACCCTTGTGTTCCTCCTTTGCAAAATCCCAAAGCACGATAAGTCAAGGATGGGTTGACTCCTTTAGCAGTACTCGCAACTCATGACTTTGCAAGTTGGAGTGTTGAACCCTCGTGCTCCTCCTTTGTGAAACCCCGAAACATGAAAGGTCAGCGATGGGTTGGCTCCTTCCAAGGTGACGTGTGTCCACCACCTGTCACCCACTTCCACCTTTCAAATTCTAAAAATCAATACTTTTTGTCCCATACCTCCAGAGATAAGAAGAAAGGGTCTTATGAAAAGAAAAAAGACTCTACAAAACGTGGTGAGATTCCCTCCAAGACAAATAATAAAATTTCAGATGAAATCTACATCTTTTGTGGTGATTAAGGGAATCCACAATCAAAATGTTGGAAAAAAATTGAGGCTTTGAATGAAGCCATGAAGAAACAAAAAATTTATGTTTCCAAACCTTCTTCAACAAGTAAAGGGCATGCCTTATCTGCTCAAGACTTGTATGAATATTTAGATAGATGGATATTTGATTCAGGTGCATCTCATCATATGACTCATTCCAATGAGTTATTACCTTCAACCTTAGATTGTAGCATTTCTCATATTTCCATTGGAGAATCTACACAGTTTGATATTTTAGGATTAGGCACTATGCATTTAGATGAAGGCATTATTCTAATTATATCTCAATTTATCTTATTTCTCATTATGGCGATGGAAAAACAATAGTGTTCTCTCCTGATGATGTAGTCATTCAGGAATTAAAAAATCCTGACATTGTTTTTGACTCGAGAAAAGTTGATCATAGCTCAAGATTGTATAGATGTACTGGTTTTGATCCTTTTTCAGCTTCCTCTTTCATTGCACATGTTTATTCTTTGAGTAGGATTCGGCATGAAAATTTTGGACATTTAAACTACAGGTACCTGCAACAATTGAGTAGACAAAGATTGGTTCATTTACTTCCCAAATTTTCTTGTACATATGGAGTTTGCTCAAGATGTGTTCATGGAAAACAACATCAAGATCTGTTTCTCAAAGGAAAGGCCTTGTTTGCTGCATCACCTCTTCATTTGGTTCATAGTGATCTCATGATTTTTCCAAATCACTCATTTTCAGGGGCTAAGTATTCACTTATTTTCATTGATGACTTATCGCGACATTGTTTAGTGTAATTTCTTAAGTTCAAGAGTGAGGTCTTTACTACTTTCAAGAACTTCAAGGATTTTGCTAAGAAGAAGTCTCTCATTCAATAAAGAAACTAGTGATAGATAATGGGGGAGAATATGTTATCCATGCATTCAAATGTTTTTGTAAATAACACGGTATTTTGCATCAACATTCTTTTCCCTATGTTACCACTATAAGCTACACCTATACTACTATAGGTGTAAGCATAATACCCATAATAATTTGAATAATTAAATCAATTTTATGGTTGGTGTATTAAAAAGAAAGAGCACGAAATCCTGAAGGATACTATCTGCAGAGACATTCGTTTGGGCATGGAGTCATAAACACCCTACAAATCAAAGGAAATCATGTTGTATACTAGACAAAAGGGGTATATAATGATGAACAGAATAATGGAGCATCTAACACTAAGAATAATATTCATCAAGCATCGATCCTCTCTGTAAAATGAATTAAAATAATTCTTGAACATAAATCATGAAAGGAGGCAATCACTGCAAATCCTTTGCAACTCATGAATTCTCCTACCCATGGAAAACCATTGATCTTCAACACCCGCAATATTTTCAAGCAATAGCATGAGAAAATAAATGGAAAACAAAGAAGAAAATTTGATAAACAACTCTCATGAATCTTTAATGGAATAAAATTTGATTACAAATGGGCCCTCGGGCTTACAAATAGGCAACTAAACTACTCCTCAAGCTCTCATGAGCCTCTCTTGGATCATGAATTGAACCCTTTCATAAAGAAAAAAAATTCTATGTATAGTTTATCATTTCTTCCTACTCTAAAGAGGTCGAATCCCAAGTGGTTTCATTGGATTCCCTTTTCTCTAGGAGTTGTTACAACAAGGTGAAACGAAAAATCCACCTAGGTCCTATTTTTTTGGATCTTGTCTATTCTGATAAATTCCTTGTGAAACAGGCCATAATGCTTGATTTGGTGATAGAACAAATGTCCCTCATGTTCAAATACCTCCTAATAAACCATTTTAACCACCTCATATAGGTGGAAGAACTCATACAACTCAAATTTATCAGACTGCTAGATTTTGCAGCGCAATTTCAAGATTCACTTCAAACTTTCTTGTAGGTGATGTTTTCAACTTTTCTCCCGAATGTCGAACTGGGTCGGGCTAATTTTTGGTAAGAAAGTCAATGATATTATGATTCATCTCCAAAAACATTTTAGAAGAACCCATATCCAAATTTAAAAGTTATGATGAAATTATGATTATGTTGTGTACTAATTTGTTGTAAATTGCTTCAATTTAGTAGTTCGCAACACCTTTGCGGGATGCACTACGAACTTTCATGTATGTGTCATTTTGTATTTTGATCACTCCAATTTATTTCAAAATCATGGGGACAAGATTCAAACCTCTGTTGATTCCTTGTATAATCTTTGAGCCATGTAGGATGACTCCCAAAAACACCAAGTGAACAAAATCATGAACATCATAATACAAAAAAGTTCTTAAGAGTTGTGAACCAACGCATATGAGGAACCATGACAAAAATGATATACTATTGAGAAACAAAATTGGTGGCACATATGCTCTTTTAATGGTTTCACTTCCTCCTTTGGTGAGTATCCATGACAACTAAATCAAAACCCACCTCTAATAACAACTTCTACCAGAGTAAGTGATGGAAACTTGACAATTTAGGTTTTGTTACTTGATTTATAAGAATAAGGGTTTGATGGAAAAAGGATTTGTTCTTAAAGAAATAATGCAAAAACTAAAAGAAACTAAAAATGAGAAATGGAGGTGAATATAACAACCTAAAACTGAAAGAAACCTCTAATAGAAAATTTTCCAAGCGACTGCGTAAAACAAAGGGTTTGCAGCAACAAATTTTTAGTTCAGGGTTTCATAAAAAAACTTGCAATTTCTTAGGTAAGGAGAGGAATATGATGTTGAGTGAGGTGATATTTTTCAAATAGGAGTGAAAGTGAGGTCAAATTGGGTTTTATCAAATGTGTAAGACAAAGGATCCGTAGTGCAGTTTGCAACGAATTTCGAGTTTGCAACAACTCAGGTTTGCAACGAGTGGGGTTTTGACAATAGGATTTTAGGTAAAACATGAAACAAGTACCTGACATCAAAGCCTAGTCCTTGTTGCAAAGAGACAATACTATCATCCCTTTAAGCTTCCACCATTTATCTCTTCATAGCGTTTGCAGTGAAATAGTCTACAACGCTAGTTACAATTTGCAGCAAGTTGAACCAATCTACATCGCGTTCTTTTCAAAAGGAAGAGAATATATAAAATGATAAACTCTCCCTTTGAAGATGACCCTTTAGAGATGCTTGATGATGTGATGGAATTGATAACTATAGTTCATGATATGTGATAACACCCTACACCCCTCAATAAAATGGAATTGTTGAAAGGAAGAACAAAACATTAAAAGAAATGGAGAACTACATTATTCACTTTAAGAACATGTCATATTCCTTCTCAGCCAAAGCAGTGAACTGTACCGACTAAATTCATAATCATATTCCTCACAACAGAGTGTTTCATATGACTCTAGAGGAATATTGGAGCTATTGTAATCCCAATATCTCTACTTTCATAGTATTTGGTAGTGTGGCATGGGAATTAATTCCAAATGAAAAACACAAAGATATGGAGAAGAATATCCAACCACTAATATTTGTTGACCATTGTGAAGATAAGAAATCATATAGGTTATTGATCATATTACTAGTAATGTTTTGTTTCGTAGGGATCTACATTTTGATGAGCATTTAAAACAATCTTCTGACCCTACTCTCTACATAGATTGCGATGATAGTACATATCATGCTGACAATATTTTTTTAAGGACAAGAAGATGAGGAATATCAAACAGTTTCATATGAGGAAACTGATTCAATCGAAAATGCACCACCAACAGTTGAGCATCCTGCACATGAACAACAATTGAGGAGGATCCACCGAGAGAGAAAGATACTTGATCAGTATGGTTATGATCCATCATATTTCCACTATTTTTCTCCTACTCCTTGGAAAATTCATCCACAAACCAAAGGTATCTCTCTTTTCAGTCATGCCATTTCAAAATATCCCCAACAATTTTCTGATATTGTTGGGAAAAATGAATGGGAAGCTTCCACGACAAACAAGTATTCTTCTTTGATGAAGAATCACACATGGGATCTCGTTCCTCTTCCTAAGGGATGAAAACTAGTTCATTGCAAATGGGTCTATAGAACCAAATATGTTGTTGATGGTTTTGTTGACAAACATAAGGCATGGCTAGTGGCCAAGGGATTTTCAGCGTTTTAAGGGATTGATTATTCTGAGACTTTTTCCCCTATTGCCACAATTAATTCCATACATATTATGCATTCTCTTGATGCCTCTCAAGGCTGGTTAGTTTGCTAGATGGATGTAAAGAGTCCCTTTTTGCATGGGGATTTAAAATAGGAAATCAACATGGAGAAACCTTTTGGTTTTGTGCAAGACTCTTCTCTTGTATCCAGGTTTCAATGTTCATTGTATGGTCTCAAAAAAGATACCTGATCTTGGTTTGAGAAAATGGATGGTTTTCTAATAACTTCAGGGTTCCATCGTTGTCATTATAATCCTACTATATAAACTATAGGATATGGCTCTGATCTCTTGATTATGGTTTTTTACATGGATGACTTAATTATCATAGGGAGTTCTACATCCATGATTCAAAATGTTCAAAAGAAATTAATGTAATAGTTTGATATGATAGATCTTTGTCTTCTACACTACTTTCTTGGTCTATAGATTATTCAGTATTCATAAGGAATACTTATTTTTTAGCATAATTATTCCCTTGACTTACTTTAGCACTTTGGCATGGTTGATTGTAAATCGACACCTACTCTATTATAGTCAAGTGTCACTCTTACTACCAACTTATATTCACCTGAGTCAATTTGTCATTGTATCAACAACTGATTGGGAGTCTACTTTATTTGACTCATATACATCCTGACATATCTTTTGTGGTTGGGCTTGTATCTCAGTTCTCTCAGGGTCCTCATGAGAGTCACTGGAAAGAATCTAAGTGCATTCTCAAGTATATTCAAGGCTGCACCAATTTTGGCATTCAATGCACCTCGAGTGCTTTTTAGCTTGAGGGTTTCACTGATTCTGATTGGGTTGATTATGTTGATGATCGAAAGTCCACATCAGGATTTTTTTATTGGCTTGGGTCTGCTCCTATTTCTTGGTTTCGCAAAAAGAAATAAACAATTGCATTATCATCTGTAGAGGTTGAGTATCGTGTTGTTGTTCTTTCATGTAAGGAATTCCTTTGTCTTTGACAGTTGTTGACATATATTGGCATTTCATATGATCATCTCACTACTCTTTGGTGTGATAATCAGAGTTCCATTCACATCTCTCATAACCCAGTTGATCATAAAAGGACAAAGCACATCGAACTTCACATGCATTTCATCTAGAATCTCATTCATGATGCTGTTCTCTTCTTGCAGTACGTGCCTACAAAAGAGAAGTTTGCAGGGATATTCACTAAACCCATGACATCTCCTCGTTTTCTTAAATTACGATGAGTTCTTTGGGTAAAGGAAGTTGTCCTTGGGCCATCATCTTGAGTCCTCCAACCTTCACTTTTTATGTATTTTACTTTGGGAGAAATTTTTTCCTACGAGTATTTCTTCTTTTCTCCAGTTATGTCAGTTTGTACATGGGTACCTTATCGGGCCTTATTGTCGGGACCCATGTTTGTTATTCTTTCTTCCTCCATACATTTCTCTTATGGGGGTTGTTAGTGTGTGTTTTTTAACCATCTACCATATTGGTGTGTTTTTTGAAACTGTAGCCATCTTAAAACACATGAGATAAGATCACATAAATTCACCTCTAAACTTTCGAGCCAATCTTATCATTTTTTTGGGCCTCCTCAATCACATAAATTGAGGACTCTCTCATGTATTCTGATGAGATAAAGATCAATAGATCGAGGTTTCTCCTATGGGAGATTTGGATTTTCATACCTTGGCATACCTGTGGCTTTTTTCATGACGAGAAGGGTAGATTTCTCCCGAAATGCAGCCACAAATTCCACATCTATTGCATCCACATGTGGCTTTAGTGGCATTCGACTTTCCCATTGTGTCTAGCCATTGCCCAACCTAAAATGCTTACATATTCTATCATGATAATTGTTGAGGAGACTATATGGGTGATCACCTTTGAAATGAAGCAAAAGGAGTAGAGAGATTGTAAATGTGAGATTTTAAATAAGTTGGAAAAAATAGAAACATGTCTTTGAAATAGCTAAATTGTTTCTTTATCTAATTAAATTTAGAATTAATTTAAAATTAAAAAATTAGATAAAGTTATGCAACAAATGTGATTAAATTATTCAAAAACACATTGTATAATATTGTAATGATATAAAGTAAGAGAATTTTTTTTGAAATTTCATCGTCTATTTAAATTAAAATTTTAAAATATGTTTTTAAATACAAAAATATAAGGAAAAAACATTTCAAATATATTTACATTACTAATATTATATATTAAAAAAGTAATAAATAAATAAATAATTCAAAAACGTTTTTACTTTTAATCATAGAATAATATATCAAAATGGAATTTAATCCTAGAAAAAACAATAAACAATGATGCAAAGATTTCAAAGATTTGTGTTTGCAATTTGCCATTTCAAAAAAAAACATTTCAAACTACACGTTTATGTGTTAAAGCTTCAGAGTTTCAACTGCAAACTACACGTTTACGTGTTAAGGCTTCAACGTTTCAACCTAAACGTGTAAAGGCTTCAGAGTTTCAACCGAGGGTATTACACCAAAACATAATAGTAGCATAGTAAAATAATGGACTATCTCAAATCAATGAGAAGATTACAAAAATAAATGAGAGAGCATTCAAAAATAGACATCACACAATTGTGAGGTGATTCAAATGACGAGAATAAAGTTTGAATTTCATAATATATCGAATTTATCATTCATTAAATGTCATTGAAATAATTTATCATTCATTACATGTCATTGAAATTCTTGTGTGAGCTCTAAGATATGTTCACCTATGTTTCATTAATTAAGATACCGAGAATACTGTGTTTCATTAATTAAGATACATTATCTTATTTAATGAGAATAATATAGGCTAAAATTATGTGTATTCAAAACTATGTGCATAAACCATGTTCACCTAATTTCATTAATGTGATTATTTTTCTGGAAGTTTTTATTTGCTTCAATAAAGTAATAGTTTATTGACTTTGTAAATACATAAAATTATGTATATTTAAGACTATTTGCATAAACTATGTTATATGTTCACCTAACTTCATTACTGACATCACTTCTTTGGAAGTTTTTATTTTGCTCAATCATAGATAAAGTAATAGTTTATTGACTTTATAAATATATTTTGCTCAATCATAGATAAAGTAATAGTTTATTGACTTTATAAATATATAAATATTAATAAATTTTCTATCATCTACATCTTATACCCAATCTCCATCCACATAACCATTAAGTCAACCTATTTCATTTCTTTAAAGAATATCTCAATGTCCATTACTCCTCTAGTCAACATGGAATCATATATTCTTGAAATTTATAAATCTTGACATGGATAATTGGAAAAATTATTGTTTTCACTATTTAACAATTGCTCTAAGAGTTATAATTTTACCTAAATTAATTATACAAGCCAACAAATCCTTGAAATGTTGATAAAATAAAACTTCTACCATATCATATCATTATTATTTCATTTAATTTGAAGATAATTATATCTATTTAATAAATTGTGATATATTTTTAAGAACTTGAAAATAATAACATCTTACATTAAAGCAATTATAGTTAAAAAAATCTATATTTATTAAAACCTTATAATTATGGTGTAGACTTGTCACTATGTGGTTATTTCTTGCTATATCGAATGCAATTATATTTTAAAAAGATTTATATTGATTAAAACCTCATAATCTAGAATGTTAACTTTTCCAACCATTTATTTACACTTTATTGAAGGTGTAAACTTGTTACCATGTGGTTATCTCTTGCTATATCTCTTGTTTTAATAATCATGGCTAACATTTTTACTACTTGCAAGGAACAAGAATATGTGATTGTATTTGTCTATCTTCTTGACAAGAATATTTGAGTATTTCTCTATCTTCTTGAATTTTTGTGTATACCTTTTAATTATACACAATGACTATAATAACATTAGTATTTTTTGTATGAGATTAAGGTATATAATTAATATTCAAGGTTAATTATTTTGCAGTTTCTTTTATTGAAATGGTTTTCATATTGCTATTATTTTGGTAATATTTTGTATTACTACTAACCAACTTTTAATTATACACCATGACTCTAATAACATTATTATTTATTGTATGAGACTAGGATATATAATTAATATTCAATATTAATTATTTTTCATATTGTTTTATTGAAATGTTTTTTATATTGATATTATTTTGATAAGTTTTTTTATTACTTCTAACCAACTTCAAATTATTAAGTATACAATAATTTCAAATATCTATGTATAAGAAAAAGACTTAATAACTTCAAACAGTATACAAGACAACAATCAACCACAACCTAATATCATTAATTGAAATATTCTATATATGACACATTTTAAATTATTATGTATAAAATTATTTCAAATTATTATACATAAGGAACATAATTAGAATATTTTCATCTTAGAAAGTATTTAATATCAATAATATATATGTCTCAAAAATCTCTGTAATGTATACTTTTATATTCTAATTTTAAAACTTAAGAGGAAACACCAATTACCTTCTAGACACTAGTTAATAAATATGCATTGTATTAATTACAATAGAATTAACAATTTAATTTTAATTGAAATATTTGTAGTTTTCATTAATAATATTACTATGAAAACTTTTTTTAATTTAATTTGGCATTCCCATTCATCCTTTTTAAGGGGTATGGTAGTATATTATTATTTTAAAAACATGTATATATGGATAGATTTTTTTGAGAAACCTATAAACCAACCAAACTTTTCAACTAATACTATTTCCTCCTTTTTTTTTTTTTTATCTCCTTTTCTATCCATCTGTCCCTTTCCTCTTTTGATAGTCTCTGAATTGACCTAGTGAATATCACTCCAGTTATCATGCATATCTTTTTCGTCCCCATTTTGTGAGATAGTTAAGGCATTCCTCCATAAACATTTCAATCACTTCCCTATTTAATATCTCTAGTCATGCAAACATTCTTATAAATCTTGTACAATAAAATTTGCAAACCCAAAAAAAAATAGTGGAGTATAGTGCATAACCAAAATAATAGTGTAGTATAATGCATAACTATTTCCATAAAATGAATTTTCCAAAATATCAAGTAACTTATGAAAATTATCAAAAACAACAAAATAACTTCTTCTCTAGTAAGGTTTGGGTCATTCTCATCGTGAAACTATTACAATTGTGTGAATTGCTCATCCAAAAATCCCTATATAATGATCTCAATTACAACAATTGTGTGAATTGCTCATCCAAAAATCCCTATATAATGATCTCAATTACAACAATATTAAACAATTTTTTTTTWAAAARAAACATAAACATATATGCATTATAATGATGTAAATTACAACAATATTATACATAAAAATTAAAAAGAAAAATACATTAGGGACAAACAAAAAATAAATTAAAACCTTAAGATGTACTACCTCTTGGAAAATGGAATTGGTATCCATTCCTAATTGCAACATTGAGAGAGGCAATCCCGTCAGGACTAACTTATAGTTTCCCATCGAAAAAAGAAAATAAATGATAGTGACGGAATACCACAACACTAAACTAATCAACAAAGAAATTCTGATGCTTTGAATATGAGAAGTGGTGAGATTTATACAGAAAAAAATTAAAATGAAGAGACATGGCTCAGATATTATAGAGTGTCTGTGTTTTTTTTTAATTAGACGGTAAATGTGAATGCAAGTTGGGATATACCTTCACATTGTAACCATAAATGTATCATAAATGTATGGTAGAAAATTTTGTTACCATCTAAGGTCAGTAGCAGTAGAACGAGAAGTGGGAAAATATTTCATCTAAGGTCAGTAGCAGTAGAACGAGAAGTGGGAAAATATTTGTATTATTGTAGCGAAGAAAAACAACGGAAATAGCTGCAAAGCATCTAATCCTTGTCTAATAAAACATTAAACTATTAAGCTATGTGTTATAAATTGTTATGAACAAAGAAAAAAACTCTTTACAGTATCATGCTCCTCAGATCTTCTTGTCATTATCAAAATTGTTTCTGGCCAGGTCCATTGCCATGGTTGATGGTCTTCTTCTACTGATGCTGAGATGACAAATATTGAAAACATTAATATGAATAACATATTTCATTTAAAAAACTAAAACAATTTAATTTTAAATGTGACAATTCAGTTTAAAGAGTATATAAAAATTATAATCTCCCTATTTTAAGATCAAAGTTGGTGCATCTATTTAACAAACATTAAATCATCTCTATGTTTATGTTTATTGTTTAAGTAATTAAACAACATTAAATCACCTAACTTTAAGGAGTATATGAAAATTATAATCTCTTTATTTTAAGATCAAAATTGGAGCATCTATTTAACACACATTAAATCATCTCTATTTTTATTTTTTTTAAAGTAATTAACCAACATTAAATCACTTCTATGTTTATTGTCTCAAGAATAATAACTTATTATTAACAATAACTTATTATATATATATATATATAATTTGACAATTTATATGCAAGCATTTTTGTGTGTGGAGGCAGTGCACTTGGTAGAAGATAAATGTTAAAGAGTGCACTTGGTAGAAGATAAATGTTAAAGTTCTCTACATGTTGAAATACAACTCGTGGGCTCTGGCTTCCACGAATCACCTGTATCCACGACAATAACATTATGGATATTGTAAAATGAAATGTCTTTTTTAAGGATTATAGCTCAAGAGATTGGCAACAAAAAACAAAAAATTTCATCTCTTCTGTTATTGTTATTATTTTAGGTTAAAAAAGTTTTCGAGACTAGTTGTTTAATCAAACTTTTGTTTTGGTACGAGCTATTATAATAAATTTTTGGCAGAGATCGGATGATTTAGATTTAAAGGTTTTTTTTTTTTTGACATATTAATTTTGGGAGAAATCAATGCGTTAAATTGAAGGTCACATGATTTAAATTTAAAAGTTTTTATATGTGGCAATATTAGTTTTAGGAGAAGTTAATTTTGAAATAAAAAAATAAAATGAGAAGAATATTAATTAAATTATTATTATAATATAAAAGTTAAATAAAATTATAAAACAAGTTTAATTTAATGATTATGGTAATATATTTATTAACTTCAAAAATGATACTTTATAAGAGATCTCTTTGATCTCGATAGTAAGGTGTTAAATTAATTTTTCATATCATGTTCATGGTGCTTACTTCAAACCATATAAATATTTTACCAATTTACATACCTTTTGCTTCTAAACTTTGATAGTAAAACCTTCAGGTTGAGTCATGTAAACATATTTTTTCAAGTCTCCATTCAAGAAGGAAGTCTTAACATCCATAGGATGTATTTTATAACTCTTCTATGTTGTTAAAGAAAACAAAGTTCTAAGGGTTCCAATATTAAGCTCAATTTCATTTTTAATCCACAAATAAAAAAAAATTGAATGTATCAAAAGCTTGATATTTTTCTTTTAACAAATAAACTGAACACATCCTCATATAGTCATCAATAAAAGTCATCAAATACACATCCTCATATAGTCATCAATAAAAGTCATCAAATATTTATTTCCATTTTTTGATGGAACGGGCATGGGCCCACAAAAGTATGAATGAATACGACCAAGCTTTCTAGAGGCTTGAGATATAGACTCATGAAAATTTTGTTTACTGTGATTGCCTAAAATACATGCATCGCATTGAGAAAGTTGTCTTGGAATAGTAGGAAGTCCTTGAATTCCTTTCTTCTTCATAATTATAAGACTATCATAATTAATGTGACCAAATCGAGAACGCCATAACAAACTGGAAGACAAAGTACCATTATGCTGAGCCAAATTTGTAGAATTGTGAGAATTAGAATATGTACCATTTAGTTTCAAAAGATTGTCATCCTCCACTCCAGTCATGGCAACCATATTATCAAAAACTCTTCTAATCTCAATGATTCCATCAAACACGTGAATTGAATGGCCTTGCTTTCTTATATGGATAAGAGACATTAAATTTCTTTTTAATTGTGGCATATAAAGAACATCATGAAGTATATAATCAACAAATCCTGGTAATGTAAGTCTAACATAACCAGTTCCGGAAGGTTTTAACTGTGACTTTTCTGCAAAGTAAACTACTCCATCAATTTGATCATTGAATGTCTCAAATAAGTCTTTTCTAAATTTCATATGACATGTGGATCCAATATCTAACAACCAACCAAGTGTCATTCCAAGAAGAAAAAGAGGTACTTAAAACTTCTTCAATGCCAATATTACAATCTGCGAGGACATAATGTGTAGATCCAGGATGATTACTTTTCTCTAATTGTTTCTTATCTTTATATTGATTTTTCTCTTTCTTATCATGAATATTCTCCCAAGGAGTTATGCAAAAATTAGTAGTATGACCCATTTTTCCACATCTATAGCATTATATAGATTGTTTATTTTTTTCCCGTGTTGTTGTTTAGAAGGATGTCTATCACCTTAATAATTTTAAGCCCCCCTTCTGCAAAATTGTCTTCTACAACGACCTCTACTACTAATGTTTTTTCTAGCAGGTGTATTATCTGACTTCTTCCCTTGATGTGAAAGACACAAATTTTCGACATTGGGAAGTGACTCATTCTTGGCAAAGGCTTTTTCTCTCTCTGTAATTTTCTCAACAAGTTTATCAAAGGTCATGTATTTCATATTTTCACTAGCTTGAAGACATTCAAGATAATGTGAATAGGTAGGGTAAAGAGCTTTAATAAAAGTTGTAAGTTGTAAATCATCCTCTAAACCAGTGTCTTGAATATCATCATAAAGGACTCTAATTTCATAAGATAACTTCATAGGATCATTATCCTTCATCTCTAAATTAAATAACTTCATTTTCACTTGATATTTCATTTTCACTTGAATAATATCAAGTTGTGAATGTGATTCATAAAGATCCATGTGTTTCTTTAAGGCTCTAAAAATCATTTTATAATAAATTATATGTCTTCTTACCTCTTCACCGATGGAGGCAACAATCATATCATAAGCATTTTCGTCTTTGTTTTTCTAGATTGTAATCTCCTTTTCATTTGTAGGCTCCTTTGGCTCACTGCTATCATCTTCATCTTTGCTTTCAACAATGTTTTCACAGATACCATCCCACAAATATTTAAAAATCAAAGTATGTTTGATTTTCCTGAACCATTCCTGATAATTTTCTTTAGCAGAAAAGAGAACCCCAAAAATTGAAATTAATGAATGCATTTTGTGTTTAATTGAAATTAATTAACATAAATTCTTATATAGCATAATCCAATTTATTGAATTTATCACACAGGCATGCGGTCTTCCTTCTCATAACTTGACTTCCCTATCGCGACCTTCTCTCAAATAACGTCTATCTCTGCGGATTCTTCCAATTGCGGTTCGATTCACATAGAAACGACTCTCCTTTTCTCAGTCGATTTCTCCAACGGAGATGACTCTCCACATGCATTGCAAATTGCAACTATCCTCTCTCTCCATGCATGATTAACGGAGATGACTCTCCACATGCATTGCAAATTGCAACTATCCTCTCTCTCCATGCATGATTCTCTCTCTCCACACGGATCTCTCAACTTCAACAGGTGAATTCTCTTAAGGTGTATTCTCATAACGAGGACATGTCCACCTTTACCTTAACTCACCTGTGGATCTGATACTAATGTTATAGGCCATGTGAGGAAAACATCACAACACTATATTATTAAACTATCGAAAACAAAAGTTGAATAATTTGATAGTTTAACTACTTTGAGAGTTTAACTATTAGTTAAATAATGTTACAATGAAAACATAACCCCAAAGGATTAAACCTCGAATGATTAGTTAACAAATAAGTGTGTAAGAAGGTGTTTTCTAGCTTTAGTGAAAAGAAGACAATTTCCATCTCTTTTGCAAACAGGTTTAATATTATTAATTCTTATGTCTATAGATTGTTCTCTTTCAACCTTCACTTTTCAACCTTCACTTTTCAACCTGAAGGATGTGATACATTCCAATTTTCAAACAATTCCCATGTCTTGTGAGCTTGCAGGTGCTACACAACAATGTGATAATATTTGTAACTTGGTGCAATGTGCTATGCATGCAACTTTCAAGTTCTATAGAATTTGTAACCTTGTACCATTCATGTCCTTTGCTATAAAATTTATAACTTGTAGTTATGTTATATATACTTTCCACAAAAATCAACATAACTATAAAAAATTGCTATAAAAAATGTTATTATATTTATATATTATAATATATGTGGTTATTATATATATATATATATGGATAAGGACATTTTTTTTATTTGTTGAACTTTCTAAAATTAAGTGAACTAGAATTAAAATTTTAACAGATACCCACGATGGAAAATACCCGCGATGGAACCGTGCCAACTTCGCAAAAAAACATTTTCCGTCGTCCCAATGTTTTTAACAGATATACTCTCATTTGCATCGTTGTTTAATCTTGAAGGGCACGTCCGTTTCCCCGGAAGTCCTTATTCGGCGGGCTTTAAGCATTTGTTAATTGCCAATACGAAATCATTCAAAGAACCTCAGCATAAGGTTCGATTCGACTCGAATTTAATTCATACATTACACCAGTCAATAATTAATTAATTACATGAAATATCATCCACAATTCCAAACTTTCTGACCAGGAAGTTCCAGATTTGTTTAATTTGGTAAATTAATCCATATAAAATTGAATCATCGATATCGATGTTGAATAATCGATTTATTTATTTTTCAGTTGCTTATTTCCTCTTCAATAACAACGCACAGATGCTAAATAATTCCATATCTCTTTATGTATTTTCTCTCTATTTGTTTGACCTCAATTATGAAATGAGGTGAATAGTCTTTCTTTGTTTCTACTGAACTTGTGTGAAATGGGGTGAATATTTCATTTTTAAAGTCAATCTATAATTATTTTTGTTATCAATTAAAAATATATATATTCCATTTTTTAAGTAAATCTAAAATAATAATTGTTAAATTTCTTTTCTCTTCTTTTCAATATGAACACTCCACCACTTATTTTAAAAGTCATTTTAGAGATTGCTTAGGATTATATGAAATCAATAGAAAAAAAGAGAGAAGAAAAAGATGTCAAAATCCAAATAGAGTTAGAATTATTAGAAAAAAGGAGTGAAGAAAGGGCACTAAAATTCCAAATAGAGCCAGAAACAATAATTGATAAAAAAATCAAAGATACCATTCAAACTCAAATAGAAGATAGATTCTTAAAGAAAACATAAATAAAAAGGAGAGTTTGAAGAAAATCACAACTTGAAAAATATCTAAAATGATCAACATAAAACAAAATATATAAAATCCACATGAAACAAAATATCTAAAATCTATATAGTTTGAAATTATTTTAGAATACTAATATTTAGTAAATATTACTAAATATTAATATTTAATAAATATTATTAAATATTAATATTATAAATATTACTAAATATTAATATTATGTTAAATGAAAGTGATTTTCTACAATTATTTATATAAATAAATAGACATTGATTTATGTACATTTATATACTATAATCTCTAAAATCTATATCTTTTTAAATTATTTTAGAATAAGAATACTTAGTAAATATTATTATAGATAAAAAATATTATGATTTTTATGTAATTAAAAATATATTTAAATGCATGACTTAGAAATATGCAATATGTTACATTGTTAATGTAAAAAAAACATTGACTTAAAAGGAGATATTAACATTTTCTGATAAGACTTTCCTATTTTAAATGGACAAAAACTATCAGCATGCATGTTAGTATAATAAATATTAACGAAAGAAGGAGATTCTAACCTATTGTAACATAGAACTCTGAAGAAGATTGATCCCAGTATCACGCTTAGGATTCGTCAGACGTAACTTTGAATGCATTTCTCTATGAATCGCAGAAGCAAAGTAAAGGAGACTACATATTAGTGAACACGTTCGAGGAGCTCGAAGGGAGGGATGCAGTAACTACTATTTCTAGATACATGTTTAGAATTTTTGAGTTTAATAGGACTAGACTGGACAGAAACCAAGGTATAGACTTGGGTATTTCAAAACAAGAGTTGATGTCTCTTTTTGTTCATCCTTGATTTGGACAAAAACCACCTATCATAAAGAAAAACATTTGAATTGAATGGTGCATCCACAAGCATATTCTTCAAAACTGGATGGATAAGTGGTTCATGGTGTTTGATAAACCTCCTTGCAATAATAGGGAGGTGCCTTTATATGTTTTGAGAAAATTATGGGAAGAATTTATTTTGGGTCACCATGTGAAGTATTTTGACATTGGTGATTTCCATGGGATTTGTATGGGGTTCGCACATGATCAAAATAATGCTAGGTGTGATCTCATGTTAGGTCCTTTCACCATTAGGCGAAGGCCTAACCCCCGTGCCCAAGATCCTCCCATTGCAGAGGGATTGCATCAAGCACATAGACATCTATCAACCTTGACTCAGATTTTAGTACAACATGGTATTTTTGTTACACTATCTCGACAGGAGGTTCTTGTCATTGATTTTGATAGAGGGGTTGGAACCTCAACCCCTTGTGTGGAGGGAAGTGAGGAGAGGGCACATGGAAAAAGAATTCTTTCGAGTGATTCTCGTAGATGCTCGCGTGGAGGGCATACTTGTTATGGGCCTATGGAGGCTAGTGGAAACTAGAGCTTCGTGGAGGAGGTTATTACCTTAACCATCTCTATGTTCTTCAACGTTATATATTTATATAGTATTATGTGTATTTATTTCGATATTTCATTATATAATGTTTTGCAGTTCCTATGCCCATATAGCAGATCCTCTATGTTGATAGATGCATCAATATCTATCTCCACTACTGATGCAACAATAGTGGAAACTTGCTCATTCGATTTACCCCATACACATGTATAGGTCACATTTGATAAATTCACCATAGTGATTTCTTTACTTTATGGCATCCTCGAATCTATAATGTCCTTTTGTTTTTACAAGTTGCAAGACTAGGAGGTGTCAAGCAATGTCCACCTAGGATGGACAATTCACCTTCTTCATAGGTATCGTGTGTTTATGTAAATCTCATTTAAATCTAAAATTTCTTGTATTTATGTTGTTGAATTTATTTTTTTGGTACTAATAATAATAGTATTAATATGTATGAAGGTATTTGATATTTTTCCCAATTTCAGTAGTAGTCTAGCCCTTGGGAAACTGACCACGACCTTTGTGTTACCTATTTCCATGTCAATCCATATTTTGTCACTTGTACAACCCATGGGAGTTCATCGTCGCCCCCCCGACCATATTTCTTATTCCATGCATTGTTAGTGGATGCACCTGTAAGCCACCCATCCACACGACCTCTCCCATCGCATTCGTCCACAGTGGATTCACCCATATGTCACCCACCCCCACCACAATTTCCATCTGCACCATCCACCGACGTTTCCACAGTAGATGTTGCCTCATAGAAGGTTGTACAACTGAGCGATCCACCTGCCAAGGAATCTCCAATGATGCCTGATATATCTATAATGAGATAGTGTGTTGATGATAAATTCTTATATATCATGAATGGAATTTATTTTATCCATATTTGATTAAATTTCATGATTCATTCTTGTAACGGATGTAGGGTGGTATCAATGAGATATTAGGGTCGCGGAGGAGGGTAACACCTTCACTATTGTCAATACCATCTACGATGAGTTCTCTTATGTTGAATTACAAAGTATCATTTTGTAGGTCTTTTAATTCATTGTGGAAAAAAAATTATAAAAATGTTTTTTCTTTGTGCAATCTTTGGAGTGGTGAACCACACCTAGGTGCCAAACAATTGGAGGTGCTTCATCAAGCAAAATACTAAATATCAATTTACAGGATTCTCTTGAGGGTGGTGAGGGTGGCAGTGAATGAGTGACCAATGACTGTCATTTTGTATCTAGGCCACCATATGGCTATTTTTTATGTTGGGGCATTGGTTTTCATTTTGTATATTGGGAACGGTGTGCCATTTTGTAAAAAATGTACACTTTAGACAATGTTGAATACACACACACACACAAAAACACAAAAACACGCACACACACATTTCATGGCACATTTCTTATGAATCTCATTGTTTTTGCATTTTATATTGATGAATGTATGAATTTTATGTGTATGAATGAATGAATTTATTTAATTTGATTAATCACTTTTTAAAGTTTTAATGAAGTATATGTAAGAAAGAATAGTTCAATTTTTCTAAAGTGATTATAAATACTTGCATTACACATTAAAAAATCTCTTATGGTCGAAAAAATTTCTAAGTGCTAAATCCATATGTAATTAATGGTTCTCAAGGACCTAAATTTGACGAAAGGATGAAGTCCCATCCTAGTTAAGACTCCAAAAACCAATACTAAGAATCATGTAGGCTAACATAATCACAATAGAAATAAGAGAGTTGAAACCTCACATGAATCTCCAAAATGAGGCAAAATTCATTACAATGGAAATCAAAACATGTTACAATGGTTTCTTAATACAAAATAAACACATAAATATGAGTGCACAATAAAGCCTCACATCAAATGAATAAATAAATAAATTCTCCATTAATCTTACCAAAATGTTCTACAATGTAGCCCAAGAGGAGAGCTCCTAAATACCCAAATTATTTATACAGTGGGTCTCTTCTCTTATACAATAAAATATTATTAATTTCTAACTAAATCCATTAAAAGACAAATAAATATTATAATATTGGATTACATCTCTCCTTATTCCATGGTTGACCATGTTACAACATGTGGACATTAGCCTCTCCAAAGGAGTTCTCCCTCATAAAAAAATAGTAGTTGTATGCACCAAACAATGCTCATGAAGGGGACACACCACCAAAAATAGGCATCAAGCCATTTCAAATTCCAAGTGCCCGCATGGAATGTTCCGTCCAAGAATGTGCATGCATGCAACCACCTCACATGTGTGAATTCCAAGGTATCCAACTCCATGGATGAATGTGAAAGATACCAAGTAGATGGAACATCCACAACAAACTATGTGCTCAATTCCTAGGCTTACCTTTCTTTTCCTTTTCTTTCCTATGCTTTCCTTTCCTTTTGATTTCCTTGTTTTCCCTTACCTTTCCTTTTCTTTCCTTTCCTTTATTTGCCTTGACTTGTCTTTCCTTTATAGAGTGGGTCTCTTCTATACAATAAAATATTATTATTAATTTCTCAACTAACGAGGAAGGAGGATGGATGGAGGAATGAATGGAAGGAGGATGGAAGGATGGAAGAGGAAATGGATGGATGGACGTGGATGGATGGATGGATGGATGGACGGATGGAGGAAGGACGGATGGATGATGGAAGGAAGGAAGGAAGGATGGAGGACTGAGGAGCCCGGATGGAAAGGAAGGAAGGAAGGAATGGATGGAAGGAAAAGGAAGGAAATGGATGGAATGGAGGAATGGAATGGATGGAATGGATGGATGGATGGAATGGATGGAATGGAATGGATGGAATGGAATGGAATGGACGGAATGGACCGGATGGAATGGATGGACGGATTGGACCTGGATCGGCGGGACCCGACCGGATGGAGAACTGATCATGTGGAGTGGTTTCCTTTGAGGATGGGGCTAGGCCCCAGCCCTTACTCTGCCCACCAAATATCACATTCAAACATAAATATAGGTTTTTCCACCATAGGTTAAGAACCAAACTAAGGGTGGGTTGGCTAGCCCGACCCTACCAAGTCATTGGCCCGATCGGAGGTCACGGGTTAGAACCTGGTAAACTCCAAAAAAAAATTCCCATTTGGTATCCAATGCAGGGGTGCCACATGGAAACCCAGGATTGGGCCATGTGGCACCATGTTATTCTNCTGAGTCATATGACATTGTACCTACCATGTCAGCAGCATGTGTTTTATGGACTGTACGGACCTTCCACATCAGCGCCATATGTCGTACAGACCTTCCATGTCAGCATTATGTGTCATACGAACTATACATACCTTCCACGTTAGTGCCATGTGTCATAGGGACTGTAAAGACCTGCCACTTCAGTCGTACAGACGTACCACATGTCACCCTTGGAGTGGTGACATGTGTCACACTCTCATTGGTCCACCTATACTTTTCCACATCAGCATCCACTATACCCTTCCATGTCATTTGTATGGCCATGAGGCCTGTACAATCAGCTGCCACATGTCATTGTACGGACTATACAATCATCAATTTTTGCTTGTTTGGCAAAACAAACAGATCACGATATCTGGAGCATAGGAAATTTGTTTGAGACATTTCAAGTTGTGTTGGGTTTGTATCGACGAGGCCTACGCACATGTATGTTCAGAAGAGATTCCAAGAACTATTATTTTTAGGCCTTTTTGAGCCCTATCTTGGCTTCGGGATCCATTTTGGATCACTCCTCCCCACTAAAGACCTTTTGGTACTACAAAAGGTTACAAAATGGACCTTAATTCTTACATACTCATAAGGATAAAAAAAAACACTATGGTGTACGAAAATGATGTTATAACTGGTCATCATTTCAACATGTGTGATTACATTAATTGAAGCAAAATACAATGAAGATGTGACATCCACTTTTGGAAAAACCAAGTGGTTGTTTTATTTACTTCATGGTGTTCCTCTTTCTTCACTGGTAATGCCTCTTCCTCTGTGAATACATTCACAATCCTTTTTTCCTTCTTTGGATGAAGATCTGTATTAAGCTTCCAACAATTAGCGTTTTGATGTCCACCCCTGTTGCAATAAGTGCATTGTTTTTTTGGCATCTACACTTGTTTTCCCTTCTCTTTCTTCCATTGTGGATTTGAGTCTTTATGTCGTGTATCCCTCGTATTCGACATAAAATTCATGTACAAATATTGTCTCTTCCAACACTTGGCAATACAATGCTTGGGTGAATGACAAAAGGTACACAGATACATATTCCAAAAGTTTCAGATTACATGATTACATTTTTTATAATAAAAAGGAGAATTGGAAAAATCATGACCATTATACCTCTCTTGTTGATCTTCACTTTTCTTTGGATATGATTTTCATTCACTATCACCATCATGGAGTGATACTCCGTCACCATTTGTGTATCGTTCCTATAATGACTTAAGCTGGTCATTTGAAGCATCACTTGTTTTTGATGTTTTGGAGCCTATCTTGGAGAGTGATCCAATCTCCTTTTTTCCATATCCCAATCCTAAATAACGAGTTATTTCCACAACCTCTATGGGATTAACGATACATTGGCCCTTATTTCCAAGGCCCTTTCCTTCATAACCCATCTTGGTTATTAATTTCAAACCTATACCTTTTGTATGTTTTTCAAATGCACCAAAAGAACCCTCTTAATGGGAACTATGAAAAAATGATGAATGAACTCCACTGCATACCTCAGAGATGTTTTTTGAATTTAGTGTAGAAGGAAATTCCTTCAATTCTTCTTCGCTTTTGTTTTTCTTTGAAGAGTTCTCTTGAACCGATCTCTTTTGTTCGAAGTAATCTTCATACAACACTTTCACCATATTAGACATGGAAAAGAGAGTTTTTCACATATCCTTCTCATTCTGTTAAATTCCCTCTGTAGGTGCCATTTTCTTAACTGAGATGACAGTTTCCCTGGTAAACATACAAAATCAAAATCCAACCATCAACTAGCTCTAATACCACTTGATCTGAATGGATCTTTTAAACGACAATGGTTGAGTTAACTTGCATGATTTATTTTACCATTTACGGAATCAATGAAATAAGAAGAATGAAAGAGGAAACATATCATCCATTAATCATTGTACATATTTGAGCATACGCATGAAGAAAAAAAACCATAAACACCAATGTGATAACAGAGTTCGACAATCTTGCCTACGTAAACGGACCTTTATCGCAGTGGAATTTCTTATTTCTATTAAAATGATTTTCAAGTACATCATTAAAGTGCCAACAGATTGCAACAACAATCTGGTCTTGTTCTACCAGATCTCAAGAACCCATCAAAAATGACAGAACTGAAAATGGATGTCTGAAGCTTCCAAAAATGGCCCGAAAAGGTGTGCTCTTCAATCGCTTCCCTGCATAACAATGGATTTGGCTCAACAATTCGGTAGCATAAACCTATTATGAACCTCCTTACATGGATTCAAGAGCCTTCGGTTTATATAGGCCTGAATTTGGTAACCATCTCCCAACTTCCCCCCAAGATATGGCCTCAAAAAGGGCCCAAGATCCTCCAAAAATGGATAAAATATCCAACAACTAGTGAAGAAATCCATTAAAAATCATAATACAATGTTTAAAAACCCACTTGGGTAAATAAAATAGGGTGAAACCCATTTATATCAGGCTCCTGGTCATATTGGGAACCTCCATGTGGCCCTGGACTAGCGCGGATTCGTTATCTCCCTTCTATTATGGGTGTTGGTCCTGTGCCATGGCCATATGGCCCAATGCTTATCATCCACGTGCCATATAATAGTTAGAGCCCTCGATGAAATATCCCACGGTTAATCCCCCTGGTCAGTGGGCTAGCCCGATCGACCAGGGCTAGCCCGATCGACTAGGGATAACCCTTAACCTCCGCTCTAATAAACCATATGCAACACCAGGTCATATGCTAGGGTCCTGTGGTAGTGGGGGTTGTGGAACTGTGTGCATATAAATAAGAACATAATCGGTCATGTCGAGTGGTTTCTGTTAGGGATGGGGCTAGGCCCCAACCCTTACACCTCCCACCAAATATCACATTCAAAATTAAATATAGGTTTTGGCACCATATGTTAAGAACCAAACTAAGGGTGGGTTGGCTAGCCTGACCCTGCCAAGTCATTCACCCGGTCGGAGGTTACGGTTTCGAACCTGGTGGACTCCAACAAATTTTTTCCATATTATATCCAAAGGAGGGGTTCCACGTGGCAACCCAGGACTGGGCCACATGGCACCATATTAGTCACCCAATCAAAGGACACATGTCAATCAACCATTAGTACACCTATCTACCGAGGTGTCTTCCCATTCATATGGAACTATACCTGCCACATCAACTCCACATGTCGTATGGAATGTATAGACCTACCACTTCAGTTCCACGTGTCGTACGGACTGTACATACCTACCACGTCAGCACCACATGTTGTACGAACTATACAAAAATTCTACGTCATTTGTACGGACATGCCACGTGTCACCCTTGCAATGATGACATGTGTCACACTCTGATTGGTCCACCTTTACCTGTCCATTTCAACATCCACTGTACCCTTCCACGTTAGTTTTATGGTCGTACATCTTGTACAGTTAATTACCACGTGTCACTGTACAGACTGCACAGTCATCATTTTTTGCCTATTTGGAAAACGAATAGATCATGAGATGTGGAGCATACAACATTCGTTTGATCCCATTCAAGTTGTGTTGAGTTCATATTAACGACGCCTACAGAAACATACATTTTGAATATATTCTTAGCACTTTTATTTTTAGGCCTTTCTAAGCCCTATCTTGGCTCTGGGATCCATTCTGGATGAGAACCACATGGACATGTTGAACATATTGTCATCTATTTTCAACAAATTCCTTCCTGAAGTCACATATTTGTACCTACAAAGTCACCAATTGTATATTTTTTCTTTCCTTGCCTCCATCAATATCATATGAGACATATTTAAATCTTTGCAAGGAAACCTCCTTCCTCCTAAATTCATACTCATCACTTACATGGATGCACTTGCTCAGTAATGGAATTCCACCTCACTTGGGGCATGTCACATATAAGAAATATTTTTGATGAAATGTACAACCCTTTGGACTTGTACACAATATGTTGTGAATAAAGTCTCTAGATGAC
>SNQJ01S0007079.1:268079-281890 GCA_010110895.2 Picea sitchensis
TCATAATTTTCAACTATCAGTCTATTCATATGCTGATTGGGTTAAATGTGTGTATGAAAGGAAAAGAACGAGTGGAGGTGCATTCTTCTTAGGATATTCCCTTGTATCATGGTTGAGCAAGAAACAAGCTTCCATTTCCTTATAACCTACAGAAGTTGAATACATTGCAGATGCCACCTGTTGTAACCAAGTGTTATGGATGCAACAGACACTTGCAGACTTGGAGGTAAATTATAATGCACCAATCCCAATCCATTGTGATAATACCAATGCAATTAGTGTGTCAAAGAGTCATGTATTTCACTCCAAGACCAAGCATATACCCATGACGTATCACTTCTTGAGGGAATAGGTAACCAACTCTGTGGTTTCTTGGCATTATATTCCATCCAAAGACCATATTGTTGATATCTTCACTAAACCTCTTGCACAAGCTCAGTTTGAGTATCTACGCTAGAAGTTGGGCGTGACCCCGGTATCAACCTAAGAGAGTCCATCTTTTCAGGGGGAGTATGTGTTAGTTGAATAATTGATACCTCCGAAAAATACTGTAATAGCTTAGGGGGATCATGTTTTCTTTGACATTGATGTCAAAGGGGGAGAAAAGGTGTGGATGTTATAGTTGGAGGCCTAAGATAAATAGTACAACCATTCAGGGTTTCCATCAATGGAAAACGAGGATATTTTTGGCATGTTTACAGGCTACAAGTAGAGTGTTCTTGTCATTGATGGCAAGAACAACAACGATGTTGGGAGGTTTTCTGGGAGAGTGTGCATGGAAAGAAAAACATTGAAGATAGAGAGGATCAAGCTCGAGAAGCTCAAGAGGAGAAGCGAATAGTATGTAGAGAAGAGAAATCTCAAAATAGATATCATTTTCCAGAAGCGCAAACGAGGTTCAAGTCATCAAGACTCACAAAAGGATCAAAGGTCAAGGCCTTTGACACTTATAAATTCTTCCAAGTTGAGAGGATGTGTAAGCTCAAAAGTAGGAGCGACAATGGTTGTTGGATCACCAATCCAAAATACCCGATGGTCGTCAGATCAGAGTCTAGACAAGAGGAGTGCACAAAGGAGGAGAATATACCTCATTCGTTAGATCGAATCACGATGAGATCAGAACCATTGGATCCAGAGGACACGTGGTGAGAGATCATCATTTCGCTAACTCGTGAGGTGGAGAAGTCAAAGGTGAGAGTTGTAGGAACTCGCGATATGAGAAATCGCGAAATGATTTGAACCATTGGATCTAGAGGACACATGGCGAGAGATCAACATTTTGTTGACTCACGAGTTGGAGAATTCAAAGGTGATAGTTGTAGGAACTTGCGATATGCAAAGTCGCGAAATGATCTGAGTCGTCAGATCACCAAGGATATGGACCCTTGATATGATATGAAGTTTGAGTCTGCGATATTGATCCCAATCGTCGATGAGAGGGAGATATATCGACCCTTGATCTAATATGAAGCATTTTGAAGTTTCTTGAGTTGAGAGATTTGAAGCAAATCACAACAAGAAATCGTGAAACAAAAAATCGTGATTTGATCACAGTCTTCGATCAAAGGGAAAGATCTGGACCGTTAATCTGATATGGATTATTTTGGATTTCGTGAGTTGGGAGAGTCAAGGAAACTCACAGTAGAATATCATGAAACGTGAAATCACAAAGCACCCTAGTGCATGGCCCCAAGTCACTGCCCGAGGTCACATGAAGGAAGGGCCTTAGAAGCCAAAGAAGCCATAGTTGACTGGTTGTAACTGCCAGAATGCAGTGATGAAATCAATCAAAGAACTTGAGGAGCTGCAGGGTGATCACCAGAGGAGCTGAAGAGTCTTGAGGTAACTACCAGTGGAATGAAGACTGATCATAGAGACAATTGATAGATGGAAAAGTGTCAAAGACTGTAACTATAACAGAGAGGAAAATCTCAATCGTGATAGAGAAGATGAAGAGTCGCACTGCCAGAGAAGGCAGAGAATCTCAGAATAAGCTGAGCGATGATGAACGCATGGAGATAACAGCTAGAGAAGATGAAGATTTCGTATGATGATCAAGTAGATATCTTGACGTGAGGAAGAGAGTAAAAACAGAGAAGTGAAGGAATTATTCCAGTGAGCCATACAGTCGTAAGGAGGAGAGGTAGTGAACAACCTGTAGGGAAGAACATTGATGTATTGAATAACATGAAGAGGTATTGTGTAGAGGATGCAGTTGATGCACAGAGAATATAAAAACACAGAACATAGAAGAGATGTGGGATGTTGTTGAGGGTGTTTCATGTGGGTAGAAGAATGTTGTGTGCAGGAGATGAAGTACACAGAAGAGGCATGGTGCATAGAATGGAAAGAAGACATAGAGCATAAAGTGCAGAATAAGCAAGGAACATAAATGCATATTTGAGAGAAGAAAAGAAAGCGCAGAAGGCGCGAGGAGAGAGACATTGATGTAGGTAGAGAAAAGAAGTGTAGCAGAACAATGATGAGACTGGTAAGCCATAGATAAATGTTGTATCACTGTGATAAATTCAAGAAAGAAAATATTGATATTTCAGGGCGGTAGGGAGGTGCTAGGGAGGATTGGTGTCCTCAGAGTTTCAACTGGATGCTTGAACACAGGGAGTTTTAGATTCCATCTTCTTGTAGATAGAAAAACCAGGGTGGCAGTGTGGTGCAAGGGAGAACTATTTTTCTTTGTTATACAGGTTGCTACTTGTGTGACTAGAAGTTGGTGCTTCCATCCAGTTGGTGCTGGAACACTCAGGGAGTTGGTTCTTCCTTCTAGTGGGTGCTGGAGAAACCAGAGAGTTCATGCTCTCAGCAAGTTTCTTCTTGTAAAAAAAAGGTTGTAGCCTCAAGAGGAATTGAAGCTCATAAGAATGATAATGTAAATAAAATAAAGATTACTTATCATATCAAGAAGAAGAGGTTTTTCCCTTTATGGGTTTCCTCATGAAATATCTGTCTCTGTGGATTTCATGTGTGTGATTGATGTTTAATATTCTATTTCTTACTTCCCTACATAATTGTGATCGTCATTAAGTGTTCTGTGAAGAGTTTAAAATGGGCATCATTTTTTAAGCACAGTAACACCTCATTCACCCCCCCCCTCTCAGTTGTCCAACAACACTCTCACACACTGTCTCTCTANGTCATCTAGAGACTTTATTCACAACATATTGTGTACAAGTCCAAAGGGTTGTACATTTCATCAAAAATATTTCTTATATGTGACATGCCCCAAGTGAGGTGGAATTCCATTACTGAGCAAGTGCATCCATGTAAGTGATGAGTATGAATTTAGGAGGAAGGAGGTTTCCTTGCAAAGATTTAAATATGTCTCATATGATATTGATGGAGGCAAGGAAAGAAAAAATATACAATTGGTGACTTTGTAGGTACAAATATGTGACTTCAGGAAGGAATTTGTTGAAAATAGATGACAATATGTTCAACATGTCCATGTGGTTCTCATCCAGAATGGATCCCAGAGCCAAGATAGGGCTTAGAAAGGCCTAAAAATAAAAGTGCTAAGAATATATTCAAAATGTATGTTTCTGTAGGCGTCGTTAATATGAACTCAACACAACTTGAATGGGATCAAACGAATGTTGTATGCTCCACATCTCATGATCTATTCGTTTTCCAAATAGGCAAAAAATGATGACTGTGCAGTCTGTACAGTGACACGTGGTAATTAACTGTACAAGATGTACGACCATAAAACTAACGTGGAAGGGTACAGTGGATGTTGAAATGGACAGGTAAAGGTGGACCAATCAGAGTGTGACACATGTCATCATTGCAAGGGTGACACGTGGCATGTCCGTACAAATGACGTAGAATTTTTGTATAGTTCGTACAACATGTGGTGCTGACGTGGTAGGTATGTACAGTCCGTACGACACGTGGAACTGAAGTGGTAGGTCTATACATTCCATACGACATGTGGAGTTGATGTGGCAGGTATAGTTCCATATGAATGGGAAGACACCTCGGTAGATAGGTGTACTAATGGTTGATTGACATGTGTCCTTTGATTGGGTGACTAATATGGTGCCATGTGGCCCAGTCCTGGGTTGCCACGTGGAACCCCTCCTTTGGATATAATATGGAAAAAATTTGTTGGAGTCCACCAGGTTCGAAACCGTAACCTCCGACCGGGTGAATGACTTGGCAGGGTCAGGCTAGCCAACCCACCCTTAGTTTGGTTCTTAACATATGGTGCCAAAACCTATATTTAATTTTGAATGTGATATTTGGTGGGAGGTGTAAGGGTTGGGGCCTAGCCCCATCCCTAACAGAAACCACTCGACATGACCGATTATGTTCTTATTTATATGCACACAGTTCCACAACCCCCACTACCACAGGACCCTAGCATATGACCTGGTGTTGCATATGGTTTATTAGAGCGGAGGTTAAGGGTTATCCCTAGTCGATCGGGCTAGCCCTGGTCGATCGGGCTAGCCCACTGACCAGGGGGATTAACCGTGGGATATTTCATCGAGGGCTCTAACTATTATATGGCACGTGGATGATAAGCATTGGGCCATATGGCCATGGCACAGGACCAACACCCATAATAGAAGGGAGATAACGAATCCGCGCTAGTCCAGGGCCACATGGAGGTTCCCAATATGACCAGGAGCCTGATATAAATGGGTTTCACCCTATTTTATTTACCCAAGTGGGTTTTTAAACATTGTATTATGATTTTTAATGGATTTCTTCACTAGTTGTTGGATATTTTATCCATTTTTGGAGGATCTTGGGCCCTTTTTGAGGCCATATCTTGGGGGGAAGTTGGGAGATGGTTACCAAATTCAGGCCTATATAAACCGAAGGCTCTTGAATCCATGTAAGGAGGTTCATAATAGGTTTATGCTACCGAATTGTTGAGCCAAATCCATTGTTATGCAGGGAAGCGATTGAAGAGCACACCTTTTCGGGCCATTTTTGGAAGCTTCAGACATCCATTTTCAGTTCTGTCATTTTTGATGGGTTCTTGAGATCTGGTAGAACAAGACCAGATTGTTGTTGCAATCTGTTGGCACTTTAATGATGTACTTGAAAATCATTTTAATAGAAATAAGAAATTCCACTGCGATAAAGGTCCGTTTACGTAGGCAAGATTGTCGAACTCTGTTATCACATTGGTGTTTATGGTTTTTTTTCTTCATGCGTATGCTCAAATATGTACAATGATTAATGGATGATATGTTTCCTCTTTCATTCTTCTTATTTCATTGATTCCGTAAATGGTAAAATAAATCATGCAAGTTAACTCAACCATTGTCGTTTAAAAGATCCATTCAGATCAAGTGGTATTAGAGCTAGTTGATGGTTGGATTTTGATTTTGTATGTTTACCAGGGAAACTGTCATCTCAGTTAAGAAAATGGCACCTACAGAGGGAATTTAACAGAATGAGAAGGATATGTGAAAAACTCTCTTTTCCATGTCTAATATGGTGAAAGTGTTGTATGAAGATTACTTCGAACAAAAGAGATCGGTTCAAGAGAACTCTTCAAAGAAAAACAAAAGCGAAGAAGAATTGAAGGAATTTCCTTCTACACTAAATTCAAAAAACATCTCTGAGGTATGCAGTGGAGTTCATTCATCATTTTTTCATAGTTCCCATTAAGAGGGTTCTTTTGGTGCATTTGAAAAACATACAAAAGGTATAGGTTTGAAATTAATAACCAAGATGGGTTATGAAGGAAAAAGCCTTGGAAATAAGGGCCAAGGTATCGTTAATCCCATAGAGGTTGTGGAAATAACTCGTTATTTAGGATTGGGATATGGAAAAGAGGAGATTGGATCACTCTCCAAGATAGGCTCCAAAACATCAAAAACAAGTGATGCTTCAAATGACCATCTTAATTCATTGCAGGAACGATACACAAAAGGTGATGGAGTATCACTCCATGATGGTGATAGTGAATGAAAATCATATCCAAAGAAAAGTGAACATCAACAAGAGAGGTATAATGGTCATGATTTTTCCAATTCTCTTTTTTATTATAAAAAATGTAATCATGTAATCTGAAACTTTTGGAATATGTATCTGTGTACCTTTTGTCATTCACCCAAGCATTGTGTTGCCAAGTGTTGGAAGAGACAATATTTGTACATGAATTTTATGTCGACTAGGAGGGATACACGACATAAAGACTCAAATCCACAAAGGAAGAAAGAGAAGGGAAAACAAGTGTAGATGCCAAAAAAACAATGCACTTATTGCAACAGGGGTGGACATCAAAAGGCTAATTGTTGGAAGCTTAATACAGATCTTCATCCAAAGAAGGAAAAAATGATTGTGAATGTATTCACAGAGGAAGAGGCATTACCAGTGAAGAAAGAGGAACACCATGAAGTAAATAAAACAACCACTTGGTTTTCCAAAAGTGGATGTCACATCTTCATTGTATTTTGCTTCAATTAATGTAATCACACATGTTGAAATGATGACCTGTTATAACATCATTTTCATACAACATAGTGTTTTTTTTATCCTTATGAGTATGTAATAAGTAAGGTCCATTTTGTAACGTTTTGTAGGACCAAAAGGTCTTTAGTGGGGAGGAGGGATCCAAAATGGATCCCGAAGCCAAGATAGGGCTCAAAAAGGCCTAAAAATAATAGTTCTTGGAATCTCTTCTGAACATACATGTGCGTAGGCCTCGTCGATACAAAACCAACACAACTTGAAATGTCTCAGACAAATTTCCTATGCTCCAGGTATCGTGATCTGTTCGTTTTTCCAAACAAGCAAAAATTGATGATTGTATAGTTTGTACAATGACATGTGGCAGCTGATTGTATAGGCCTCATGGCCATACAAATGACATGGAAGGGTACAGTGGATGCTGATGTGGAAAAGTATTGGTGGACCAATGAGAGTGTGACATGTGTCACCACTACAAGGGTGACACGTGGTACGTCTGTATGACTGAAGTGGCAGGTTTGTACAGTCCCTATGACACATGGCACTAACGTGGAAGGTCTGTATAGTTCGTACGACACATAATGCTGACATGGAAGGTCTGTACGACATATGGCACTGATGTGGAAGGTCCTTACAGTCCATAAAACACATGCTGCTGACATGGTAGGTACAATGTCATATGACTCAGCTAACACCTCGGTAGACAGGTGGACCAATGGTTGATTGACATGTGTCCCTTGATTGGGAGAATAGCATGGTGCCACATGGCCCAATCTTGGGCTGCCATGTGGCACCCCTGCATTGGATACCAAATGGGAAAAATTTGTTGGAGTCTACCAGGTTCGAACCCGTGACCTCCGATCGGGCCAATGACTTGGCAGGGTCAGGCTAGCCAACCCACCCTTAGTTTGGTTCTTAACCTATGGTGGAAAAACCTATATTTATGTTTGAATGTGATATTTGGTGGGCAGAGTAAGGGCTGGGGCCTAGCCCCATCCTCAAAGGAAACCACTCCACATGATCAGTTCTATTATTGTTTATATGCACGTGGTTCCACAACCCCCACTACCACAGGACCCTAGCATATGACCCGATGTTGTATATGGTTTGTTAGTGCAGAGGTTAAGGGTTATCCTCAATTAGTCGGGCTAACCCGCTGACTAGGGGGTTCAACCATGGGTTATTTCATCAGGGGCTCTAATTACTCTATGGCGCATGGATGATAAGCATTAGGCCATATGGTCGTGCCACATAACCAACACCCAGAATCAGAGGGGCCTAGCGAATCAACGCTAGTACAGGGCCACATGGAGGTTCCCAATATGACCAAGAGCCCAAGATAAAGGGTTTGCACCCTATTTTATTTACCCAAGTGGGTTTTTAAACATTGTATTATGATTTTTAATGGATTTCTTTAGCAATTTTTGGAGATTTTATCTATTCTTGGAGGATCTTGTGCCCTTTTTGAGGCCCGATCTCGAGGGGAAGTTGGGAGATGGTTACCAACTTCAGGGATATATAAAATAGAGTCTCTTGAAGCCATGGAAGGAGGTTTAGAACCAGTTTATGTTGTCGAATTGTTGATCCAAATCCATTGTTATGCAGGGAAGAAATTAAGGAGCACACCTTTACGGGCCATTTCTGGGAGCTTCGGACATCCGTTTTCAGTGTCGTAAGTTTTGATGGGTTCTTGAGATCTGGTAGAACATGACCCACCCATTGGTGTAATCCATTGGCACTTTCATTATTTACTTGAAAATATTTTGAAGAGAAATAAGAAAGGCCACTGAGAGAAAGGCCCGGAGACGTAGGTGAGATTGTCGAACTTTGTTATTGCATTGATGTTTATGGTTTTTTTTTTTAATTCTTATTTTCAGATCTGTATAATTCTTAATGGATGATATTTTTCCTCTTTCATTCTTATTCTTTCATTAATTCCCTAAATTGTAAAATAACTTATGCAAGACAACTCAACCATTGTCGTTTAAAAGATCCATTCGGATCAGGTTTGATGGGAGGATGAGAATTTTAGAATATGCCGAGATAAATTTATTATTGGTACTTTCTTATCGATGGTTTATTTAGCTAAGAACTACACCTTTCAAATTAAAAATGGCATTCAAATCCAATACTATCACACAGACTAGGTCAAGATAATGGTTCATATCACATATAGGCATGGGCCAGATAGTAATGAAGAAAACAGAGTTATATTGAAGGAGTTTCACTTATACATAAGAGATGATTGGTGCCGTGACTTATTCTACATACACCATTGCTTTGAGTTGTATTACAATCATGTTAACGAGAAGAACATATAGATGCATCAACATTGGATTTGGTCATATAGTTGTGCAGGCTAGTTCAAAAATATTTGTTTATTTCAATGGTTGTGTATGTTGCATAAAAAACTAAATGTATGGCAAGGAATGGCATGGAAATGCATGGAAAGGAATGGAATGGCATGGTAAGGAAAGGAATCACATGACAAGGAAAAACATGGCATGGCAAGGCAATGAAAGGTATGGCATGGCATGACATAGAAAGGAAAGGAAATTCAAGGTATGGTATGACATGGAATGGAAAGGAAAGGCGTGGCATAGGAAGGAAAGGAAGGACATGGCATGACATAGCAAGGAAACAAAATTCAAGGCATGGAATGGAAAGGAAAGGCATGACATAGGAAGGAAAGGAAGGACATGGCATGACATGGAAAGGAAATCCAATGTAAGGCATGGAAAGGCAAGGAATGACATGGAATGGTATGGGATGGCATAGAATGACATTGCATGGCAAGGCAAGGCATGACATGCCAAGGAAATGAAATAAAATGCAAGGCATGGCATGGCATGGGAAGGCAAGGCATGGCATGGCAGGTGAAGGAAAGACAAGTAATTCCATGGCATTGCAAGGAAAGGAATGGCATGGCATGAAATCACATCACATGAAAAGGCATAGCTTGGAAAGGCATGACATGGAAAGGCAATGAAAGAAGTGACAAGGAATAACATGGAAAATAAAGTAATGGCAAGGAAAGACATTTCATGGCATGGAATAGCAAGGAAAGGCATGTCATGGCATGGCATAGAAAGGAAAGACATGGCTTGGAAATGCAGCGCATGGCATGGAAACACAAGGAAAGGAAAGGGATGGCATGGCATGGCAAGGCAAGGCATGACAAGACATGGAATGGAAACACAAGGAAATGTAAGGCATGACATGGAATGGTATGGATAGACAAGGCACAAAAAGTAATGAAAACGTTTTCACATGGACTTAAAATGTCATAAACACTTCATTGGATGGAGAAGAAATTTGTGATATAAGGTTAAGTAACATGTCCCTGTACAATATTTTTTTTATTTCTTGGGATAAAGGTTCGTTTTTTTGATGATTCTTGTTTCATTGCAACACACATTTTTATTTGAATTTTTCCTTGCATAATGTTATGGAAAGATGTATTTATTGTCGTATAGGTTCAAATGGGAAGCTACATGGAAAGACATGTAAGGAGGGATTAGTCTATTTCATATCATAGTGGTGTTCTAGGGATTTGTAAATGTAACGATATATATTTTGGCCTCAGAAGGTTAGAACTTTGATTTTTACATATCTTAGTCATTCATTGCATAGTATTTGCTGGATTTAGCTAGAATGATATAGACATTTGATATGTCTATATCTAGACATATTTATGTGTTGTGGGATATTATTTTTATTTTTATAATTTTATGATGATGATATTAATGTAATTTGTTTAAACATGAAAATTGAAATGTGGATACTAATTAAAAATTATGTTGTGAATGTACAATAGATGCAACACATCGTGTAAATAAACACACATTTCTTAATTGAACATTAATATAGAAAAGGATTCACATATGAAAGTTGTAATGTATATGGAATGGCATGGCATGGGATGGAAAGGAAAGGAAAGGAAAGGAAAGGCATGGGAAGGAAAGGCATGGCATGGAAAGACAAGGCATGGCACGGAAAGGAAAGGAAAGGAAATGCAAGGAATTGCATGGAATAACATGGAAAGGAAAGACATGGCATGGCATGGAAAGGCAAGGCAATGGAAGGAAATACAATGCAACACAAGGCATGGAATAGTAAGTCAAGGGAAGTTGGGGAAATTTAAGGAAAGAAAAGTCTAGAAATAGAAAATAAAGGAAAGGAGAGACATGGAAAGGCAAGGAAATGAAAGGAAAGGCAAGGAAAGGAAGGGAAATTCAAGGCAAGGAAAGGCTACAATTGGAAAGGTAAGGCAAGTCATGGCAAGAAATGGAAAGGAAAGGTCTAGGTCTAGGTATGGCAAGGCAAGGAAAGTAAATGCAAGGCATGGTAAGAAAAGGCATGGCATGGCCAGTCAAGTCAAGGAAAGGCATGGGATGGCAAGAAAAGGCATGGTGTGGTAAGACAAGGAAAGGCATGACATGGAATGACATGACAAGACAAGTCAAGGCAAATAAAGGAAAGGAAAGGAAAGGAAAGGTAAGGGAAAACAAGGAAATCAAAAGGAAAGGCAAACATAGGAAAGCAAAGGAAAATAAAGGTAAGCCTAGGAATTGAGCACATAGTTTGTTGTGGATGCTCCATCTACTTGGTATCTTGCACATTCATCCATGGA
The DNA here is from genome assembly GCA_010110895.2 of Picea sitchensis. NCBI lineage: Eukaryota > Viridiplantae > Streptophyta > Pinopsida > Pinales > Pinaceae > Picea > Picea sitchensis. Next base: position 279,163 of record SNQJ01S0007079.1, read on the forward strand.
GTTGGATACCTTGGAATTCACACATGTGAGGTGGTTGCATGCATGCACATTCTTGGAGGGAACATTCCATGTGGGCACTTGGAATTTGAAATGGCTTGATGCCTATTTTTGGTGGTGTGTCCCCTTCATGAGCAAGGTTTGGTGCATACAACTACTATTTTTTTATGAGGGAGAACTCCTTTGGAGAGGCTAATGTCCACATGTTGTAACATGGTCAACCATGGACTAAGGAGAGATGTAATACAATATTATAATATTTATTTGTCTTTTAATGGATTTAGTTAGAAATTAATAATATTTTATTGTATAAGAGAAGAGACCCACTCTATAAATAATTTGGGTATTTAGGAGCTCTGCTCTTGGGCTACATTGTAGAACATTTTGGTAAGATTAATGGAGAATTTATTTATTTATTCATTTGATGTGAGGCTTTATTGTGCACTCATATTTATGTGTTTATTTTGTATTAAGAAACCATTGTAACATGTTTTGATTTCCATTGTAATGAATTTTGCCTCATTTTGGAGATTCATGTGAGGTTTCAACTCTCTTATTTCTATTGTGATTATGTTAGCCTACATGATTCTTAGTATTGGTTTTTGGAGTCTTAACTAGGATGGGACTTCATCCTTTCGTCAAATTTAGGTCCTTGAGAACCATTAATTACATATGGATTTAGCACTTAGAATTTTTTTCGACCATAAGAGATTTTTTAATGTGTAATGCAAGTATTTATAATCACTTTAGAAAAAATGAACTATTCTTTCTTACATATACTTCATTAAAACTTTAAAAAGTGATTAATCAAATTAAATAAATTCATACATTCATACACATAAAATTCATACATTCATCAATATAAAATGCAAACACAATGAGATTCATAAGAAATGTGCCATGAAATGTGTGTGTGCATGTTTTTGTGTATGTGTGTGTGTGTGTGTGTATTCAACATTGTCTAAAGTGTACATTTTTTACAAAATGGCACACCGTTCCCAATATACAAAATGAAAACCAATGCCCTAACATAAAAAAATAGCCATATGATGGCCTAGATACAAAATGACAGTCATTGGTCACTCATTCACTGCCACCCTCACCACCCTCAGGAGAATCCTGTAAATTGATATTTAGTATTTTCCTTGATGAAGCACCTCCAATTGTTTGGCACCTAGGTGTGGTTCACCACTCCAAAGACTGCACAAAGAAAAAACATTTTTATAATTTTTTTTCCACGATGAATTAAAAGACCTACAAAATGATACTTTGTAATTCAACATAAGAGAACTCATCGTAGATGGTATTGACAATAGTGAAGGTGTTACCCTCCTCCGCAACCCTAATATATCATTGATACCACCCTGCATCAGTTACAAGGATGAATCATGAAATTTAATCAAATATGGATAAAATAAATTCCATTCATGATATATAAGAATTTATCATCAACACACTATCTCATTATGGATATATCAGGCATCAATGGAGATTCCTTGGCAGGTGGATCACTCAGTTGTACAACCTTCTATGAGGAAACATCTACTGTGGAAACGTCGGTGGATGGTGCAAATGGAAATTGTGGTGGGGGTGGGTGACATATGGGTGAATCCACTGTGGACGGATGCGATGGGAGAGGTCGTGTGGATGGGTGGCTTACAGGTGCATCCACTAACGATGCATGGAATAAGAAATATGGTCGGGGGCGGCGGCGATGAACCCCCATGGGTTGTACAAGTGACAAAATATGGATTGACATGGAAATAGGTAACACAAAGGTCGTGGTCAGTTTCCCAAGGGCTAGACTACTACTGAAACTGGGAAAAATATCAAATACCTTCATACATATTAATACTATTATTATTAGTACCAAAAAATTAAATTCAACAACATAAATACAAGAAATTTTAGATTTAAATGAGATTTACATAAACACACGATACCTATTAAGAAGGTGAATTGTCCATCCTAGGTGGACATTGCTTGACACCTCCTAGTCCTGCAACTTGTAAAAACACAAGGACATTATAGATTCGAGGATGCCATAAAGTAAAGAAATCACTATGGTGAATTTATCAAATGTGACCTATACATGTGTATGGGGTAAATCGAATGAGCAAGTTTCCACTACTGTTGCATCAGTAGTGGAGATAGATATTGATGCATCTATCAGCAGAGAGGATCTGCTATATGGGCATAGGAACTGCAAAACATTATATAATGAAATATCGAAATAAATACACATAATACTATATAAATATATAACGTTGAAGAACATAGAGATGGTTAAGGTACTAACCTCCTCCACGAAGCTCTAGTTTCCACTAGCCTCCATAGGCCCATAACAAGTATGCCCTCCGCGCGAGCATCTACGAGAATCACACGAATGAATTCTTTTTCCATGTGCCCTCTCCTCACTTCCCTCCACACAAGGGGTTGAGGTTCCAACCCCTCTATCAATGTCAATGACAAGAACCTCCTGTCGAGATAGTGTAACAAAAATACCATGTTGTACTAAAATCTGAGTCAAGGTTGATAGATGTCTATGTGCTTGATGCAATCCCTCTGCAATGGGAGGATCTTGGGCACAGGGGTTAGGCCTTCGCCTAATGGTGAAAGGACCTAACATGAGATCACACCTAGCATTATTTTGATCATGTGCGAACCCCATACAAATCCCATGGAAATCACCAATGTCAAAATACTTCACATGGTGACCCAAAATAAATTC
>SNQJ01S0007080.1:0-23199 GCA_010110895.2 Picea sitchensis
TTCAGTGAAAGATCCACTATTTTTCATCCTGTTGAATGATTTGCATCTAGATATTTCTCTAGGTCATGAGATATTATCTTATGTCTTAGTTTCCGCATAGAAAGTGGTTCATTGCATTGCTTGTTGTTGTTGTCTGTGTGTATCTTTTCATACCCTTAATTGTCATCCAATACCCATACCATTAGCAAAGGAGAACCTACTTTTACATTATGTAGCTTGTCCTACCAGAGCATCATCTTTGAAAACATGTCCTTAAGCTTACCAACAAAACCTACTCGTAAAAAAACCAATCATTACAACTTGAGGTGGCCTAGCTTTTCCCTTAAGCAGTCAGGTGCAGAACTTAGGACCAACACTAAGTAAAGTGTGAAAACAAGGGATTTGGTGCTTCCTAGGGTTGGTTCCCTAAATATAAGGGAGTTGGTGCTTCCTAGGGTTGGTTCCATAAAGACAAGGGAGTTGGTTCTTCCTAGGGTTGGTACCCTAAAAACAAGGGATTTGGTGCTTCCTAGGGTTGGTTCCCTAAAACAAGGGAGTTGGTGCTTCCTAGGGTTGGTTCTCTGAAGAAGGGGGTTTGTGTCTCCAATATTCGGTGCTCTAAAGAGTATTGGTGTCCTTCACAAACACAAGATTATTCTTTATAAACTTTGTAATGATTGTTGAATTATACTTATATAATTGATTGTTTAAATACAATGTCCATTGTTGATCAATAGTGATGATAATTAGAATATCAAATTAATTACTAATTGTTTAAAAAGGTAATATTGATTCACACCCCTTCTTAGTATTTCCAACAATTGGTATCAGAGCAAGTACATTTAGCACAGTCTAATAACTGGAAGGTAGATCCTGAAAGAAATGGATCAGCAAGAGGTAATGTCTTCCAACAAAGCACCATTGTTTAACAGAGGTGGTTATGCTTTCTGGAAAATATGAATGCAAAGCTACATGTTGGCTCTTGGTTTTGATGTTTGGCAATCTGTAGTAGATGGTTACACTGCACTAGCTACTCCACCCACAGATACTGCAGGAAAGACGATTTGCAATGACAACTCAAGAGCAATCAATGCCATTCTAGGAGGATTAACAAATCCTATATTTGTGAAGGTAATGCAATGTAAGTAAACTAAAGATATCTAGGACAAACTAGAGGTTATATATGAAGGAGATAACAAAGTCAAGGAAGCCAAACTACAAATCTACGGAGCTCAATTTGAAAATTTAAAAATGAAAGAACAAGAGAACATTGTTGAATACATTCATAGTGTAGATGAGGTAGTTAACTCAATCAAAGAAGCATAAGAAGAACTTTTAGAAAAACCTATTGTACAAAAGATATTAAGTTCATTTCCTATAAGGTATAATGCCAAAATTTCCACAATTGAAGATAAACCAGAACTTGACAAACTCACAGTAGATCAACTCCATGGAAATGTTATAGCACATGAGATGAGAAAAAGGAATGAAAACCCATAAAAACAAGAAACAACCTTTTATGCATCTAAAGAAAAGAAGAAACAAGAACATATGTCTAATGAAGATCAGTCAGACATATCATATGTAGAAGAGGCCAACTTTATATAGAAACTCCAGAAAGGATTTGGAAAATATAAAGGAAAATTACCCTTCAAAATTTTCAACTGTAGTAGAATCAGACACTTTGCTAACAAATGTACCTATCCCAAGAAAGAGGATAATGATGATGAAGAATCCCACAACCAGAAAAACCAATACAAGAGAAATTTTCTAAGAAAAAGAAAAAATTCTACTCAAAAGAAGAAATCAGCTCTTCAGACATGAGTGAATATGAATATTTGGAGATTCTATTTATGGGAATGAACACTCAAAATAATAATATAGATAATGAAGAAAACTCTAAAAGTGAAGGTGAAGTAGATCTAGAAGTTGAATTGATTAGTGCTCTAGAGGAACTAAGAAAGTATAAAAAGAAGAAAAATCTACTTAGGGCACAACTTCAAGAATTCGAATAATCACATCAATCAAGAGAAATAGATGCATCAAGAACCATCAAAGAATCAGACCAAATCATCAGTGATTTGAAGTCCCAACTCCTGAAACATAAAATAATTGAAGAAGTCATTTTTAAACAACTCAATGATAGAGAACAAGTATGTGAGAAGCTAGAAGCTTATATTAAGCTGCTAAAAGGTGAACTTGAGAAAGAAAAGAAGGGATCAAAATTTGAAAATAGTTCAAAGATATTGGATGAAATTCTCAGTAGTCAAAGGTCACCAAATAACAAGACTGGTTTGGGATACACCCAAGACTCAAATTCTACATCATAAGGATCTGTCAAAAGACCAATTAGTTATGCAGATGCTCTTAAAATCCCCTTAAGAAGAGAAGATAATAAGGCAATGATGATTCCAATGGAGACCGTCCCAAATAAACAAAAATCAACATCCCCTACTAAAGAAAAAGATGACAAAAAGAATACAATCACCAAAATAAATCCCTCTAACAGATATCAATATATCTTCCTTAGATATTGCTATTCCTGCAATAATTTTGGACACAAAGCAGTACATTGTAAATCCTATTGAAGGCACAATCCAAAAAATGTCCAAAGAAGTCAGAAGTTTAGTACAGATAAAAGAAACTATAATTCGTTCTCTCCATTACAATATTACAATATGTAATGCCTCAAATGTAATAGCTATGGACATGAAGCCAGTGAATGTATATTTTCAAAGTATGTCAAAGAGATAAATATTCCCAACAATAAAAAAGTATGGAGGAAAAATCAAGTAGAGAAAACAGAGTGTAAAGTATCTATGTATGCCAAAAATAAAGGATCGGTGGTATATAGACAGTGGATGTTCTAAACACATTACTGGATATTAAAGAAAATTTCTCAAGTTAACAAAGAAAGAAAAAGGAAAAGTCACCTTTGGAGATAATGTGTTAGCCAAGATACTTGAAAAAGACACGGTTAGCCTAGGGAGTAACAAGGCCAAAGCAAAAAATGTACCTTTAGTAGAAAATTTTAAGCCTAATATCCTAAGTGTAAGTCAAACATGTGATCAAGGTCACATACTTACCTTTGATTCTCAGAAATGTGAGATAAAAAGAGAAGACACATGGAAGCTAGTTGCATTTGCACCAAGAACATCCAACAATGTGTACATCCTTGACATGGAAGGAGAAGAAAAATGTTGTTTAGGTCAAGAAGATGAAAGTTGGCTATGGCATAGAAGGTTGGGACATATAAGCTTTGAAAACTTAATCAAATCCAATAAGAAGGAGGCAGTAAGGGATCTTCCAAAGATTATAAAACCTTCAAATCCTATTTGTAAAAATTATCAAATAGGGAAGTAGATAAAAGTTAGTTTCAAAACAAAAGAGAATTCCACAACAAAACCATTAGAACTTATTCACACAGATCTATGTGGACCTACTAGAACTAAAAGTATTTATGGTGAACATTATTTTATGTTTATCATTGATGATTACACAAGAATGACTTGGGTATACTTTCTAAAAGAAAAATCATAATCCTTTGAGAATTTTAAAACATACAAAGTCCTTGTAGAGAATGAAACCAATCTCAAAATTAGATGTTTGAGATCAGAAAATGGAGGAGAATCCACCTCTAAAGAGTTCATTCAATTTTGTGAAAATCATGGCATCAAAAGACAATTTTCAGCTCCCAAGACTCCTCAAAAGAATGGAGTGGTGGAAAGAAAAAATAGAACAGTTCAAGAAGCTGCAAGAACCATGTTAAATGAAGCCAAGCTTATAGAAAAATTCTAGAGAGATGTAATCTACACAACAATCCACATACTTAATCGAACTCAATTGATACCAAACCATGAAGAAACTCCTTATGAACTATGGTTTGGAAGGCCAACATTTGTAAAAGACTTTAGAATTTTTGGAAGTAAATGTTACATTAAGAATGATGAGGATGATCTAGGGAAATTTGATCCAAGATCAGATGAAGGCATATTTATAGGATATTCACCTAACAAAAAGGATTATAGATGTTATAACCTAATACTACATAAAATGGTGGAAAGTGCCAATGTAAATATAGATGATCTAAAGTTGAGACACGCCATACCCCAAAACATATCAACATATGATGATAAAAGTGATGGAAAATATCATAATGAATAAGTTGATGAAGAACCTCAAGAAAATGAACCCCACACTGATGATGAAGATGACGAAGAAACACCCTTTCCAAAATCCCCATCAGAAAGGGTTCAGAAGATTCATCCTGAAAGTCAGAGTATTGGAGATAAAAATGCAACAGTGGAAACAAGAAGGAAACTCATGTTTGACTCAGAACAAACAATTTTATCCCTAATAGAACCTAAGTTAGTTAAAGAATCTATAAAAAGTGAATATTGGATAAAAGAAACAGATGAAGAACTAGACCAAATAGAGAAGAACCAGACTTGGGAACTATTTCTAAGACCCAAGGACAAGAATGTGGTGGGAACCAAGTGGATCTTCAAGAACAAACTAAATAAAAATGGGGAGATTATAAAGAACAAAGCCAAATTAGTTTGCAAAGGATATTCCCAAGTAGAAGTTATTGATTTTGAAGAGACTATTTCTCAAGTAGCAGGACTTGAGGCCAACAAAATGTTCCTGGCATTTGCATGCTTCAGAAATTCCAAAATCTATCAGATGGATGTCAAGTCATCATTCCTTAATGGAACACTATAATAAGAAGTCTATCTTGAGAAACCAAAAGAATTCATATTAACATAAAATCAAGACTATGTGTGCAAGCTAAAAAAGGCCTTGTATGGTCTTAAACAAGCCCCCAGAGCATGGTTCTCAAGGCTTGATCAATACCTACAAAAATAAGGATACAAGAGAGGGACTAATGATAACAACTTATACATCAAAATTCAGGATCAAAACATGATTATTGCAGTGGTATATGTAGATGACATCATATTTGGAAGTAATCTTACTATACTAAGAAGAAAGTTTGCAACCAAAATGAAATAATAATTTGAAATGTTTATGCTGGGAGAACTGTCCTTCTTCTTAGGTTTACAAGTAACTCAAACAAAAAAATGAATATTTGTTTCCCAATCCAAATATATCAAGGAAATGATAAAGAAATTCCAAATGGAAGACAGTAAACCTATGAGTACTCCCATGGTCACTGGATGTAAACTAAGCCTAGAAGATGACTGACCAAAAGTGGACCAAATGATGTACAGATAAATTGTTGGAAGATTGATCTATTCAACAACTACAAGACCTGACATCATGCAGGATGTAGGACTTGTGGGGAGATTTCAATCCACACCTAAAGAAACTCACTTAAAAGCAGTAAAGAGAATATTCAAATATCTTAAAGGCACCTTCGAACTTGGATTATGGTATCCAAAAGATAAAGACTTCAATCTAACTGCATACACTAATGCATATTGGGCTGGTAGTATAGATGATAAGAAAAGCACCAGTGGAGGAGCATTTTTTTTAGGAAAATTTATGGTAGCATGGCTAAGTAAGAAACACAGTTTCACATTACTATCCATAGCAGAGGCAGAATACATTTCTTTTTCATCCTTCTGCACACAAGTTCTTTGGATGAAGCAAACATTATAAGATTTACAGATAATATATGATGATCTCATTAATATTAATTGTGATAACACTGGTGCCATAAGTATCTCTAAAAATCCAATAATGCATTCTAAAACCAAACAAATCCCAATCAAATACCATTTATTAAGAGATCAGGTTACTCAAAGAGTGGTTAAAATAGTGTATGTGGACACCAAAGAACAAATTGCAGACATATTAAAAAAACCTTTTCCCAGAAGTACCTTTGAAAATATTATGTTAGCACAAATTCTTGCAAGGGGGCCGTTTTCTCTCCAATATTCGAGCCCGAGGCATAAATGCGAAGAAATGGAGGTTAAATAACCCATCAAATGAATTTTATTCATTTGCAGGAATGAGCACCAAGTGCAACACATAGAGGACATCCATTTCAGACTTAAGTGTTAGCAGATGAGCGATCTGGGATTCAATGACGAGGATCAATCGATAGAGTAGATCGATGATCGGTGGGTAATTGCGGTTAGTAGAGTTGCGCCAGGATTAGCACAATGGATAGCGCTTATATATCACTAGAAAGATCTCAGTCGTCCATCTTGGAGGAGTACGTGGCACACGATCGAGCTATATCTCCATTTCTCCCTTCGTGACTTTGAAGAACGAGGATCAGCCTCCTCCCAGCCTCGAGACACGAAGTGTCGAAGGCGTCAAGGACCCGGGCCCACATTCTTGCTGAGATGATCAGGACCATCCATCATAGAGGGAAATGTGGTGCGTGATTAGGCTCCATCGCCTCCTCGCCTTTCGTAACTTCGAAGCACCAGGAGCAGCCTCCTCACAGCTACGAGACGCGAAGCGCTGAAAGCATTCAAGACTCGGGCCTACAGTATCGCCGAAACTGATCTCAGTTGTCCATCCCGCATAGACATGTGGTGCGTGATTAGGCTCTATCGCCTCTTCGTGCATCGCGACTTTGAAGACTAAGGACTAGCTCCTTCCCATCCATGAGACGCGAAGTGTCAAAGCTCCTGAGCATATCGTCTCGGCCACTCCCTGAGGAAGTAGTTAATGAAAATTGAGCAGGTAGATGAAAACTCGGCTCAAGCCATAAATGGAAGGTATGGGAGGCTTGGAGAAATTAGTCTGTGGTAACTTGGGGGTGATAGAAAGAATTGTGCAAAGGGCCGAAGCGTCAGGTTTAGCTACAAAAGGGGATCACCGCGTTCTCCAGGGACCAGTTCAGCTTGACCTCAATCTTGGTCCTCGCTAAAATGAATAAAGGTGGATGGAGGTAGTTGAAACCTTTGCTCACTCATTAAATGTGAGGCATGGAGGTTCTGGCAGGTGGTCTACCCAATGACCGTCCGGTGTGCAGATTAATCTGAAAATCCCATGTCGATCTGATGTTCTCGTCTGACCAAAGAACCTGCACACAATAGGTTGAACTTTAATGTTTCAGCTACCTCCCCTGCAAAGGCCATGCAAAGTTAAGGTGACGTCTGATGAAGGATTTCCATCTAAATTTGACTGAAGGGATGCCACACCTTGGAGGTCGGAGCACGCCTCTATTGGGTGAATTTTTCTAAGTATATGTACTCAGTTTTTGTATTTTTGTAAGCATCGATGGTTGAGAGAGGCTCCCGATTGTAAAGTTTTAATGAAGCACCAGTTGCTTTGGTTATGTATTGGCACTTGAGACTTATTGCCTTATGAATGTCAACTTCTTTCCATCTCTTTGTTTACACTGTGTTAGAACATATCGGAATTGGAGGATCCAGTCGAGTTGCGATGTTATAGGATGATGTAGGTTGGATCACTGTAATAGTTGCATTGTCTCTAATCAGTTCTTGTATTTTTCTCAACGCTGAATGATTTGGAATTGGAGGATCCAGTCAAGTCACCCTTCAGTTCCCCAAAACTTAGAACCAAGAGGATCTTGTATTTTGAGTTTTTCTTCCTCAAGCTGTTGAAAGGCCTGATGCCCGAGGCAGTCTTGCTCACTCATCTCACCAAGTCTTCCACCTGCTCATCTTACAATCAACCCACTGACGGAATTTAGATCAAGACCTCCTTTGTTATTTACATACCAGGCCCGGTCCCTAAGTTAGAGTGATACCTTCCTGGGTCTCTACCCATTTGATCACCCATTAAATTTATCCGTGACATAAACTGATGGGCGTTGGGCTCTGCTCCTGTCGCAATCCAGGAGTGACTTCTAACGCTAACATTTATGGCGCCGTTGTCGGGGAATAAGTTGAATATTTTCCCCAGGATTGAACGACAATGATCAACTAATTCTGAAGGTGCATCAGATATCAAGACTATTGAGATTGCTACTGTGCACCTAGCGACTCCACTGACGTGACTTCGCTGGGAAATTCCATTGATGCGAACACATAAACAACTCCATTGTTTTAGTCGTGGCTTCTAGAGGCAGACACACAAGGTCTAATCTGTAGTTGCTGTCAGCACCACCTGAAGCTGACCCAGAGAAGATTATTAGAAAAGGAAAGTACTCTGGAGACGGTGCTTCTACTGCTCAACCAGGTATTTCTGATAGTTTTTATGATTTTGTAGAAACTCCAACCCCTTTATTTCATCCTGTTTTATTACCTTCCGTCGGAGTTTCCCGTAGTCTAAATTTCGAGAGTGTTCCTGTTGGGTTTTCTCCTCCTGGTCTTGAATTAGTAGGAGAAAATCTTGTCACCCCTTTCTCTCCCAAGGTGGTACCCTGGTTCAGACCCAGCGCCTCTGAATATTCTCCTACCCCGGGTTTTATCACCCCTCCTCCTCCTGTTATTACTGTTGCTAAGGGAAGGGAGGTTTCTGTGCCTTTGAGCCCACAAGCTTGTTCTATGGATTTGCTACAGTCCCCCTCCCACTCTATAGTCTCAGCTTATGTCTTTTCACTTCAAACCTCATCTCCTCCTAGTTCCCCCACATTTGTTGTTCCTATGGCTGGTGTTAATCCCCCTCTAAATAGAATGGATGCTATAGTCACTGCCAGATATGCTCCCTTAATCCTACCCCATCCTATGAATCCTCTCCCTGCTGGAGATTACCTAAAGTATATGCCCAAGTTCACTGGCGAAGGGGACATAACTGCAGAAGAGCACCTGGCCGCTTTCTACAGTTATGCAGACAACCTGAACATTGAAAATGAAGATGTCTGGATGAGAGTCTTCATCCAGAGCTTGGATGGTGAGGTGAGGAAATGGTTTAGGGGATTGGCCCCTGGATCTATTGCTGGAATTGAAGCTCTAGATGGTGCTTTCCTGAGGCAGTGGGGAGATAAGAATGATTTCATGTATTACATGATAGAGTTAAGGTCTTTGAAGAATATGGAAGGAGAGTCTATCTTTGACTTCTCCAAAAGATTCAATAAGATGTATAATAAGATTCCTGCTGAGATAAATCCCTCAGAAGCCTCTTCCAAAATTTCTTATGCTAGTGCATTTGACCCTGACTTTTGTCTTCTATTGAGAGAAAGAAGAGCTACCTCCCTAGCTTATATGCAAGATGCGGCCATAGAGTTTGAATCTAATGTTTTAGCATCTGATAGGCTGAGAAACAAGACTAATGCAGACAGGAGGAAAGGAAGATCTGAAGCCTCAACTTCTAGCCCCTCGGTGCCTCACCCTCAATTGGATGAACTGACCAAGATGGTGAAGTCTCTGTTTGCAGAGATGGATAGAATGAATGTGGAGGGGAGGCAAGCATACAAAGGTCCTCAAAATGCTAAAAACAAAGGAGGTTTCAGGAGGCCAAACAATATTGCTCCCCCGATTATGCAAAGAGACCAGAGGGGAAGAGCTAGGGAAGACCAGAAAATTCATCCCCCTTTTCAAAATAATTTTGTGGCCGATGAGGAAGAAAGGGAAATAGATGGGCTTGATCCTAAAATCCACTACTTCGGAGATGCTCCTCCTTTTCCTCATCTCACTCAATCAGAATACGAGGAATATCTCATGGACATTCAGCTAAATGAACTTAGCAAGGGAGACAAGGCTAGTAGCAGCCAAGGTAGGTATAACCTGAGGTCCAAGAAAAAGATAGCAGCACCTATTGTTCCTGAACAGTTCCCTAGAATAGAGAAACCTGCTAGTGAAGTAGCAGACAACGACAAAGGTAGGAAGGCCCAACCTCTCCCTCCAATGGTCCAGAGTCATGTTCCTGAAGTGAGGGAAATCCCAAATCTTACATCTTCTTTCAACTTTGAGCATGAAATTCAAAAAATTAGAATCCATGTGCCCCTCACCGAATTGATTAAACATGAAGAGTTCAAAAAATGGTTCTCTGAGCTATTACAGTATGAAGCCTCGTGATTTCCCATAGACTCCATCAATTTGCAGGATGAAAATCCTGCAGTTATTCTAGGTCCTATGGTAGAAGACAGGAATGATTCATCCCCTCCCTTCTACACATCCTTGAATATAAAAGACAAGGTGTTGCACAACTGTTTGATGGATTCAAGGGCTTCCCACAACCTCATGCCCAAAAATGTCAGGGAAGAATTAGGACTAGAAGTCACCAGACCCTATCATGACCTCTATTCCTTTTACTCTAGGAAAGTCCAATGTCTAGGAGTCATCAATGACCTGGTCGTGACCTTGTTTCATTTTCCCATGAAAAGTGTGGTCATGGGTGTTGTAGTGGTTGATGTCCCCCCCAAGTTCAGTATGTTGTTATCAAGATCTTGGATTAAAAGACTAGGGGAAACTCTGCAGATGAACCTAACCTATGTTATTATTCCAGTATTTGGAGGGGAACATAGGAGACTATACAGAGAAGCCCAGCTGGCCTATATGAAGGTAATCCTACCAACCATCCCATTTTTTCCATGGACACTGATTTAGGTTCCAATTTACTACAACTCACTAATGCTCCCGAGCCTCCTATAAAACTCAGAAAGTAGCCCACCACTTCTCATGAATTTCCTCCCTCCATCACCCCCATCTGGAAAATGTTTTTTGATGGAGCCTCTTCCAAGGAAGGCGCTAGTGCTGGAATATTTTTTGTGTGACCTACTCAAGAAACCATATCTCTGTCATACAAGCTAGAATTTGAAGCTACCAACAATGTGGCAAAATATGAAGCTCGTATTCTAGGATTAAGAGTTGTAAAGGAAATGAGAATTCAGGAGGTAGCAGTGTTCGGAGATGCAGAATTGGTAGTCCAGCAGATCAGAAATGCTTATCAGGATAAGCATCCTTGACTCAGGAGTTACGGGAATGAGCTATGGGACCTATTGACACTTTCTTCTCAGCATTTAACATTTCTTTCGTCCCAAGAGAGAAGAACACAGTGGCAGATTCCTTGGCTACATCATCAAGCAATTTCAAAGTGCCCTTGCCACCTAAATTTAGATACGATGTGGAAGTAAAATACAGACCCTCCATACCTGACAATGTCAAACATTGGAAGGTGTTTGAGGATGATCTTGAGATAAAAATATTCTTGGAGATTATCAAAGAATTTTCAGAGATGCATATTGACCAAGACTATGTCTTTGAAGAAAATCTTGATGGGGGTAATTTTCTGAATAAGATTGTTGAGCGTAACATTGTGCAGCTGCCCAACAATCATATTCCAAGGGGACTGGTTCCTTTGGAAAGGCTTTTTGATCGAAATGATGTAACATTAAGAGGGGAAATCTCAGAGGATGACGCTGGTACAACTCAGTGCAACATTGGCACTTAGAATGAACCCAAGCTTGTCAAATTGTCCAGAAGTCTGAAAAAGGAGTAGAGGGTTGAATACGCTGAACTATTGAGGGAGTTTGCTGATGTTTTTGCATGGACCTATGAAGATCTCAAAACATATGACACTTATGTCATTAAGCATAAAATCCCGTTGAAAAAGGAGGCAAAGCCATTTAGGCAGAAGCTAAGATAGATCAATCCTATGTTGTTGCCTATCATGGAGAGGGAAGTGAAGAAGTTGCTACAGACCTAGATCATCGTGCCACTGAGATATTCAGAGTGGGTGGCCAACTTGGTCCCAGTAAGGAAGAAGAATGGAGAAATTAGACTCTGTGTAGATTTTAGAAACCTGAACAGGAGCTCACGAAAGGACAATTACCCCTTACCAAAAATGGAACATATATTGCAGAGGGTAACCGGAGCATCCAGGATTTCCATGATTGATGGCTTCTCTGGCTACAATCAAATCTCGGTTCTGCCTGAGGACAGGGAAAAGATGACATTTACCACTCCATGGGGTACCTTCATGTATGCTAAAATGCCTTTTGGATTGATGAATGTAGGGGCAGCGTTTCAACGTGCCATGAACATAGCTTTCATTAGGGAAAATGATAAGTTTGTGGTCATCTATCTGGATGACATAACCGTCTTTTCAAAATCTGATAAAGAACATTGTTGTCACCTCGGGAAGGTTTTCCTGAAATGCAGGAGTTTTGGCATTTCATTGAATCCCAAGAAATCTTTGTTCGCCATGAAGGAGGGAAAATTATTGGGCCAAATAGTATCAACAAAAGGAGTCAAGATTGATCCTAGCAGAGTTGAGGCAATACAGGCCTTATCAATCCCAAGATCTAGGAAGGAGGTCCAGTCTTTCCTTGGAAAGATTAATTTTCTAAGAAGGTTTGTTTCTAACTTTGTTGAGGTGGTAAATCTTATAACAACCATGTTGAGAAAGGAAAATGAAGTGAGGTGGACCTCTGAAGCTCGAAATTCCTTTGAGCAGATAAAGAAGGCCTTGACAGAATCTCTTGTGCTTATCAATCCCGATTACTCAAAGGTTTTCCTTATTTTCTCCTTTGCCTCATCTGACACGGTGGCTGCTATTTTATTAAAGACAAAGAAGGTTGGGCTAGAGTAGCCTATTGCCTATTTTAACAGATCTTTGAGGGATGTCGAAGTCAGGTACGACATTATGGAGAAGCAGGTCTATGCCCTGGTAAAGGCTCTCAAAGCCTTTAGAACCTATTTCCTACAATCAAAAATCATTGCCTATGTGCCCTCAGTCACTGTTAAAGACATTCTTATTCAGCCTGACATAGATGGGAGGAGTAAGTGGATATCCAAGATCCTTGAATTTGACTTAGAAATAAAGCCTACCAAATTAATCAAAGGTCAAGGTTTAGCTAAGTTGTTGGTTGAAGAAAATCGCAAAGCTTTGGGGGTATATTTCATCAATGAATTCTCAAAAAAGAAACAGGATCAGCTGTCTGATATAGACCCTCAAGAAGAACCCCCTTTGGCTCAATGTCCCTGGTATAAGGATGTCATATATTTTCTGTCGGAGTTGCGGCCTCCAGATGGCCTGCAAAGAAACAAGGCAAGAGCTCTGAAGCTCAAAGCAATCAGATACTGCCTTGTTAATCAAGTTTTATATTGGAAAGATCCCCTGGGGGTGCTTCTAAAATGTATGAATCCACAAGAGGCTGATAGGATCATGATTGAATTTCACGATAGCCAATGTGGAGGGCATCATTTCTGGAAAGCCACAGCCTACAAAATCCTCAGGGCTAGATACTACTGGCCCACCGTATTCACTGACGTCTGCAGAAAGGTCAGAGCCTGTATCTAATGTCAAAGATTTGTAGGAAAACAACAGCTCAAGTCTTTGCCTTTAAAGCCTATAGTTGTTTCAGGACCTTTCCAGCAATGGGGCCTAGATTTTATTGGAGAAATACAACCTGCTTCTAGTGGGTAGCACAGATGGATCCTGACTGCTACAGATTTCTTCACTAAGTGGATTGAAGCTATCCCCACTAGGAGTGCTTCCCATAAGGTAATCATTGGATTCCTGGAAGACCTCATCACAAGATTCGGCTTCGCAAGAAAGTTTGTTACTGATAACGTAGCCTCTTTCAGGGCTGAGCCGTTAGCCAAGTTCTGTGAGAATTTCGAGATCAAACTCATTCACTCCACCTCATACTATCCCCAGGGAAATGGTCTAGCAGAGTTCTCCAACAAAATCCTGATAAGGATAATCAAAAAAATATTAGAGGACAACAAAAAGGGCTGGCATTCAAAGTTGAAATTTGCTCTATGGGTCGATTGAGTGACCACGAAGAGATCTATAGGCATATCCCCGTTCCAATTAGTCTATGGAGCAGAGATTGTTTTTCCTTCTCAGTTAGCCATTCTTGTAGAAAAATTCCTTCAGGATCATCAAGAAGAGCCTAATGATATGGTCAGGAGAATTCATCAAGTGGTGGAGGTCCAGCAGACCAAAGAGTAGGTAATGAGCAGAATTCAGGACCATCAACAGAAGATCAAGCAGGTTTTTGATAAAAAGTCCAAGAAAGAGGATTTCCAGATCGAAGACCTGGTACTGAAGTGGGATGCACCCAGACATGATAAGGGAAAACACAACAAGTTTGATGCCCTATGGATCGGGCCCTTCAAAATCTCTGAGGTTTTCTCAAATAACAGGTACAGGGTGCAGGATTTGGAGGGTGAAGAGGTTTTCAACAGCCCAATAAATGGGCATTTTCTGAAGAAATGTTTTGTTTGAGCCTTAGACGGCTCCTTTGTTTGTAAATATTGTCCTTTTGGTTCTTTGTTTATTTTTATTTTTATTTTTCGGCTTAGTAAATGACTCCATAACCCAATAGCAAGGCACTGATGCTGCAAAATGAGTTCTTAGAGCATTGCAGGGACAACTCTATCCCCCATGGAGCCTAATGTTAGCACAAATTCTTGCAAGGGGGGCGTTTTCTCTCCAATATTCGAGCCCGAGGCGTAAACGCAAAGAAATGGAGCTTAAAGAACCCATCAAATGCATTTTATTCATTTGCAGGCATGAGCGCCCACTGCAGCACACAAAGGAAGTCCATTTCAGACTTAAGTGTTAGCAGATGAGCGATCCTGGATTCAATGGTGAGTATTGATCAATAGAGCATATCAACGATCGGCGGGTAATCGCGGTTAGCAGAGTTGCACCAGGATTAGCGCAATGGATAACGCTTATATATCACTAGAAATATCTCAGTCATCCATCCTGGAGGAGTACGTGGAACACGATCGAGCTATATCACCATTTCTCCCTTCGTGAATTTGAAGAACGAGGACCAGCCTCCTCCCAGTCGCGAGACGCGAAGTGCCGAAGGCATCCAGGACCCGGGCCCACAGTCTTGTCGAGATGATCAGGACTGTCCATCAGAGAGGGACACATGGTGCGTGATTAGGCTCCATCACCTCCTCGCCTTTCGTAACTTCAAAGCACCAGGAGCAGCCTCCTCATAGCTGCAAGACGTGAAGTGCCAAAAGAATTCAGGACTCGGGCCCATAGTATCGTCGAAACTAATCTCAGTCATCCATCCCACATGGACACGTGGTGCGTTATTAGGCTCTATCGCCTCTTCGCGCATCACAAATTTGAAGAGTAAGGACTAGCTCCTTCCCATCCATGAGACGCAAAGTGTCGAAGCTCCTGAGCATATCGTCTCGGCCACTCCCTGAGGAAGCAGTTAATGAAAATCGAGCAGGTAGATGAAACCTTAGCTTGAGTCATAAATGGAAGGTATGGGACGCTTGGAGCAATCAGCCCGTGGTCACTTGGGGGTGATAGAAAGAATTTCACAAAGGGTCTAAGCGCTAGGTTTAGCTGCAAAAGGGGATCACCGCATTCTCCAGGGACCAGTTCCGCTCGACCTCGATCTCAGTCCTCGCTAAAATGAATGAAGGTGGATGGAGGTAGTTGAAACCTCGCCTCACTGATTAAATGTGAGGCATGGAGGTTCTGGCAAGTGGTCTTCCCAATGACCGTCCAGTGTGCAGATTAATCTAAAAAGTCCATGCCGATCTGATGTTCTCATCCAACCAAAGAACCTGCACATGATAGGTTGAACTTTAATGTTTCAGCTACCTCCCCTGCAAAGGCCATGCAAATTTAAGGTGATGTATGACGAAGGAGTTTCGTCTAAATTTGACTGAAGGGATGCCACGCCTTGGAGGTCGAAGCATGCCTCTGTTGGGTGAATTTTTCTGAGTATATGTACTCAGTTTTTGTATTTTTGTAAGCATCGATGGTTGAGTGAGGCTCTCGATTGTAAATTTTTAACGAAGCACTGGTTTCTCTGGTTATGTATTGGCACTTGAGACTTCTTGCCTTGTGAATGTCATCTTATTTCCATCTCTTTGTTTACACTGTGTTAGAACAACTCGGAATTGGAGGATCCTGTTGAGTTGCGTTGTTATAGGATGATGTAGGTTGGATCACTGTAATAGTTTCATTGTCTCTAATCAGTTCTTGTATTTTTCTCAACGCTGATAGATTTGGAATTGGAGGATCTAGTCAAGTCACCCTTCAGTTCCCCGAAACTCAGAACCAAGAGGATCTTGTATTTTGAGTTTTTCTTCCTCAAGCTGTTGAAAGGCCTGATGTCCGAGGCAGTCTTTCTCACTCATCTCACCAAGTCTTCCACCTGCTCATTTTACAATCAACTCACTAACGTAAGTTAGATCAAGACCTCCTTTGTTCTTTACATACTAGGCCCAATCCCTGAGTTAGAGTGATACCTTCCCGGGTCTCTACCCATTTGATCACCCATTAAATTTATTCGTGACATAAAATGATGGGCGTTGGGCTCTGCTCTTGTCGCAATCCAGGAGTGACTTCTAATGCTAACACATTCAACAAAAATTGGGATTAATTCACATACCCCATTAAAACCACAAAATTCACATCAGAAGAAAAGGGGCACATGGTCATGGGGATCATTTCCACAGTGGGAGTGAAGAAGAATCCCCTCTGTCATTTCTTTCAAAGGGGGAGGAAATTGATAAGCAATAGAAATAACAATATTTCAAAGAAAAGGTTTCCATCAATGCCAAAGGGGGATAATGTTGGACACAATGGTATGATATTGTCATTGATGTCAACAGGGTGCAAAAGAATCCAATATAAACCCAAATATCAGAAGGAAGAACCTTAAGTGAATCTCATAAGAGAGGGATCATTTGAAATAACAAAGGAGACAACGTTATGTGAGTAAGAAATCCTTTTATAAAGGATTGAGTTATAGGAACCGTTCATTCTTAGTTCGGAAGAATCCAGGATCATTAGATCGAGGTAAAGTCAAAGGTTGGGAAGGATTAAATCTCAACCTTTATATCTAAAGCAGTAGCATTATGGACCATTGGATCAAGTAGTGGATAAATAACTTCGAAACTTCACCACTTCACCACTTCATAGATTACTGGAGACAAGAAAGAATCTAAGAAATATTGAAGTCACGAAATAATTCCAAACATAGATCTGGAATGGAAATTTTGAACCGTCCGATCAAACTAAAGGAAAGAAGGTGGTCAAATCCAACACTAACCACTCCAATGAAAAGGATCCTGAAACATGTAAGTTTACCCGAAGGCCAAAGCCCCGAAGTCGCAAACTCCCATCAATCGTCGAATCAGAGGAAGAGAAGGGAAATCCTATCAATCATTGATATGGAATGAATATTGAAATCCTTAGATCAGACTAAAAGGAAGAAGGTGGTCAACTCTAACATTGACCTACTTTGGTGATAAGAAGCTCAAATAAACCAAGAAATCTTGAACTCAGGAGCCCCAAAGTTAACAGAATCCGTCTATCAAGAAAAGAAAATATCTACGGTGATAGATCTATTCGACACTTCCACAGTGATCGAAGGATGGTATAAAAGTTCCAAAACTCCCAAAGCCATGAAGTACTCAATCCATGAAGTGTAAAGCAATAATCCAATATGTATACATGTGGCATAAGAGAAATATGAAACGTAGCCCAATTGGCTAGTGACAAGTGTCAAGGTATAGTTGACACATTAGGTATACGAAAGTCATGAATAAAGGTGACACATGGCGGCCACACAGCCAGTGCCATGTCAATAGTGACATCAACAATCCACGTCACTCCAAGACTACATCCTCTAGGGATATTCATCTTCTCCTACTAACTAAAAATATCCAAAGCACCGAAGGCCAAAGTCACAAATTAACGTTTGGCCATTGATCTAAGATGCTACGGAATATTTCTTGACCGATGATCAAGCATAGTCGAAGGATAATGCAAGAGGAGGTGTTAACCGAAAACAAGCGGTAACTGGCATTCTATGACTTATTCGGTAGGTAAAACTCTGGAGGGATTTCTCTACTCTAGAGTCTTCGAGCCACGAATAGTCGAAGTTCCGAAGTGAACGAGAACTATTCATATAAACTCTTGATTAAGTCCTGACCGTCAATTTGTTTGAAGCCATTGTATAATATAGGATCGTCCATTTAACAGAATATTAAATATTAACCATTTGATCTACTAGTGAATACAATATACACACTTCGGAGAAATTTTCTCTGAGAGGATTGAAAGACTACAAAGGCTTGAAGTCTCGAAGGAAAATGAACAAGAGAACTTGGTTCCAACACCGGTCACGTGATAAGGTAAAGAAGATAAAGGGGCTACAAGTAAATAATCCCTCGAACATTTTAATACGGTCCCATGTAGAAGAATAGGAACGAAATAAGAAAGCACTAATAAAACAATGCTTGGAATTGATAATCTTGCGGTTGCTAGATCGCAATCACAAGAATTTTGGTTGAAGGAAGTGCTTATTGATTAAGAATTGAATTCACAACAAATCGATATCTGTAGACTAATGAAATTATATTGTTGGCATGTTTATAGGAAGAGTGTGCTTTTCATTGATGGCAAGAACAACAACGATGTTGGCAAGTGTGCATGGCAAGAACAGCAACGAAGACACAGAAGAGAAAGCTCGAGAAGCTTAGGAGGAATAGCGCAGAGTTACATGAAGAGTGCAAGTGTGTGCCAGGGATGAGGGAAAATGTTTCCAAATCTCAGGAGAGATAGAGTTCTGAGAGACATAGATGAGATCCCATACATCAAGGCTCGTATAAGGATCAAAGGTCGTAGAACCTTTGACACTTAGAAATTCTTCCAAGTCGGGAGGATGCGTAAGATTAGGAGGAGGAGCGACATTGGTTGTTGGATCACCAATCCCAAATACCCTATGGCTGTCAAATCAGAGTCCAGACAGGAGGAATGCGCAAAGGAGGAAATTAGACCTCAGTCGTTGGATCGGAGCATGAAGGACTAGCAATCGTTGAATCTAGTATAACTGCGAAGAGGATAATGACCAAGAGCCATCCTCGAATTCCCGATATGCGAAGTTGTGAAATGATCTGGGTCATTGGATCAAGAGGACACGTGGCAAGACATCATTATTTCGTTGACTCGTGAGATGGAGAATTCAAAGATGAGAGTTGTAGGAACTCGCGATATGATAAATCATGATACAATCTGAACCATTGGATCCAGAGGACACGTGGCCAGAGATCAACATTTTGCTGACTCATGAACTGGAAATGTTAAAGGCAAAGTTGCAGGAACTCGCAAAGTCTGAGTTCGCAAAGAGGACATCTTCACTGTTGGATTGCGGACTAATATGGGTCATTAGATCCAGGAGAATAACATGTTCCACAAGAGGAGATCCAAGTCATAAAGGACAGTTGCAGACCATGTCAGAAATGACCATGTCAGATAGGAACTCGCAAAATCCCTAAATGCAGAAGGTGATCACAATCGTTGAGTCATGGGAAATCTCAGACTGTTGATATGAGGTGATTGAAGTTGGGAGTTCGAGAATTGGAAGAAGGGAGGTGCTCTAACCTTCGACATCGCGAGTCACGAAGTCACGAAACACTCGAATTCTTGGCCCGTGGTCATATCCATGGTCACATCAGCAAAGGAGCTAGCATGTGGCTAAGATCCACCTCGGAGTTTCACGAGTTGGTAGTTTCGAGGAAACTCACAACAATAAATCACGATTTGATCGTAGTCGTCGATCAAACAGAGAGATCATGACCGTTGATCTGATATAAAGTATTTTGGAGTTTTGCAAGTTGCGAGTTTCGAGGCAACCCATAGCAGGAGTTTGTGATACGTGAAATCACGATGCACCCTCTTACTTGGTCCCTAGACACAGCTGGTGGTCACATTGATGAAGGTTAAGGGAGGAGCTAGCACATAGCTGGGCTTCACATCAGAGATCGTCGAGATCGCGATGCACCCCTTTTTATTAGCGAGTAGTCAAAGCCAACGGTCACATGGAGAGAGAATAGAGGAAGGAGCTAGCCCTGTTAAGCTCCATTTCAGATATCACGAGTTGGGAAAATCAAGGTGACTCGTAGTCGATCACCCGAAACAAAAAATCGTGAAACATATGTTGATAGGCATCAGGTCATCGCCATGATCACATGAAAGGAAGGGGCTTAGCCAGAAAATCCTGTGCCCACTGTGTAGTTTTCTTCGGAAGGGAAAAAGCGCCAAAGGGATGAGCGTATTGAGGTTCTCTCAGTAACTGCTACAGACAGACTAATTGTAACTACATAAATCGACTGATTGAATGTACCAGAGAATTCAAAGAATCTGAAGGTGATCGCCAGAGGAGTTGAAGAGTCTCGAGGTAACTTCCATTGGAATGAAGACTCATCCTAGAGATGATTGAAAGATGGAAAAGTGTTGAATATTGTAGCTTCCATAGAAGACAAAGAATCTTAGGATGACCACTAATGATGAATAGTCTCAGCATAACGGCCATATAGGAAGAACAAAAACAGCGTAATCGCCACAGGGGACGAAGAGTTAGGTGTATGATCTGGCAGAGGACTTGGCATTATAAATATACATATAAGATAGAAGAGGAGGTTGTTGTTGTTAAGTGTGATTGATGCAGGTAGAAGCATGCGGTGTGCAAGAGATGAAGCGCAGAAGAAGTAAGGAATAGAAACACATATCTTAGAGAAGAACATAAAGCACAACAGACACGAGAGAGAGACACTGATGCAAGCAAAGAAGAGTAGTGATGATACTAGTAAGCCATAGATAAATGTTGTATCATTGTGATAAAGTTGAAAGAGGCAAATATTTATATTTCAGGGTGCTAGGGAGGTACTAGGGAGGATTGGTGTCCTTAGAGTTTCAAGTGGGTTCTTAAACACAAGGAGTTGTAGCTTCCATCTGGTTGCAGCCAGAAAAACCAGGGTGGCAGGGTGGTGCAAGGGAGAACTATTGTTCTCTGTTATATAGGTCGGTGCATGTGTGATTGCAAGGTGGTGCTTCCATATAGTTGGTGCTGGAACACTTATGGAGTTGGTGCTTCCTTATAGTGGGTGTTAGAGAAACTAGGGTGTTGGTGCTTCCTTTTAGTGGGTGCTAGAGAAACCAGAGAGTTGGTGCTCTCAGCAAGTTGTAGCTTGTAGAACAAAGGTGGTAGCCTCACAATGAGTTGGTGCTTACAAGAATGATAATGTACAGAAAATAAAGATTACTTATCATATCAAGAAGAAGAGGTTTTTCCCTTTATGTGTTTCCTCAGGAAATATCTGAATCTGTGTATTTCATGTGTGTGATTGATGTTTAATATTCTATTGCTTACTTCCCTGCATCATTGTGATCATCATTGAGTGTTCTATGAAGAGTTTAAAATGGGCATAATTTTTTAAGCACATTAACAACTGATTCACCCCCCTCCCTCTTAGTTGTCCAACAATTGGTATCAGAGCCGACCCCTTTTATCTAAGGGTAGATCCTAGAGCTTAAACATGACTAGCCATGAAGGAACTTCAACCAACAAGGCCCCTCTGTTCAATGGAACAAAAGTTGCCTTCTAGAAATTTAGGATGAGAACCTACATAATGTCTTTAGGTGAAAATGTCTGGGATGTGGTAGAGACTGGTTATGTAAAGCCAGTTGTACTAGCTAATAAGGATGACAAGCTAGAATTCAGCTTCAACACTAAGTCTATGAATGTTATTATGAGTGGGCTTGCTGAAGCAGAATTTGTAAAATTTATGCACTTAGAAACTGCCAAAGAAATGTGGGACAAACTCATTAGCAGTTATGAAGGTAATGAGAAGGTAAAGGATGCCAAGCTTCAAACCTACAGAGTACAGTTTGAACATCTACATATGAAAGAAGATGAAACTATTGGAAGTACTTTTTGAGAGTTGATGAACTAGTAAATGTAATGAAAGCTCTTGGTGAAAAATTTGAGGAAGCCTCTTTAGTTCAGAAAATTTTGAGTTCTCTGCCAGATAGGTTCAACCCAAAGGTCTCTTCTATAGAAGAACTTAATGATCTAAAAGATTTGGATTTTGATCAACTTCTAGGAATGTTGACTGCATATGAAATGAGGATAGGTAAAGATAAATCCAACACTAGAGTAGATTCTTTTAAATCAGATAAGAATGAGGAATCTGAGCCTGATGAAATTGAAGCAAAATTTGTGAGAAGACTAAAGAAAGGATTAGGCAAGTATCAAGGCAAGTTTCCCTTCAAGTTTTTTAATTGTGGAAAGATAGGTCACTTTTCATCTAAGTGTCCACACAAGAAGCAAGATCAGAATTCTGAAGGTGAAAAGAAGTACAAATCTAGGATATTTGGTAAAAAGAAAAGTTTTTGTGTAAACAATGATGACTCTTCATAAGACATAGATAGTGACTCTTCATGTGAAGATAAGGTTGATGACTTTGTGCTTATGGACAAAGAGGACTATGGTAATCAAAACATAGGAAGTGGTGTTAATGATGAAGAAGTTTTGGTTGATATGGAAGGTGAACTAATCAGTGCTTTAGAAGAGATTGGGAGAATCAAACTCAAGAAAAGAAAAGAAAAACAGTTGTTGATGCAATTTGAAAAGAATGCTAAAACACCTGATGAAGACTTTGCCCTGCTAAAGGTGGAGTTAGAAGAAGCAAAGAAAATAGAGGACATTCTGAAACAACAGTTATCAGAGAAGAAGGAAAGATTTGAAGCCTTGGAAGTGTTAATTTTTCAGACCCCAACCCAGTTTCAGTCTCGCTGATTTTTCAACCAAAGTTAAATGTCGAAACTCCAATTTCAACACTGTTTCAGCATATAAAATCTTAACAGAAAATAAACTTCAGAACTGAAACATGAGGATTATGAACATCGTTTTCAACGTAGAAATAAAATATCAGCAATATGCAAAACTCAGAAAATATAGTCACAAAGATATTCAGTCTAACTTCAACCCTGGAAAAACCCACAAGGGGAAAACCAGTGAGAGAGGGCTTTGTATTATTTATGAGCTTCTGAGAAATTCTTTTACAGCATATTCATCTTTAGAAATTTACACAAACTTGTCTAGACATTCCTGTAGCTTTGCTCCTCGATTTCTGAACCAGAAATCTGTACAACTGTACAATTGTCCCATAAATTAATGTTGTACGGACTATCTTGAAATTCATGCCAAAACTCTACTAAAACTCAATTTTTGTGCCACTAAATGTTGTTCGGCAACCTTGGAATGCATGCCAATATTCCCAAAAATTACAGCTGTTGTCTCTTTTCTTCAGCTCGACCTCTCTTGCTCTCTCTTGTTCTCTCAACAAGAAATGCTTGAACTCCTCTTGTTCTCTCAACAAGAATGCTTCAACTACCCAAGAATGGGTGCGCCCTCTTGCCCAAGTCGACCTCATGAGGGAAGGTGAGGAGTTTTCTAATCTAATGGTTGAGATTAGATTAGATGGGTGGCTGATATTTGGTGTCTCTTCACTCACCCTCACTTTAATCATAAAGTCACCTTTTAATTTGCATCTCACAAATTAAATGACTAGGACCCACATTCGACACTTTCTCCCCCTTAGGCACCTAGGG
>SNQJ01S0007080.1:24506-55044 GCA_010110895.2 Picea sitchensis
AGGACCCACATTCGGCACTTTCTCCCCCTTAGGCGCCTAGGGAAGAGAAACACTTGCCTTGGTACTTTATTTTAATTAAAAATTTAACAGGAAGAAGAGGTAGTAAAAACCAAAAAAGATATGGAGAAGTTTAAAGCATTGTATCTCCAAAATATTCCAAACATTAAAGCCTTAGAAGGATTAACCACCATTCTGAATCAGCAAAGGAATCCAAATTTGAAAACTGGTTTGGGTTATGAAGAAAGATCAAGTTGTAGTCAGCCAAGCAACAAAGAATCCATCAAGTTTGTCAAATCTACATTCATTGACAACAACAAATATGGAGAAACGCAGGAAGATAATCAGCCACCAAGGACGAGTGAAATAAAAAGTACCAGAGTTGAATCTGTAGAAAAACGAAGTCATCAGCATGGAAGAAATCGACCTACTCAAAGAAGATAGCCATTTTCCAGCTACAAAAGATTTTTCTATGGATATTGTTTTTTCTGTTATAACTTTGGTCACAAAGCTATAAACTATTCTTTAAGATTTAGATATAATCAATCAAAACACTCAAGGAATAGATATCTGCCACAACAAAGAATGAGACAGCCAAGTAACAAACAATCAGACTACAAATCATGTGATGTCTGGAAAAAGGACATAGATTAAGCATAACAATCATTATGATCATTTATTCAATGAACTAGAATGTTACACCTGCCATAATTATGGACATAAAGATGCAGACTATCGCTTACAGAACTATGAATCAGATATGAATCCCTCTACTAAAAACGTCAAGGTTTGGAAGAAGAAAGAGAATGACAAATGTGGATTAGTGTTGTGAGCTCAAAGACAAAAGAACCCCTGGTATATTGACAATGGATGATCCAAACATATGACGGGAGACAAAAGTCAGTTAAGGTCTCTAAGTGAAAGCAAATCAAGAAATGTAACCTTTGGAAATGATTCTCCTGGTAAAATAAAGGGTAAAGGGAGGGTGAGTTTGAGTAATGCTAAGGACAAGCCCAAGATTTTCTACTTGTAGATGCGTTGAAACATAATTTTCTCAGTGTAATTCAAATGTATGACAAAGGATGTGAAGTAGTGTTCAATTCCAAGGATTGGAAGATAAAGTTTGTAAACTCAAGACAAGTGGTGGCTAAAGGCATAAGGATGGATAATAATGTATATGTGCTGAAAGAAAATAGAGAAGAGTGTCATCCAAGCAAACATGATGAAAGTTGGTTATGGCATAGGATACTTGGACATATAAACTTTGACCACTTAATCAAGCTCAAAAATATTGAGGCAGTAAAAGATCTTCCAAGAATATCAAAGCCACAAGACTTTGTGTGTAAACCTTTCCAAGTAGGAAAGCTAACCAGGACACAGTTTAAATCCAAGATCTCTACTTCAACAGAGAAACCACTCCAATTAGTTCATATGGATTTATGTGGACCATCAACACAGGAAGGCATGGGGAAGGAAAAATACTTTATGTTGATCGTTGATGATTACTCCAGACTTACTTGGGTTGTTTTTCTCAAAGAAAAAGATGAAGCATTTGAGAAATTTAAAATATTTAAGGCTTTGACTGAGAATAAAACAGGCAACAGATTAAAGGTCATGAGATCAGACAGAGGAGGAGAATTTATGTCAAGTGATTTAAAGGATTTTTCTGATAAACATGGGATAAAAAGAGAATACACAATCCCAGGAACCCCACAACGAAATGGAGTAGTTGAGAGGCAAAACAGAACAGTTCAACAAATGGCCAGGTCAATGATGGATGAGAAGAACATTGGTCAAACCTACTGGGTAGAAGAAATACACACAACAATCCATATTCTTAATAAAGCTCACCTCATACCACACAGTGACAAGACACCTTATGAACTGTGGCATGGAAGACCTGCTACAATCAAAAACTTCAAAGTCTTTGGGAGTAAGTGATACATAAAGAATAATAATGAGAATCTTGGCAAGTATGATGACAGGGATGATGAAGGCATCTTCTTAGGGTATGCTACAAACAGTAAAGGATACAGATGCTATAATAATAGGTTTCATAAATTGGTTGATTGTATTGACATAAAAGTTGATGAAGGAATCCCAGTAAGAGAGGTGAATAATACTGAATCAACATCAGAGGATATAGGTGAAGTTGAAGCTGAACATGTCCAAGAATCATAACAAGAAGAATCTGAGTCAGATGAGGATGCAAATACTCAAACAGACTCAAATCAGCAGACAACATCAAATTCTTCCTCCAGAATTACTCAAAAGAATCATCCCGCAAGTCATATAATTGGTGAGAAAGACAAAGGTGTACAAACAAGAAGAAGGATAATCAAAAACACTGAGCGATCACATATAGCCTTCATATCCATGGTGGAACCCAAGAACTTCAATGAAGCCAGTGAATATGTAAACTGGTTAAAATCAATGAATGACGAACTGGACCAGATTGAAAAGAATGACACTTTGGAAATCGTTCCTAGGCCAACAAATAAAAATGTAATAGGATCCAAATGGGTCTACAAAAATAAAATGGATCTCAAGTCAGCTTTTCTAAATGGATATATAAAAGAAGAAGTCTATATGAAACAACCAGAAGGTTTTCAACTGTCAGATAACCCTGACTTTGTCTGCAAGCTAAAGAAATCATTATATGGGTTGAAACAAGCTCCTCGTGCCTGGTATCACAGACTAGATACGTATCTACAAGACAAAGGGTTCAAGAGAGGAGCATTTGACAACAATATATATATCAAAACAAAGGGTAATGATATACGGATTGTGTTGGTCTATGTAGATCACATCATCTTCGGTAGTAATAATGCTTCATTGGTACAATGTTTTGCTTTTGTCATGCAGTCTGAATTTGAAATGTCTATGATAGGTGTTGCGTCCCTTTTGTCACCTAAATGAGAAAAATAAGGATGCTTACAACCCCAGTTGGGTTAGTTGGACAAGACAACAGTGAATTCAAGAGTTAGAAACATCAAGCATAAGAAATAAACAAAGAAATAAGATAATAACAATAAAAGAAACTAAACTACAGTGCATAAGGGAAATAGAACAAAAAATAAACAACATGCATGCCACCAATGGATAAGT
This sequence comes from Picea sitchensis, assembly GCA_010110895.2. NCBI lineage: Eukaryota > Viridiplantae > Streptophyta > Pinopsida > Pinales > Pinaceae > Picea > Picea sitchensis. Next base: position 27,612 of record SNQJ01S0007080.1, read on the forward strand.
TGTATTAGTGGGAAAACACCAAAGAGAAAGGGATTCTTATGGGTCCCCTCTTCCTCCAAGGGAGGGCTCTTGAACCCCCAATGATTGAGCTCTTCTTACAAGTAGCAAACTATAAGGAAATGGTGAAGAAATCCAAAGCTCATTCACTCAAGAGGTGATGTGAATGGCCAAATGAAATGGTTCTTGTATTCTCTAGTGAGAAAAGAGGTTCCTCTAAGAGAATATAGGCATCATAACAATACAAATGAATTCTTGAAAATATAGTGCACCCATGGCCTTTTTTTATAGCAAAGCTTTGAGGCATTACTCAACTAGTATTTAGTGTGAACAAGGGGCTCTTTAGGGCACCCTTAGGTCTTTTACCAACCCCCCACTCGGATTCAGCTCAGATTTGGATGTCAAATAGACTTGGGAGATGAACCAGAAGTGGGTGGAAGGCCAACCAAAATCATAAATGCACCATTCTGAGGTGTGCGTGGATTTTTGCATCCACAGTCATGCATTGGGTGCATGTGCACTTTTCTGGAGTTCTTCAACTATCGCACTTGCATGCGCTTCCTTTGTATCCTTAGCACATCCTGATTTTATAACCAGTTGTATAGTTTTGTGCCCTTTGGAAATGCATTTTTTGGGCCATGGATGAACTAATGGCTGTTTGGAGGTGTTGGATTCCTATAACCATTTGCGCATGAAATTCCAATGATAACATATGCCCCCTGAGGTGTGAGGTTAGGAGCATACGTATAGCCGAAATACATCAATGTTTCTTCTAATGAGAGTACTTTTGTAAGAAAGAGTGTTGAGGGGAGTTTCAAGAGCGACCCTTTGGAGGGAGAGGGGAACCTGTGAGACCCCAAACCTTTCACCAAGTGTGGAAAAATAAAGTTGTGTACAAAGAAGGCGGGCATGTCCCATGCTCCTATAATGTAACTCAAAAACGTGTAAGACAATAACTAAAGTTGTATGTTGACGTAGATAACTGCAGCACCCTCCGGGGCGATTTGATAATGGCAGAGGACAATTTTGATGATGAACAAACTCTGAAAAGAGGTGATGACACCTATAAGAAGTGTCGATGATACATAGGCATTGATAGCCTATCAAATTTCAAAGGTCTTCGGTGAAGATAAAACAACTGCAAAAAGTCGCGAAGTAAGACCCACCATAGCATGAGATGGTGTTGAAGTCGAATTCTATGGGGGTCAATGACAATAGAGAGTAATGATGGTTCTCTCTATGTCATCCGAGACTCCTAATTGTAAAGGTAATGAGAGCTAAGATACTGTCGCCCTTCTGGAAACTGTGTTGATGTCGATAGAAAGGGAGATACGACCCAAAGAAGCAAAGGGCTTCATGAAATCCACTAGATAAGATCAAGAATTGATGAGGTAAATGGGAAAGGTTGAGATGCGGTGAGACACAATACTACCCTTGGTTTGGGATATATGTGAAGTATGAGTGGAAACAACCATGAAACAGGGTCTAGTGTCAGGGGGACGACTAGACATGGGTTAACTTGTGCCAGAGGTGGGACAAAGTGGACAAACTCAGAGATCAAGGGTACATGGATTGTGGGCTACTCAGGGTTTTTGGACGAGGTCAACAGGAGTAGAAGATAATGAATACCCCAACCAAAGGCGACATGGGTTTCTTTTTCCAAAAAAAGGAAGGTCGCCAAGGGTGATGAAAAAAAGCTATGTAAATGATGGAAACAAAGGCTTTGGAAAATTACCAAATCAATAAAGAATAAGTTGGGACAAGTGTACAGATACAGAAATGGGTGCCTCTGTGTAAGATGGCTTGGTCGGTGACGGCTCAAGTAGTTGTGGAAAAAAGGTGGAGGTTGGGGGGGCCCATAGGTGGGTTTTTGTATTAGGTAAATGAGTGGAGGACAATACACAAATGGAAAAACTAATGGTGGATGAGAGGGAGGGCTAATGATACTGCGGAGGTGCAGTTAAATGTGAATTGTAACGAGATTACTTGGGAGTCTGTTATGGGGAAGCTAGAAAAATGAGGAGAAGGAGCATGTGGTTGATTCTTGGGAATGCAAAGACTATTAGGACTCCCAGCCCTATGGGGTGAAAACAACATGAGTGTCAAAGTGCCAGAGGGGACTATGATGGAGACAAATCATGTGGGAGATAGTTCTACTGGTTGACAGTACTAAAATGCAGTAGAGGTGTGAGTACTACAGAGCCAGATGGGGGGACCCTAGAGGAAAATATCGGAGGGTGTGACTGGGATATGCAATTGATATTCATAGGGAATTATTACATGCCACTATCGATCATATACCTGAAAGGGCTACGCGTTGAGTTGTTATGACCAAGTACCTGCACATATTAAAACTGAATACCCAACGGGAAAAATATATGAAGATAAAGAACGTATAACAATGATTTGATAATTTTGAACATGAGCAAGCGTACCTGGGCGTGATGTGAGAAAAATACTCCCTTGGGGCCAAGGATGGATGGAGGCCCAGGGAGTGTGAATATGTAGGTGATGGGATCCTAATCCCGTGGCTGAAGACGGATCGAAAAACGGACGCTCGAAGCTCCCAGAAATGATCTTGGAAGTTTGGCAAAGGGACTATATATAGTTGTAGGGCCCACAACACCACCTCATTTGTACCTGTTGTCGTAGTGATTGGACGAGAGATTTCAGAGGAGATTTAGAGATTCCGAAAGATCGAGCTAGCTGATTCAGGATCAGCAAATGTCCAGTTAGTGGTCATATCCTTCTGCATAGTAATTAGGATTTATTTTTTGGGCAGGGCTTGTACGGATGGCCGGACAGGGGGGTTTTGTGAGGGTAGGCCCCCCAGTGCGTGGGCGATCCAATGATTTGCACTCATGAGCACGTGGCTATAACTAGGATAGTCGTGCATGGGGGTGCCTGAATGGGGAAAACAAGCGCACATTCGATGTGTGCCTATTCAAAGCACAACAACACATGCATGTGTGGTTGTGTTCCTAACAGTTGTGTATGTATGCGCAAATGTGTAGTGAACAAGCATGCTATGATGCACACCTATGTGTGTGATAGGGGTGCATGTGTGTGCCCATGTATTGTCGACAGTTGCACATGAGTGCGCAACTGTGGGATGAACAGGCACGCATATGTGCATGCCAATGGGGAAAACAAACACGCCTTTGAGGTAAATCTCAAGGGTGTAAAAACTTATCTTTTTAGAGATTTTGGTGTTTTTATGGGTTGTGATTGCTGATCAAATATTGTATTTGTGAATGCAAGTGACCGGTTAACGATCCCATTCCACTGGAGGGAGAGGGACTGGGTGCGCCTAAGAGAGGCGGTGAGAGATGAGGAGCCGGTTGTATAGGGCCCTTTGGCAGCCTGTGGGCTGCTGAAGTTTTTTGAGTGTTCACTAGTGTGGGCACAGGAGTACCTGCTGCAGTTCCTGATTTCGATGTGGAGTCTAGATCTGCAGTGTTTAATTGTACGAGATGAGCATCTCACATTCTCTGCAATGGAGGATGTGTATTTTTTGACTGGGCTCCTGTTTTAGGGAACTATGTTACCGGCAGAGCCCGTGTTACCCGGTGATGGAAAATTGGTTGTCTTAGCCTGGACCTATTGTAGTGGAGATGAATTTATGTCAGGCTTCATGGTGAGGATAGGGGTGATGGACACCCTTGTGCATTGGTGCATTGCATCGATGATTGTGAGGGTTTATGGGTTTCTTGCTACTCAGCGGATCAGTGGCGATCAACTAAGGATCACGCAGAGGGCATTGAGTGGTGAGCACTTTGCCTGGGGGTTTATGCTACATGCCAAGATGGTGGGGTAGCTCAAAAGGTGTTGGGTTGTGGACTCAAGGGAGTTTTCCTTTGGGTCCATCTTGGTAGCGTGGTTTTTGGAGAGGGTGATGATGTTGCGCACAAGAGTTTTATTGGACGCACCTGGTGTGCGAGAGCTGCTACTGAGTTTGTTGTCCCTTGACCAAGTTTAAGAGTACTTGGTCATACTTGACCACTTTTGGGACTACGACAACTTGCAAGGGAAGGAGCGCAATGCGAAGCAAAAAATAAGGAAGCAAGACCTATTTTGGGGCCCATTTTAGGGTTTTGGGGTTGATGTAATGAGAAAGGGATGTCGGCTTGTGGGTTTACCCACGTTTAGGCCCATTTTGTAAACTATAAATAGGCAATGTAGATAGTAATATAGGAGGAGATAGTAATGTAGTACATCTATGTGATGTATGAATGGAAGCTTAGTGCTAGTAATTGGATCTGTGTGATCGGATGTATCCTAGAGTGCTCTGTCCATGAGATCAGAGAGCTAAGTGCAGGTTGTTATAGTCTGATGTTGAAGAGCAAGGAAGAAGGATCTAGCGAGTTGTGTAGATATTTTGTCTTGTGCAAAGTAAGGGTCATTAGAGCTCTGTGTTGTAACTGCTTGACCAAGATAATATAAAGAAGACTTTGTGAATGTAGCCCTAGGGTGGAGGTGAACCACGATAACTGTGTGTATAGTGTTTTGTGCTTCGCTCTTATGTATTTATATCTTTCTTGGCTAAGTGCTTTATGTGATTAAGTAGACCTAGTTATGCTCTGTGTTGTTAATGAATGAATGACCATTAGATCTGATATATGAGATGCTTAGTGCTTGATCTATTGAATCTAACCTATGTTTCTGTGGATAAGTACTGAATCATTCTTAGTATAGTATTCACTGTGATTCTCTGTTCCTTCTACGAAGTATATTAATGAATGTATGTTAAGGAATAACTAATGCTAAGTGCGCTGAAAGAAAGATAATCACAGATCTGTATCCCAGCTAAGGTTGCAGACACCTGAGTCTTGCAACCACCCCTGCCTCTACCTCGGGTGAGACTTCATCTGCTTCGCAGGTGTTGCCGAAAGGGTCGGTAGTTAGGGATTTGTTGGTGTGCTCTTGAGCGTTGAACCCTGGGTTTGCCCCTGTGCCAACAAATGGTTCTGATGCCGAGACCTGGAACTGTGATTGCTGGGAACTAAAGAAGAAGAAACTTTGCGTGAAATAATCTATGTTTGTAGATCTCTTGCTCTAGTGCGTAGTTTTTTGTTTGACCTGTGAAGATTTGTGCTAAGAAACGAGGTCAGATCTGAAGAAAGAGAGATCATATATGAAGAAAAGAATTCATATCTGTGAAGAAAAAAGTAAGATATGTAAGCTCTATGCCTTGATAAAGGTAATAATAGTTAAAAGTCTTAGATCTGGAAGCTTTATGCTTTGTAGAAGTAAGATAAGTGAAATTTTTTGTTTCTAAAGCATGGATCTAGGTATGTTTGATAGATTCTGTCCTAGCTTCAAAACTAGGGCATTAATAGATGAAAGAAAGCTTGATATGAATAGATCTGATAAGTATAGTGATAGATATGTTATACCTATGCATCAAAAGAATGTCTGGACTAATAAGTGGATGCAGGATCCTAGAAAAAAAAAATTGTAGGCTAGCCACCATGATCCTGGTGCGTAGTACAGAAGGAGTTGGGGAACATCTAAACGGACAAGAATATTCACCCTCTGTTATAGTTGCAGATGACCGGGACATCTTGCTAAAGAATTCTCTGTGAGAAGACCTAGTTGCCTCTGTTGTAAGGCTATGGACCATGAAGTATTGGATTGCCCTAGAATGATTGCTAGGCTTGAGAAGATGAATATGGAACAAGCAAACCATGAGGGATATCAAGAGACCAAGATTATAGCAGAAACCCAGAAAGAAACAGAAAATATATTGCTATAGATGAAAGATACCTTGAATGACCACCGACATGTTAGGCTATCAGAGATCTTCAAAGAAAAGGAGAAAATCAAAGCAAGAATAGGGGACTTTGACATTGACTGTACTATTGATGAAAAAGTGCAAGTGAACATTATGCCAGAAAGAACTTGGGAAGCTATAGGGAAGCCTTCCATGATCCCTTCCCTAGGAGGAACAAGTTTCTTCAGAGGAAAGCTAGTAAACCTATGTGAAAGGCTCGTCCGGATACCTATGACTGTCAATGAAACTTCGACAGAGGAAGACTTTGAGATCATTAAATTTTTTGAAGACAACGCCCCATTTACCATGCTCATAGGAAAACCCTGGATTGATAGAGAACAGGCCAGACGAAGAGAAGAAGAGAAAGTTTTGGAATAGAAGAAGCAAGAGTTAAAAGACTTTATGACTAGAAGGATCACGCACTTGATTAAAGAACAAAAGAGAAGATCGCGGATATTTAATATTAGTACCTCCGATGTCGAAAGAACACTTTAGGATATGAAGAAGATCGAGTTACCTATTTTTTATACAGAAGAAGTATTATCAAGGAACCCTAAGAAAGATTTTCCACAGTGCGAAGTAACTAAGACCACAGAACATAAACATCAGAATGGTAAAAGCATTACTGAGACGAAACTCACTGGGAAGAAGACTAGGAAGTTAAGAAAGAAAAGGGCTAATATTGTAAGGTTACAAGAGGTTCTAGAGGAAACTTCACAGTAAGAATAATTGCAAAATTGGAGCTTCACCAAGATATCAGAACAACGACATAGAATACTTCACCAGGACGAAACAATATAGCCATTGGAACCGATATACCCGTTCGACCGCCACTCTGAATGGATCAAAAAGTAGTTATGGGGTACCACTAGATCCTTGGATAGCACTAGATTGGATAGAACAGATTTAATGAAGGCCCCATGTCCGTTGCAAGCAGATCGTTGTTGAGATTGCCTACTTAACTTGTCGCGCCATGCACCCAGAAATTTTTTTGCTAATTGAGAATCTGAGTGCAAACCCTGAGATTTACTTACCCTGAGATCATTGCCTTATTATTCGTTGTCGTCTCTGAATTCCTTTTGCACCTAAGCCAACTGACCCAAGTTTGTATGTCAAACGAGCTCAGCGCTGCTGAGAAAATTTTTGAAGAAGTTCTAATTGATTTAATGGTTGAGAGAGTCATGTCAGAACGCATAATTTATACAGGTGTATAGGCATCATCCTCGGGCATACTACCAGCTTCCCCCTCCACTACTTGAGCAAGACCATCCCGACCGCCTTCAGAAAGACGATCTAAGCTAGGAAACGACTTCACCACTATGAATATGATCCCAAGCATATTGCCTAAATATATCCCACCACTAAGCAGACCAGTGAATCGAGACTCTATACCTAGAGACTTCGACTATGTTGTAGTCACTGCGTACCTCCCGAAAGGGGTGCACACAGTTCATGTTGACTAGGAGAAGCTCACCACACTGAAATTCAGTGATTTTAACCTTGGAGATAGCAAGGTATATAGTATGCTATCCCTACACAAGTATTTGACTATTACAAAAGGAAATAACCCCAAGATTGTACCGCAGCAATGGACCCATATCCTTGCATAGTCAACCCTCCTCAATGTAATGAAGATTCCACATTTCAAGAGGCATCAAGAAGTAAATGCCTGTGTTCGACTATTGTTGTCCTTCTACCATGAAGGATAGCTATAGTTGGACCGGTGCATCACCGTGGATCCGATTCTAATCAATTGGATCACTAGGCTAAGCATGCAGGGCCCTGACCCATAGGAATTTTACCCTGGAAAGACCACAGATCGTGCTCTTGCTCAACAAATAAAAGACACATATGGTGATCTAGAGAAAGGCACGCGAGGTTACAAGGTAGCCTCCATTGAGAATTCAACAGTACGCTTTGGTTTCTAGATGATCGCAGGCAAGTTAGTCCGAAAAAACAGACCTACATAGGTGACCGGATTTGTAGTTGACCTCGTAGGGAAGTGCGCGGAGGGACTACAAATGAATTGGGAAAAATACCTTATAAATCAGCTAGAGAATAACTGTAGACAAGTGCAGGACCAAGGGTATGAGTTCAACTTTAGCTGGTTGCTCATACTCATCACCTTCATCGTGTGGTAACTGCCTGAGGGAGCCACGTTTCCAGAGATCGAACCCTTCGAACCCCTGGCCGCGAAGTTCTGTACGTTGTGGTACTCCAGCGACATGAACAAATAGTGGCATTCCAATGTCATATTCCATGCGTACTACACTCAGTTGAGGAATTCCATTCAGTCTACACTGTGCATTACACCCAACACTCTTCATAGGTTTCGACCTTTGATGAAATTCAACACAGATCATCACTTCACCTACATCACAGGGTGCACAGACTAGAACAAACAACAACTCCAGTCATATTACAAGTTGATAGAAGATGACCTGGAGGAGATTACCAAGGAACGGTTGGCAGACCTCCTTGTTGCAGCAGACACCGCAGAGATGTATGACGTAGATAACCCTGAAGCTATGCTAGATACACTAGGACCGTGCAAGACTAAGAAGGATGTGGAAGTTCAAGATATCCACGGCACATCCACGAAGACTACTTCACTCTCACCTGTGAAGGGAGGTGATGATGAAGAACTAGGGGGCACAGAAGTTGAACAGAGAAAAGGCGAGGTTACCCAGCCTAGGGAAGAGACAGATCCCTCCAAGAAAAGGAAGATTAACCCACTGAGGCCCTCATCCAGAAAGAAAACTAAGGCCACCTGGAACATTCTTAAGACTACGCTTACCCCGGATGATTTTGACTTTTTAATTTCCGCGTTGAATGATGTTTCATTAGAGCTCGCGGAAAAGAAAGAAGCAAAGTAGGAGGAACTATTCCGTTGGATCACGAGCGAATTCAAAGAAGTGCAGTAGGAACTTCATTCCAGCCAAGTAGTTTTGACGACGCCGTTAACAATGGAAATATCAGGAACAGGTGATGAGCCCACACAATTATGCCATATCGTTGAGAACGTCGAAGCTCGCCTTCGACAAGCTGAAGAAGACATAGTGAAAGCCACCGAGGCTTTGGTGCAAGCACAGAGCACACATGAAGAGAAATGGAGAAAGGCATAATAGGAGAAGCTTGACTTACAAGCCAAATGGGAGGAGGAAAAAGCCCAGTTACAGCAGAGCAAGGACTAGTTGCTAGAAGAGCAACTTGAAACACAAGAAAGAGTTCACAAGGCACTGTGCTCTATGATGATCATAGAAGTGAAGATGGAAGATCATCTTCCACAGCAGGTGACCCAACTGGAAGCAGTAATCCAACAACTTCAACAGTGCATCACTGATATGGAGCTCTACACCATGCCTGAGATAGCCCAAGAGATAAGATATCTAAGAGATGCCACTGCTCGAAGCATAGTCGACTGATTAAAAACTTTGGCTTCGAAACATAGGAATCTAAGTACTAGAAGCACCTAGACCTATGAAATCCTTGCAGAGAATCTAGAATTGCAGACACTGGAGGCACAACTCCACAAAGCAAAGCATCATGCAGATGTGCTACAAGTGCAGCTAAATTCTGTGACCCCAGTCGAAAGAATGAAGAGGTTTGTAGAGAAACGCACATCCCAACAACAAGTACACATGCTACAAAGTAAAGTAATGGACGTCTCTCAATGGCTGCAACCACTCCAAGAGAAGGCATGCCAACTGTTTGTCAAAATTTAAAGTCAGGGAGTTGAACTCGAACAGGGTGTCACCACTGCATAACAATGCCTGGAAGGACTGCTCAATGACACAGTAATCCAAGAATTTATTGAACAAGAGGTTGTCGCACTACAGTAGGTTGAAGCCACTCGAGCCAAGATCGAGGCATTCGAAGCGGAATTGGTTAGACCTGAGCGACTCCGGATGAGTTACAGGTGAGTGTTGGGGGCATGTTGGCCCTTGACCAAGTTTAAGAGTACTTGGCCATACTTGACCACTTTTGGGACTACGATAGCTTACCAAGGAAGGAGCGCAATGCAAAGCAGAAAATAAGGAAGCAAGACCTATTTTGGGGTCCATTTTAGGGTTTTTGGGTTGATGTAACGGGAAAGGGATGTCGGCCCATGGGTTTACCCACATTTAGGCCCATTTTGTAATCTATAAATAGGCAATGTAGATAGTAATATAGGAGGAGATAGTAATGTAGTACATCTATGTTATGTATGAATGGAAGCTTAGTGCTAGTAATTGGATCTGTGTGATCGGATGTATCCTAGAGTGCTCTGTGCATGAGATCGGAGAGCTAAGTGCAGGTTGTTATAGTCTAATGCTTAAGAGCAAGGAAGAAGGATCTAGCGAGCTGCGCAGATCTTTTTTCCTATGCAAAGTAAGGGTCATTAGAGCTATGTGTTGTAACTGCTTGACCAAGATAATATAAAGAAGACTTTGTGGACATAGCCCCAGGGTAGGGGTGAACCACGGTAACTGTGTGTATAGTGTTTTGTGCTTCGCTCTTATGTATTTATCTCTTTCTTGGCTAAGTTCTTGATGTGATTAAGTAGACCTAGTTATGTTATGTGTTGTTGATGAATGAATGAACATTAGATATGATATATGATATTCTTAGTGCTTGATCTGTTGAATCTAACCTATATTTATATGGATAAGTACTGAATCATTCTTAGTATAGTATTCACTGCGATTCTCTGTGCCTTCTTCGAATTATATTAATGAATGTATGTTAAGGAATAACTGATGTTAAGTTTGCTGAAAGAAAGATAATCACAGATCTATGTCCCATCTAAGGTTGCAGACACCTGAGTCTTGCAACCACCCCTGCCTCTACCTCGGGTGAGACTTCATCTACTTCACAGGTGTTGCCGAAAGGGTCGGTAGTTAGGGCTTTGTTGGTGCGCTCTTGAGCGTTGAACCTTGGGTCTGCCCCTGTGCCAACAGAGGTAGTGGGTGATGATTTTGGTTCTTCATGGGGGTGTGGAGGGTGGCCATTATTTTACGACTGAGATTGCACGATTGTGGCATCAGATGCCACAGATCATACTCCAGTTCCCCTATAGTGGGGTGGATTTCTGGGATGACCCAAAAACTATGCTACGCCTTGGAGAGGTGTTCGACTGTAGAGGTATGGTGATATATTTGATGTTTTGATGATTTTAGATAGTATAGCATATTATTTATGTATGGATGGATGTTGATGCTATCACTTGTTTGTTGTGTGTGCAGATGTGGGACCTCATAGGTGGGAGGTTTAGATGGTCAGAGTGTCAGCTCATCAGGGGCCTATGAGACCACCACAGGGGGGGCCAAAGGCAGGGGAGAGATGATGATGGAATGAGGGTGGTGTGAGTCCGGTCGATGATGAGAGAGAAGGTAGGAGATGTCGTTTTGATGATTCAGGTGCAGGTCTGTCACATGCTCCTCCGGCGGGGGCCAGAGGAGAGTTCGAGTATTTTCGCCACCGATTGGAGGAAATACTACAGGAAGTGGCCAAATTTATGTGGGTGTGTATCTAGGACAAGGGAGTCCTGGAGTAGTGTGTGGTCCTTTAGGCAGAGTCGCAGACCTTGATCCCCAGAGCAGTTGTAGCGGGGGTGACTATGACTAGGCGGCTTCCCCCAAGACCTAAGGGACCCCTAGTTGGTGGGGCACCTCCTCTAGAGAGAGGACCAGGTGGTGGAGCCCTAGAGGCGCCATGAGTGCCTCTAGTATGTGTAGTTTTGTATTTATATAGGCTTGCGAGCCAATTTTGTATATGGTGTTGTGACACCGATTTTGTATTTATAGGGGTGAGGTGGTTCACCTACCTACGGATATTGTACATGTACTATTTTTTGTAAACATTGATTTCACATTTGATCGATATATATATATATATATGGATATACATTTTTGGATACTTTTGATGTTCACATGTGTTGATGTTTGTGTTTATGATGTCTAATTTATATGTTGTGATAGACTTTTGATAGGTTATGTATGTGTAATGGTAACTTGATGTGATAAATTCCAATCTAACACTAGCTTAACCATATTATCTTCTATTTGATTGCATTGTCTTGGGATATGTGTAAATGTGATTGAATAAAAATGTCGAGATAAAATTCTAACTTGCAGGTATTTGTGGAAGAGGCAAGGTTTGCGGACACGGTACACATTGTTGAGCTGGAGGACAATGAGTTGGGAATCGAGTAAGACACTAAGGTGATGAACACGGTGGTGACTGGCCTCAGCAAGGAGGCCAATGACGACTGTGTATTCATCTTGATTGTTGGTTGTGGAGCCCATGCATATGCCGTTGGAGTGGAGCAGTTCATGTGAGGGGATATAAAGGGCCCAAGCAGCTGAAGCGAGATTCTGTGTCCAATAGCTAGCTCTGTCGGCGTAACTGATGTGGTAGGCCAATGGAGGAGGCATCTTTCAATAACACAAATGATATATTAGAGGTAAGGCATGGAGGAAAATAAGATTAAAAACTCTACAAAAAGTGTGCAAAAAGAAAAAGCCTAGTGTAGAATGGCTACGCTCAGGCGTAAAATTTCTTTAAGTACAACCCGTTGACAGGTTCTTTGAGAGGGTGACCTTCAGGAGAGGCCAGGATGTATGCACATTTAGTGAGGAAATGTTGGATGATGTAAGGTCCATGCCATAATGACTCAAATTTTCCATGGCCAAGGGTATCGTGTGTGATATCGTAAGCAAGGATGAGGTCACCTTTGTTGAACGATCGAAGGTTGACATGGCGATCAAAGGTGGCCTTCAACCATTTTTTGGTTTCTTCATTGTTCTGTAATGAAGACCGACGATCTTCATCCAACGATTCTAAGTTTAGAAAACGCTGCTCCATTGGAGAAATGTCGGGTAATAGCTCAATAGCAGTGTGCAAGGTGGGGATTTCACACTCGATGGAGAGAGTGGCCTCGACCCCATGGACAAGATGAAATGGTGTGAAACAAGTGGTAGTTTTAACTACCATGCAATATGCCCATAGTGAGGAAAACAAAATATGGTGCCAATTGGTTTTATGTTTGTTAACCGTACGCTGCAACATGGTTTTGAGGACCTTGCTGACTGCCTCTACCTATCCACTGGACTGAGGGTAGTATGGAGAGGTGAAGTCGTGGGAGAAGCCTAACCTGGAGGAGAGTTCGACGAAAATATCATTCTCGAAGTGTTTCCCATGATCGAAGACTAACTGTAGTGGGACTCCAAAGAGAAAGATGACGTGGTTAAAGAAAAAACATGCTGCAGTGTCAGCGATGTTGTTGAAGGTGGGCATGGTGTTACAGGAGAATCCCCCTGTGGACAAGTGGATTTCCTCTTGGATACTAGACCCCTATGACCAATATAGAAAAGTGCTATTGTGGACACTAACTTTCCTTTGCATGAAGCTAAACTATTCAAAGAAGAAGAAGGAAGAACGGTTAATACCTTTTACCAACGTTTGTCCTTGCTCGATCCAGGATGATATTGATCTCCAAGTTCTTCAGAAGGTCCTGAAATACAATGAGCAAAAAAAATGAGACATTCTTCCTACTCTACCATGATTAACTTCATAATGGATCTAGGAAAGAAACAAGTTCATGAAACGTACACAAAATTTAAAGGAAACAAGCCAAGCATAGATTTATATTAATGAAAACAAAGTGAGATTCTTACAACCATGGATGTAGGTGTAGTAGCTTCACCAANCCAAGCTCTCTTTGTCCAGACCCTTGCTCAAATAATCCACACACAGAATGTTGATGCTTCAATGATATCTCCCTTATGAGATCATAAGTTTGATACTTCACAATGTCTCCATATCAATACCACACATGAGATCATAAGTTTGGTATCTCTCAATCTCTATATGTGCTTTTACCATGAGAGGGCCTCCTTATATAAGCTTGGAGAGACCCAACCACCTTAGAGATTCTTGGGATAGGTTGAGGATATTTCTCCTTCAGTTGTGGATCCTCCCTAAGATTGCGCCTTGACCTTAGATTCGAATCCAACTGATTTCCAAGATAAGGGGAATATTTCCCTGATTCTCCTCAACAACCCAAAATTTACTCAAATAGGCTAGCCCTCCCCCAAAAGGGTGCACAGAGCATTGAAACTCTCCCCCAAAGAAGGCTATGGAGCATCAATGCTCCCTAACAGTGTATAGGGGAGTGTTTCCTTCCAAAATTGAATTTTGAGTGGTTTTCTTCATGGAAAATGCTTTGTACTCCTCATTGGATGATTTCTCCTTCTTAAACCAGTCTTTGAAGGTGTATTAAATGTCCTTATGATGTCATTAGAGACACAACATAGGAAATATGGCAGTATGATGTTTGCAACACTTGCGACCAACATGTGACACTTGCGACACTTGAAATGACGACAATAGGTCAGCATTGAAGCAAGTAATTTTGAGGTGTAACACATGGCTTCAGCCCACTTGGTGAAATAATCGACTGCCACAACAATGTATTTGTGTCCATTCCTATATGGAGAGTTGAAAATCATGAAGTCTATGCCCCATTTGCAAAAGGGTCCGACAGTAATGACTGAGTGGAGAAGAGCGGGTGGTGCTCTTGCTTTGCTGGCATATAAGTGACATTTGTCACAAAGCTTCACAGGGTGGATGCAATCGTGAAACAATGTGGGACAAAAGTATCCTGCTCAAATGATTTTTGGGCATTGGATATCCCTGAGAGGTGGCCACTGCAGGCACCGTTGTCGCAGTCATTTAAGACTCTATCAACTTCGTCGATAGTCAAACATCGACGACGTATGGTGTTGACCCCTCGTCAATATAAGATATCACCGATAATGAGGTAGAGGGGGCCTAGTATCGAATACATCGACGATCGTCTCAGGAAAGGTGATTTCCAAACTGCTGTGTTCGGAGGTAGACGAGGAGATCGTCGTACCAGGTGTCATCCGAGGGGATGTAAAAGAGATGTTCGTCAGGGAAGTCTGTATTGACGGGAGAACTGGTAGTATTGGAAGGAAATGTCATAATGATTTCGGTAAGGACGAGGGATTTCTTTCTCTTGGGTGTTGAAAATTCAAGGTCGTACTCCTGAAGGCTGATGATCCATCAGGCAAATTTTCCATTAATTTTTCGGCGACTGAGCAAGTATTGCATGGGGTTGGAATTTTCTATGACCTTGGTCGTTTGAAGCAGGATGTAATGCCGCAGTTTCTAGACTGCGAGGATAACTGCAAGGACGAGTTTCTCTTTGTGATTGTATTTCAAGGGTGGTCCTAAAAGGTTTTTACTACTGTAGTAAATTACATGCTCGCGGTCATCATCCCCTAATTGGACGAGAACTCCTTCTATTGAGACAGATGAGGCCGATAAGTAGAGGATATAGTCACAGTCATAGCTAGGTGGGCTAATCAATGGGGCATTGGAGAGGGCCGCTTTAAGGTCATCGAAAGCGGTTTGGGCATGTTCATCCGATTGGAATGGGATATCGTGCCGTAAGAGGCGAAGGAAACCGTGTGCACGAGTGGCGTAATTGGGGACACAACAGCATACAAAGTTAGCTTTTCCTTGTAAGCTTTGCAGTTGGCATAAATTTCGAGTGGGGGGAATTTTTTTGATGGCTTGGACCTTGAGGGGGTCTACTGTGATGCCTTGTTGGGAGACGATGAACACAAGGAGGCGTCCAATGGTGAGGCACTTGAGAGGATTCAAGAGGATATTGTACTGACAACACCTATGAAAGAAAGTGCATAAGTCATCGAGATGTTGAGTGTGTTTCTTGGATCGAGTGGTGAGAGCGCCCAAGTAGGCAGGGATGATTTGAGCTAGATCATGAAAAATGTATATCATGGTGCGTTGGAAAGTGGCACCAATGTTCTTGAGGCCAAAATGCATGACGCGATATGAAAAAGTACCCCAAGGGGTAGTGAATTTGGTTTTGTATTGATTGACTGAGTGAATCTGAATTTGGTTGTAGCCAGAGAAACCATCCATTAAGGACAAAGCCTCATGGCCAGCGCAATCATCGATATTTTTGTCGATAAAGGGCGTTGGAAAATTTTCTTTGGGACAAGTGTGATTGAGATCGTGAAAGTCCATATAGACGCGGATAGTGCCCTATTTTTGTTAATTGGGACGCAGTTGGAGACCCATGATGTATATGCGATGGGGTATATGAACCCTACAACGCGTAATTTGTCAATCTCGGCTTTAATGGATGCCTCTTTGGAGGGGTGTAATGGACGTTGCTTTTGTCATACAGGAGTAATATTAGGCCATGTGTCTATACGATGTTCGACAATAGAGGGATCAAGGCTAAGAATTTCTGTGTATGACCAGGAAAAAATGTCTCAGTATTCATGGAAGAGAGCTTTGTAAGCTATGAGTTATTTGGGAGAGCATGCGGCATGGATGGGGATTTCCTCTATGATTCTAGTTTTGATGGAAATATCAATTTTGATGGTGGGGAAAATTTTGGACATGTTGCCTTCTTCAAAAGTGTCGAGGACAGGGATAGGATTATTGAACCAATCTATATGCCTTGAGGGGAGAAAATATTTGGTTTCGATTGCATATATGGGGTTTTTTTTTGGAATTGTAAAGGCTTCCTGTGAAATAAATAGCACTCTGTGATGGAGAATATCCCATGGGCAATCAAGGGTAGTTAATTCCTCGAGGATGTCTTCGTCACAGTGGAACTATCGAGAATATAAGGAATCCAAGGGAGTAACATTGGTGACTGTCACCGTGTGGTTATCTTTTGGTGAAGAGGTAGAGGGAATGACAAAAGGGGGTTGTGAGGGTTCGCTCGACATAAACCAAATACAGAGATACTGTGGGTTGAAAATGGTAGTCAGGCATAAAATTTAAGTGGGGAAATGAATTGGAGAATTGCGGGGATTTGGGGGAAAATCCTCCTCGAGACTATCTATGAACCATCGAGGAATAGGAAGTGCCTCAGGATCGGGAGAAAATATATAAACCATATCAGGTGATGGATTAGGGGTAATCACTATTTTTGTTGGTAGTGGGGGGGGGTGTAGGATTTTGAATAAAGGCCATTTGGCGATGCCTGTATTCAATGATCATAGGACATTGATATGTGAAATGATCAAGTGATTCGCATAAAGAGAAAGTACATCTCATATGTTCATTGATGGAGGTTGCGACATAGTGGATGTCAGTGACATGAGGTTGAGATGATGCAGATGGAAGGGGTTCTTGTTGAAAGCTCTAGCGGACTATCATGATTGTCTGCTGAAATTGAGGTAATGCCGGGAAATGGTGGGTGTAATGGCCATATGTTGAACAGATGGCACATGCGAATTTGGTTCGCAGTCCTTTGCTACCTGTATTAGGGGATGTAGTGGTAGTACTAGAGGAAGTGACGAGTGGTGTCATTGCCCGAGGGAGTTGAATTAAAATTCATACCTCGGGAAGAGACGAGCATTTATTGGTGGGGTGTCTGTCTTTCTCACATAGTGCTCAAGGAGGTTGAACTCGTGGGGGGAGTGAAGCAGTGGGATCTTTCTTATTCCTTCTTCCCCTAGCTGTAGTAGTGGTGCTAGCGAGTGGGGGTGAGGGTGGTGTGGTTGGAGTAAGTATTGGAATCTGCATCAGGATTCCTTCTGTTTGGGGAGGGAGGGACGGTTGAGGGAGCATCGCGGGTAGATGTAGATACCATACTAGAATCACCAACACCATATTGGGAAGGGTAAGCGTTGCGGCTACTTGGAAAGCTTGTATGCCCGGTGGGGGTAAAATAAGGGGATTTGAGTTATGGATTGGGGGACTGTCTCCCAAACCGGGATGTGGCCCTAGGGGAGGGTGAAATCAGTAACAAGGGTAGTTGAAGAGTCCTCAAGGGATGTCTGAGGAAGGAGCTCTGTGACGAGTGGGATGTCAGATAGTAAGGAAGCTTCTGTGGGAGGAAGGGTATCTCCAGTTTCTATTCCTTTGGATGAGATGACACATACTTGTGTTGAGGGATGTATGAGCGGTGGTGCTCCATGGTATGTCCCTAGTAAGGATGAGTCTTTGAAAATTTCGGGTCCCATCTCAATGAGTGAGTAGGCATCGGGATTAGTATGGACAAAGGATAGGATATTATCGATGTTGGAGGAAGGGTTGTGCTTGTAATGTGACACTTGGTCGATAGTGACGATATTCTCATTGTGGGGGAACATCATTGTGTGAAACACAGAAGAAGCCACAACTTTCATCGCGTACATGTAGCTACGTCCAAACAAGATGTTGTAATCGAGCGGAGCTTTGATAACTTCAATGTCAATGAGGATAGTCTTGCCCCCTAGTTCAAAAGGGACATTTTGAAAGAGCCCTTCAGAAGAGGATGGGCATCCATCATAAGCTCTAAGAGTGATGGCGGATGGTATAAGCTCGGGGGAGCCAAGTTTTTTCCATACAGTTTTGGACATGATTTATGTGGATGCACCTTCATAAAATGATGCAGTGATGAACTATAATGTTTCAGATTTTAATCGGTATTTGGAAAGCGACCAAAGTGGGGAGATGGGGTTCCCCACTATCAAGATCAAATGTGATGAGTTGAGTATCAACAGGGTCGACTGCCCCCAGGGCGGAGAGTAATGAATTCCGTTGAGTAGGACATGTTTGAAGGACTTCTAAAACTGACATGGCAGCAGTATATTGTGCCAAGTCATTGACTAGACTATAATTGTGTGCCGCCCTAGCCTTAGGGTTGTTGACATTCCGACATAATTGGATGCGAGGAATACGAAGGGGTGTTTCAGTATTAGGGCAAGGAATCATCAAAGGTGGTCCAATTGTGACTAGGACTGCTTCTGAGGCAGTGGGAACAGATTCAGGGAGTGTAATATATTGACGGCTGCACGTTTGTAGGAGAATTTCTTCCTCGCTAGTGAGGAGGATAGTGTGGTCGACTGGAGTGTCGGGGTTTGAATATTGTTCCATATGTGGTGGGGCAGGATGCCTTTCCTATTGGGTGTTCATCACCCCTTGGTGTGGAATGGAGTTTTGCAACACGGCTGGGGGTGGTTGTTGCACATATTGTTGAGGGGCCTGCAGCAAGGCAGGTGGTGCTGGGGGACATGGTCCATTTCCGGATTCTTTCATCTGTTTAAAGATGGAAATTTGATGGCAATAGTGAGTATAATGGCCATACTCACCGCAAAGGGCACAAGGGAAGTTTGTCTGAAGATTTTTGTTATTCTTCCCTTAGCGTTTGTTGTTATTTCCCCCTTGGGGGTTCTGGTTCCCCTAATTCCAGTTGCCCCCAGCAGGTTGGTTCTGTTGGGGGTGGTTCTGGTTCCCTCCTGGTCCTGAATTATTATTGTTTCAGTTTTTTACTTTCTTTTTGGAATTAATTGACTGATGGTTCGAATTTTCCATATCCAGTTGTTCATAATTTTTATATTGATGAATGGGAGAGGGATGAACAAAGTTAACCCCAGAATGTGGGTGTCCTTGCAGTGGATCCATGGGTTGTGGAGGGCCAGGAAATGGAAAGTACGGATTATTTGGTGGAAATGGTCAGTAGGGTATATAGGAAGGCGTAGAGATTTCACTAGTGCTTAGGGTGTAATCCGAGGTAGAGGGGGTACCAAAACTTGGCTGGACAGCTAGACATATTGTGGGTGTCGGCTGTGGTCCACTAATGGGTGGAGGAAGGCTAACATGGTATGGTTGTTGATAAGGAGGAGGAGGATAATAAGGAGGTCCTCCATATACCGACGGATATTGAGGTTTTCCATACATAGGTGGTTGTGGGAGGTGTGGGTTGTGGTGTGTAGGGGTACCAATCAATCCATCCACTGAGTGAGACATCCCAGGTTTTTCCTGGCCAAAGAGAATGGGTCTTGGGGAATCAGGTAGTATCGTATATAAGTATCCAGACTATGAATAAATGAGTTCGAACTGTTGAGCCTTGCCGATGGCTTCTTCTTCAGACTGGGGGAAGGTGGCAGCCACATCCTTGGCAAGGAGGGAAACAAGTGATTTGAGAAACCAATTGAGGCATTGTTGCTTGGTGGCTTCAGCATTGCATAGACTATGTCGTCAATGCCATTCGTGAATGTGGTCGGTGATGTGTGTAGAGGAGGTTTGTTTAAACTCTAAGAGTAGTTCGAGACCATTGTCATGACGGATTGGTAGTTGAAAGAAGGTAAAAAATGCTTTGGCCAAAGATTCAAAGGTCACATGGGACCTAGATTTTTCTTCTACATACCACTTGGTTGATGGGCCAGTGAGCATGCGTTGAAATAACCTCAATCATATGGAGTCATCCATGATGTTGTTTGAATATCACCATAAGTGGAAGGTCATGATATGGTTGGTCGGGTCATCTCCCTCTTTTCCTTCAAACTTGGGGATGTTTTAAGGGAGTTTGGTAGGTATTGCAGGCCATGTGGGGTCATGCAATATAGGATCATTAGTGAGTTTAGTTAGATCTGGTATGTTGAGGGAAGTCAAGTATGGCATCTGGGGTGGTGGTAGAGGATTATCTCTAGCCATGGTGTGATTTGTTTTGGTACCTAACCCTTGAGGGGGGTTAGGTGGTGTTGTACTTCCTCCTGGGGAAGAAGTGTGCCCCCTGCCTCCTTGTAAAGGAAAGAGAGTTGATGGTTGACCTTGGGAAGTGGACCTAAGTAAAGTGGAACCAATCAAAGTGGATCCCAAGATGGTAGCACACACAGGGGTGTGAGAAGGTGGAGCCGATGAGTTGGCAAGACTAGGAACTCCCCCTAGAATGGGAGGGAGGTTTAGCAAACGTCTAGAACGATGGGGATTTTTTGGGTCCCCTATGATGTCCGACTAGAAAAGTGGATGTGTGCAAATGGTGATGAGAGCAATAAATGTACAAGAGTCTTTGTTATGATTTTTGGACCTTCACAATATATCTCACAATCCCATGTAATCACAAGAGAATCATACATAAATCAATTCATAAAGAAGTATACATGTGGATAGGTAAAAAAAAATTGTGTGGGAGAACAAAGAAAACAAATGCTCGTGTCCTAAAAAGAAGTAACGTCCTTCCTCTCAAAATAGCACTGGACCTTCCAATAGAACTCAATAGTGGGGTCTGAAGCTACCAGAAGAGGAACTAATGAAGGATGAAACAATTAGTTATAATGAGGGGTAGAGGGGGAATATCCCAAAAGGGTTGGTGATATTTCCCAATAGCCACACAAAATCTGATCAATGCGCAAATGCAACCCACAATTGCCACCTGGGTAAATGTCCTAAAATTTGGTCACTAGGTACCTCGGTCAAAGTGAGGCATTTATATTTTTGGCCTAATAAATGGGTCACGGGATGGATCCCGTCCAAGAGGTGGGTGCATCAAGGGGGGACGCACAGAACAACCGGACCTCGGCCTTCGACCCTTCACAGGTATCTCCCTTCCTTATGGTGTTAGGAACACTTGACTTGGTGGATTTTAAAGTTCCCTATTTGACAACTTCTACTGCTTGAAGATGTGAGAACTAGATAACGGGGAGTTATTTGGATGCCTATCCCTGAGATCCTACCTAGACTAAAAAAAATTTCTTTTGGCACCTCTTGTGGAGGAAAACTTAGTGATTTTTTAGAAAAAATTTAGATGTGGTTGTTTGAGAGATTGGGGGTGTGAACCAATCTCATTGAATTTAAGTGGGAGTGGATAGTTTCTTCGAGAAAAGGGTGGGGCGTTTCGAAATCCCTTTGGAGGAAACTTACTTCAACATCCACGATTCTAGATGAAAATATGTGAGTGAGTAGTGAATTTGTGTGTGAACAAGTGAAAGTGTGCCAAAATTTTAAATAAGTTAGGTGTCACCTTGTTGCATGTGGATTTCGTGTGGTCCTTACAAGTCTTGATTACCTAATTTACTAAATTCCATTGGTACAACCTTGCAGAATTTTAAAGTCCCTACAGAACTAGCATGTGAACATATGGGTCCTTACCAATCCTTTAACTCCCTAGTGTGATTTAATCTAAGAAATCTTCAACAACTATCCTAGATTGTGGACATGTGGGCATGTATGGGCCCATTACAAAACCTTTAAACTTCCCTAGCGATGTAATCTAAGAAAGTATATTCAAAACTATCTTATCTTTGTAGCGTGTGGGCATGTATGGGCCCTTACAAATTTAAGATGTGTTTTGAAAGAGAAACTAAGAGGAGTCCCGAGGGGGGTTGTTGTCCCCTCCTAAATATTTTGTCTTTTAAGGGAAATGAAATTTTCCCTCAATCATTTTTATGATTCTCAATATCGCTCTATGGCACAAGAGAAGAGCATACTCAAAGATTGACGTTCAATTTCTAGTCCCAATGCAAGTGGTTATATTTGTGATATAGAATGATTCCAACTTATCTTTAATCAAAGTAAGCCATCAATGTGGTAAAATGAAAGAAAAAAGAGGATAAATATGGATTTTAACCCCCCTAAGTGCCTATGTTTTGACTAACCCTTCATGTGGAGAGGGAATCTAAGTATGGTGCATATTACAATCTGCATAGAATCAAAATTAAGAAGGCTATGACCCTTTGACAGATCACAAAAACCCTTACAATGTATGATTTTCTGGACAGATACATGGTTTGCAGAGTAGACAGAGGTGCATTTGGTGCCAATGCGCAAATTAAAAATGACTTTTTGACGTAGGTGTGCAGAATGCGCTGAGCAACATAGTGAGTTTGGTGCACGTGCTCGGAAGACGTGCCTGTGGGGTTAAAAACCCGTGAACTTCCTGTTACATGACCGGGAATAAAATTTCGGATGAAATTCTCTCGGCTCAGCTCTGAATTTAGCTTTTTGCGGGCAGGCATGGGCCAGTTATGGTTCCTACAAGTTGACTAAACCAAAAAGAAGTGCTTAAACAACCCAAATGGGGAGGAAATTGATGCATATCCCCAGTGGAGTCACCAATCTGTTGTGTCCCTTTCGTCACCTAAATGAGAAAAATAAGGACACTTACAAGTCCAGTTGGGTTAGCTGGACAAGACAAAAGTGAATGCAAGAGTTAGAAACATCAAGCATAAGAAATAAACAAAGAACTAAGCTAATAACAATAAAAGAAACTAAACTAGAGTGCATAAGTGAAATATAACAAAAAATAAACAACATGCATGCCACCAATGGATAAGTTGTATTAGTGGGAAAACACCAAAGAGAAAGGGGGACTTATGGGTCCCCTCTTCCTCCAAGGGAGAGTTCTTTAACCCCCAATGATTGAGCTCTTTTTACAAGTAATAAACTAGAAGGAAATGGTGAAGAAATCCAAAGCTCATTCACTCAAGAGGTGATGTGAATGGCCAAATGAAATGGTGTTTGTATGCTCTAGTGAGGAAAGAGGCTCCACTAAGAGAATATAGGCAACATAACAATACAAATGAATTCTTGAAAATATAGTGCACCCATGGCCTCTTTTTATAGCAAAGATTTGAGGCATTATTCAACCATTCTTTAGTGTGAACAAGGGGATCTTTAGGGCACCCTTAGGTCTTTGACCAGCCCCCCACTCAGATTCAGCTCGGATATGGGTGTTAATCGACTTGGGAAATGAACCAGAAGTGGGTGGAAGGCCAACCAAAATCATAAATGCGTCGTTATGAGGTATGCGTGGCTTTTTGCATCCACAGTCATGCATCGGGTGCATGTGCACTTTTTTGAAGTTCTTCGACTGTCGCACATGTGCATTCTTCCTTTGTATCCTTAGCGCATGTTGATTTTATAACCAGTTGTATATTTTTGTGCCCTTTGGAAATGCATTTTTTGGGAAATCGATGAACTAATGGGTGTTTGGAGATGTTGGATTCCTGTAACCATTTGTAGATGAAATTCCAGTGATAACAATAGGGGAACTGTCATTTTTTAAGGCTGAAGGAATTTTTCTTTCTAAACCTATGAGCACAACTATGGTCATTGGATGTAAGTTAAGAAAGGATGATGATTCGCCTGATGTTGATCAGAGTTCATATAGGTCTATGATAGGTAGCCTATTGTACATCACAACATCCTGTCCATATATAATGCATGTTGTTGGAATGGTAGGAAGGTATCGGGCTACACCTAAACAGAGTCATTTGTTAGCTATCAAAAGAATATTTAGATACTTGAAAGGAAAAATGGAATACGTCCTATGGTATCCTATGAATCAGAATTTTCAACTATCAGTCTATTCATATGTTGATTGGGATAACTACGTGGATGAAAGGAAAATCATGAGTGGAGGTGCATTATTATTAGGAGATTCCCTTGTATCATGGTTGAGCAAGAAGCAAGGTTCCATTTCCTTATCGACTACATAAGTTGAGTACATTGCAGTTTCCACTTGTTGCACCCAAGTATTATGGATGATTCAGACACTTGTAGACTTGGAGGTAAATTATATTGCACCGATCCCAATCCATTGTGATAATACCAGTGCAATTAGTATATCGAAGAATCTTGTCTTTCACTCCAATACCAAGCATATACCCATCGAGTATCACTTATTGAGGGAACAGGTAACCAATTCTGTGGTTTCTTTGCATTATATTCCATCCAAAGATCAGATTGTTGATATCTTCACTAAACTGCTTGCACAAGATTAGTTTGAGTATCTATGTTATAAGTTGGGTGTGACCCCTCTATTAACCTAAGAGAGTCCATCCCATAAGGGGGAGTATGTGTTGGTTGAATCTCTGATACCTACGAAAAATACTGCAATAGCTTAGGGGGAGCATGTTTTTTTTACGTTGATGTCAAAGGGGGAGAAAAGGTGTGGATTCTATAGTTGGAGGCCTAAGCATAATAGTGCAATCGTTTAGGATTGCCATCAATGCCAAAGGGGGAGATTGTTGGCATGTTTACAGGCAGAGTGTGCTTGTCATTTATGGAAAGAACAACAACAATGTTGGTGAGTGTGCATGGCAAGAAAAGTAGTGAAGACACAGAAGATCAAGTTCAACAAGCTCGGGAGGAATAGCGCAGAGCGCAAGTGTGCATCAGGGCCGAGGGAAACTTTTTCCAAAGCTCAGGAGAGATAGCATTCTGAGATGCACAGACAAGATCCCATACACCAAGGCTCACAAAAGGATCAAAGGTCACAGAACCTTTGACACTTATAAATTCTTCCAAGTCGGGATGATGTGTAAGCTCGGGAGGAGGAGCGACAGTGTCCATTGGATCACCAATCCTGAATACTCGATGGTCGTCAGATTAAAGTCCAGATAGAAGGAGCACACAGAGGAGGAGATTAGACCTCAGTCATTGGATCGGAGTGCGAAGGACTAGAAACCGTTGAATCCAGCATAACTACAAAGAGGATAATGGCCAAGATCCATCCTCAAACTCATAATATGTGAAGTTGCAAAATTATGTGGGTCGTTGGATCCAGAGGACACGTGGCGAGACATCAGCATTTCGCTGACTCGCGAGTTGGAGAAGTCAAAGGAGAGAGTTTTAGGAACTTGCGATATGAAAAATCGTTATATGATCTGAACCATTGGGTCTAGAGGACACATGGCAAGAGATCATCATTTTGCTGACTCACGAACTGGAAAATTCAAAGGTAGAGTCACAGGAACTCACGAAGTCCCAGTTCGCAAAGAGGAGATCTTGACCATTGGATCGAGGACTAATCTGGGCCGTCAGATCCAGGAGAAGAACATGTTCCATGAGAGAATATCCATGTCAGAAAAGGACAGCTAAAGACCACTTCAGCAAGGACCATGTCAGACACGAACTCATGAAATCCCGAAATGCAGAAGGTGATCACGACCATTGAGTCACGGGAAATCTCAGACCGTTGATCTGAGGTGATTGAAGTTGGGAGTTCAGGAATTGGAAGAAGGGAGGTTCTCTAACCTCTGACATCATGAGTCATGAAGTCGTGAAACACTCGAATGCTTGGCCCATGGTCATAGCAATGGTCACATTAGCGAAGGAGCTAGCATGTTGCTAAGATCCACCTCAGAGTTTCGCGAGTTGGGAGTTTCAAGGCAACTCACAGTAGGAAATCGTGAAACGTGAAATCGTGATTTGATCGTAGCCATCGATCAAAGGGAGAGATCATGACCATTGATTTGATATAAATTATTTCAGAGTTTCGCAAGTTGGGAGTTTTGAGGAAACCCATACTAGGAGTTCGCGATACACGAAATTGCGATGCACCCTATTGCTTGGTCCCTGGACACAACTGGTGGTCACATTGATCAAGGTGAAGGGAGGAGCTAACACATAGCTGGGCTTCACATAGGAGATCATCGAGATCACGATGCAACCCTTTTTATTAGCGAGCGGTCACAGTCAGTGGTCACGTGGAGAGAGAATAGAGGAAGGAGCTAGCACTGTAAAGCTCCATTTCAGATATCGCGAGTTAGGAAAATCGAGGTGACTCGCAGTCGATCACTCGAAATGCAGAATCGTGAAATTTTTGTTGATAGGCATCATGTCACCATCGTGATCACATGAAAGGAAGGGGCTTAGTAAGAAAATCCAGCACCCATTGTGTAATTTTCTCATGAAGGGAAAAAGCGCCAAAGGAATGAGCACATTGAGTTTCTCTCACTAACTACTAGAGATAGACTAATTGTAACTACAGAAATTGACTGATTGCATCTACTAGAGAATTTGAAGAATCTCAGGGTGATCGCCAAAGGAACTGAAGAGTCTCGAGGTAACTTCCATTGGAATGAAGACTTATCATAGAGACGATTGACAAATGGAAAAGAGTTGAAGACTGTAGCTTCCAGAGAAGCCAAATAATCTCAGGACGACCACTAATTATGAACAATCTCAGCATAACAGCCATAGAGGAAGAACAGACTCAACGTAATTGTCAAAGGGCACGAAGAGTTAGGTGTATGATCTGGCAGAGGACTTGGCATTATAAATATACGCAGAACAGAGAAGAGGAGTTTGTTGTCATTGAGTGTGATTGATGCAGGTAGAAGCATGTGGTGTGTAGAAGATGAAGCACAGAAGAAGCAAGGAACAAAAATGCATATCTTAGAGAAGAACAGAAAGCGCAACAGACATGAGAGAGAGACATTGATGTAGGCAGAGTAGAGCATTGTAGCAGAACAATGATGAGACTGGTAAGCCATAGATAAATGTTGTATCACTGTGATAAAGTTGAAAGAGGAAAATATTTATATTTCAGGGTGGTAGGGAGGTTCTAGGGATGATCAGTGTCCTCAAAGTTTCAAGTGGGTGCTTGAACAGAAGGAGTTGTAGCTTCCATCTAGTTGCAGCCAGAAAAACCAGGGTGGCAAGGTGGTGCAAGGGAGAATTGTTTTTCTCTGTTATACAGGTCGGTGCATGTGTGACTAGAAGTTGGTGCTTCCATCTAGTTGGTGATGAAACACTTGGGGATTTGGTGCTTCCTTCTAGTGGGTGCTAGAGAAACTAGGGAGTTGGTGCTTCCTTTTAGTGGGTGCTAGAGAAACTAGAGAGTTGGTGCTCTCAGCAAGTTGCAGCTTGCAGAACAAAGGTGGTAGCCTCACAATGAGTTGGTTCTCATAAGAATGATAATGTACAGAAAACAAATATTCTTATCATATCAAGAAGAAGAGGTTTTTTAGTTTATGGGTTTCCTCAGGAAATATTTGTCTCTGTGTATTTCATGTGTGTGATTGATGTTTAATATTCTATTGCTTACTTCCCTCTATCATTGTGATTTTCATTGAGTGTTCTTTGAAGAATTTTAAATTGGGCATAATTGTTTAAGCACAG